>JAJOZX010003507.1:167500-498655 GCA_023014485.1 Bathynomus jamesi | reverse complement strand
AATATATATATATTTTCTTTTTCTTAATTTAATTTCAATAAAAAATAAAAAATATTAACATAATTAAATTACAGGCTCTAGCTATATATTATAATATATTATATTATTATGAAATTAAATGGAACTAAAGTTGGGATTGGGAAAGGCATTTTAAGTTAATTGAGATATTATATCATTTACTTGAACTTTTATTAATAATCAATTTTAAAACTATTAATTAATTAAAAAGTATCGGTATCGGTATCGGTATCGGCACTTTTTGTAGTATCGGTATCGGTATCGGTATCGGCCAAAATATTGGTATCGGTGCAACTCTACTTTTTAGGCAAAATTAATAGCATTTAGTTTATTTATTACATAAAAAAGTGATAGTAATAGTGATAATAAAAAAATAATAATAATAATAATAATAGCAGTAGTAATAATTAATTTTAAATTAAATGATTTATTGTATAATTAACAGAAAATAAATGATGCTCATTAAAAATATAAAAATGAATAAATTACGAAATTAAAAGTGCTTAATGAAATTAACATATTTTAAATACTTAATTATAAAATGGGAACTTCGTTACTCTGGTAAAAATGGCAGCAATGAACTTATACATCAGTAGGAGCTAATGAGATGCTTTTTTAGTGATTTGCATAATACATTTAGTGATGAAACCTGCCTGATATGCATGGGAATTTAATTTCATACATCTGCTCCTTTGAAAGAGAGTGCATTTCCTTCAGTTTCTATTGTATAGTTAGGTTTGAATATAAAATCGCTGGATAGTCTGGTGGTATAACGATGGTGTACTTGTTGGGGGTGAGTACTCTTTAAAGGGTGATGTATGTCGATTTTTGTTGATAACTTTGAACATATTGACAGCAACATTGAATTTGTATAAGTCATTTTGTTTTAAAATATTAGCTCTTTAAACATTGGGGAAGTGTGACTTTGTCTGCTGTCATTATTTGAGAGAGTTCGCAGACATTTTTTACAAATATTTCGAAAGGATGTTTATATAGCTATTTCTTTGAGCTACCCCTGCTGTAATGCAGTATAATAAATGTGGATGGATGAAGGAATAATATAGGGTAAGGAGTTTATTTTGAGGGAGGATCTCTTTTAGTTAAAATAATATGAAGAGAAATCTTGATATTTTGGATATGATATATTGTACATGACTTTTTAAATTTAGTTTTTCATCTAAATTAATGCCAAGTACTTTAACCTCATTCACCCTTGCAAGAGTAGTATTCCCAATTTTTATTTGACAGTGCATATGTGTTGTGATAACAATCAAATAAGATGACTTTGTCAGGTTCAATAAAAGTTTATTAGCACACATTCATTTATACACACTTTCTAATTGCCTGTTCGTTTCATTAATCAGGAAAGTCTAAATTATTATGGGAAGAAGGAAGTGTAGTATCATCTGCATATTGTACGCAGTTTAATGTGGTTGAAAGATGAAAATTGTTGACGTGAATTAGAAATAGTAATAGGCCAAGAGAGATCATTGTGGGATTCCACTTGTTAGCATTGCCGTGTCGGATAAATTATCTTTTAATCTGATGTACTGATGACGATTTGACAGATATGATTTAAACCAATCGAAGATATTTTTCTTATTCCGTATATGTGAAGTTCATTCAATAAAATTTCATGCGAAAGTGTATCAAATGCTTTTGACAAGTCAAGGAAGATCAAGAGTGAGGTGACGTGTGTGTATATAAGGGTAGGGGTAATGTCTATAGCTTATAAATTAGTAAAGTGAGAGAGTTAGATAGGCGGTTTGTAGGACGCTGGAAATCTATGCTAGGCCCTAAAGAAGATCTAAATCAAAGCACTGGTAAGTGCCTTTGTTGTTGTTTACAAACCTAGTAACTTGACGGGGTCACTAACCCCAAGCTATTACATTTGGCGACGAAGATGGGATTTAATTTGGCTTATTGGATCGTAATTTGGCTCATGGGATTTAATTTGGCTCATTCGATTTAATTTGGCTTTTTAATAAGGGTTAAATTTGGTTGTTTGGAAAATTGGATGTAGCCTAGCCTAGGTGGGTCGTTCGATTTGGTTGGTTTGTGTGGGTAAGCTACCGTACTATAGCTTAGGTCCCGCCAGCCTAACTCTAATACTAATTCCTTCTCAGCCCTAACTCTAATACTAATTCTTACTCAGCCCTAACTCTAATACAATTTACTATTCAGCCCTAACTGGGGAGTAACTAGATCAAATTTAAACCAAATCTAACCTACTTCATGTTATTTGACCTAAATCGGTTTTGTTCTAGCATGACGGTGATTGGCCCCTACGAAGACTCTGGGGAGGACTTCGAAGCTTATGCCACTAGGATGAGGTTGTTTTTCGAGGCAAATTCCATTCCTGATGCTAAGAAAGTACCTACCTTCTTAACTATAATAGCCCTAAAACGTTTGGCTTAGTTATGGATCTAGTTGCTCCTAAAGCACCAGAAACGTGCACCTATAGTGAACTGGTACAGGCCCTAACCAATCACTACAAACCCCGAGTAGTTCTCAGCTATGCGTTTCAAATTTTATTCGAAGCACCAGACTGTGAGTGGAAGGATTGCAGAGTTTGTTGCAGGTATAAAAGCCCATAGCCGTACTTGTAAGTTTCGGGACAAATTAGACAAAATGCTAAGAGATAGGTTTGTAATGGGTCTCAAAGAGGAGTCTACCCAGAGAGCCGTATTAGCTATACAGGACCTAACTTTTAGTCAGGCTGTAGAAATAGCTGCGGCTAGGGAAGCAGCTGCTAAAGATGTTAGAGCTTTTGGCAGTCACAGTAGTAAAGCCCAACACGTAAATAGCTTTAAATTTTCTAGGTCAGGCAGACCTAATGAGCCTACTAGACAAAGGTGTGCGGCAAATACGACTAAACCTACTAATCGAACACTAAACAGGAGGAAAAGCCTTCCAAGCCATGTACTGGGTGTGGAAAACACCATTGGAAGAAAGACTGTCCTTTTAAAGAAGCAGTTTGCCGAAACTGTAGTAAAATAGGCCACATAGCTAAAGTTTGTTTTTCAAAGAAAACAAGGGGTGAAAATTCTAATTATAGCATTTCTAGTGTAAATCCTCAAAAGGGAAATACTTCGAACATTGGAGTGGAGTACCTATTTTATGAGGAGCAAAGTGGTGATAATACAGGTCCATATATTGTAGAGGTAGGCCTAAATGGAATTACAGTTCCTCTAGATCTAGATACAAGTGCTGCCCAAACTGTCATATCCAAAACAGTTTTTGACAAAACTTTCAAAAATGCACCTAAACTACAGTACATGCATCTAATAAAACAATACTAAAAAAATATGGGGACATACAAATACCTATTTGTGGAGAAGCATCCATCACAGTTACACTCCACAAGAAAATTTTGTCTCGTCCTTTAACTCTTTTAGTGGTGGATGAGCAAGGGCCTACTCTACTAGGCCGTGATTGGATTGATGCTTTGAAAATGCCTATTGACAAAATTTTGCCAAAGGGTCAGGCAGATGTGTATACACTCGCGTATCCGTCTGACATAGACTCATTGTTAAGGGAGTTTTCTTCTGTTTTTAGACCTGAAGTAAGCAAACTAAAAGACCATCAGGTCTGTATAGAGGTAGACCTTAATGTGACTCCGAAATTTTGTAAGGCTCGTTCAATTGCACATGCACTGTGGGAGAAGGTAGATTTAGAAATTGACAGGCTGCTCAAAGATAAAATTATTGAACCAGTCACACACGCTAAGTGGGCTGCCCGGTAGTTCCTGTACTAAAACCTGACAAGTCAGTGCGGTTATGTAGGTATTACCGTTTAACAGCAAATACAACAGTCCTTCCAGATTGCTATCCTATACCCAAGCCTGATGAATTATTTAGCTCTCTTGCTGGGGGTAAATGTTTCACAAAACTAGATATGTCCCAAGCCTATGCTCAACTAAGTTTAGATGAAAATTCTAAAGAGCTAACTATCATAAATACGCACCGAGGCCTATATAAGTACAATAGGCTATGCTATGGAATAGCATCGGCTCCGAGTATTTTTCAGAGGACAATGGACCAAGTTCTCGGTCACATTCCGGGTGTACTTTGTTTTCTAGATGATGTTCTCATTTCAGGTTCATCTAAAAAAGAACACCTAACTAGATTAACCACAGTTCTAAAGGGACTCCGGGATGCCGGACTTAAGCTAAAGAAAGAAAAGTGTTCGTGGGTCACTAGTGAGGTTTCATATTTGGGGTTCCGCATAGATGCCTCAGGCATTCATCCAACGGTAAATAAACTAGAAGCAATAAAAATGCACCACCTCCACAAAACATCACACAGTTACAAGCTTATTTAAGTATCCTACACTTTCATACGAAATTTTTGCCTATGCATCGATTTTCCTTGAACCCCTAAATAAGTTATTACGATTCATCAGCCAGACTCCTTACTGAGCGGACGCATTCCCTAGGCTCTCTGATATTGTTTCTATTTTTGGATATTGCCAATAAATTTACTTTTGGAAAGTTCTGAATTTTATATATTTGCGTTTATATTCACATTGTTATAGTTAAGTAACTGAATATTAGTGGTTTTTAGCGATTTAGAAGTTTTCATAGCGTGCCGGCTTAATTTAACTTAAACTTGTACCGGTTATAAATGTTAACTAATTTAACTTGCGCGATGCCGTCGCAGAAAGCGTCGTGTGCTAGGTGTAGTGTTAATCGGTGGTATACGGATTTTAAGGATTATAACGGCGGTCCTATGGCGATTACCGAGAGATCGGTTTGTTTCTTTTGTGATTTAAGGGAAGAGATAGTTGATATAAAACGTAGTGTACGCGAGGTTACAGAAAGACTTGCAACGTTTGATGAGGGCAGGGGTAGGGTTACAGTTGACGAAGGCCGAACCTACACTACGTTGAAGACGTTAGTAATTTGAATGGTGATGTGAGGAACAGTTTCTAGTATAGGTAGCTTATCGGGAAGGTTAGACAGTTGAGGAAGGGGTTAAGGTTGGTCCGAGATTAGTAGACGGGGAGGGATTTAGAGAAGTTAAGGGTGGAACTAGGCCACGTACGTTAGGTGATAGAAATTCCCCCCTATCGAGGTTTCGAACCCTTTCGCCCAGCTGGATAGGGATGTGAACAAGGGGGGAAACTATTTTAATTGGGGACTCTTTAGTGCGCCATATGGATAAGGAGTTCGTTGAACGGAATCCAACCAAGAGGAGGAGGGTCTGTCTACCAGGGGCCAGGGTTGACAGAGTTAGAGACCAAGTAAATAGGATTGATGTTGCCTCCTGTCACTCGATGTTAGTGACGATGGTAGTGGGCAACGACTCGTATAGGCCCGATGTGAGAGTGCCTGACCTTTTGGAGAGATATAGGGGGTTAATTAGGGCCCTGAAGGCAAGGTCAGATAGGTCTTTAGCTCTAGGTATTACCCATAGGCATGGTTTGGGTCTTAGGATTACGTCAAAAACAATATTTTTTAATACTAAACTAGAAGAGATTCGTGCTGAGAAAAATGTACCCTTCGTAAAGTTGTGGTCAGAATTTAGTGATCCTAGCCTTTTTATAAAAGATTGGTTGCATTTCAATGAAATAGGGAATGCTAGGCTAGGCTGACTTGTTGAGATTCATTATTGTATAAAGTTCCATTATAAATAAGATTCCACTTTTTGTTATTATGTTTATTGACCAATATCCATAACGCTAAACAATGATGGAACTCTGAAACATACAAACAAAACATAAACACATACATGAAAAATGAAGGCATCAACATGAACACACTAAGTCACTAATTAATAATAATGAATATTCTCTAGGCTCGACGTGAAAAATAGTTTAAAACGTCGATCCATGGTAAAAAATAATTTAAATGTCTTTTATTGTAACGCGCGTAGTATTAGAAATAAATTGAACGAATTTAAGGCGATAATTTATTCCGGGAACTACGATATAGTTGCTATAACTGAAACGTGGTTAAATACCGTGACTTGGGACTTGTTGGGGAAACTTGATATAGCGGGTTTTAAATTTTTACTAATGATAGGTTACATAGGATTGGTGGCGGCGTTTTGCTGTACATTCGTAATTCCATTAGGGCTATCGAGGTTAAGATAGATTTTCCGGTAGCAATTAATGTATATGCGTTGAAGTTAGGGCGCGTAGTATTAGCTTTAATTTTGTTGTTGTTTATAGACCTCCCGTTCAACCCCTTCATACCGATACAAGATTTTACTCACTTCTTGGTAGCTTTATTAATAATCGGGATAGTATCAGGGGCGGAGCTAGCTAGGGGCAGGCGGGGTAGTGCCCCGGGGTCAGGGCCTTTGGGGGGGGGGCCAGGGTCGTTTCAACAAGTGATTTGAGAGAGCAACAAAGCTAGTAAATAAATATAAAAATGATATTTACTCTGGATTTCCAAGTCAATTACTCTCTTTTCGAATGTGCTTAAAAACATACATTGAAAAAATGACGACAATCCATGAGCTATATTCATTTTTAATTAAAGACAACAGTACTTTGTGCTCAAGTTTTCCCCAAGTTGTGACTGCCATAACATTGTTCCTCACAATTCCTGTGACAGTTTCAAGTGCAGAGAGATCGTTTTCAAAACTTAAACTAATAAAGAACTATCTTCGAAATTCTATGAATGAAAAAAGATTACGTGGACTCTCAATTATACCAATTGAAAACAAGAAAGCTAGAAATATTAACTTGGAGGATTTAATTAATGAATTTGCTGAAAGAAAGGCAAGAAAAGTCAAGTTCTGATGTCGTAAGTAAACTTTTATTTCACGGTATCCTTTTTAAAGCTCAATATTTTGCATAATGTTTTGCCTTCTATGCCTCCATGCGTACAAGTAGTATCATAATTCTTGAATATATGCTAAATAAGTAATGCAAAGAAAAGCAATATAAATGTATAATACAAATTTTGTTAGGGGGCCCGTAAATAAGTTTTGCCCTGGGGCCAGTGACACTCTTGCTCCGTTCCTGGATAGTATAATTGTCGGAGACTTTAACTGCCCTAATGTTAATTACGAGACTTTTACTGGTAATGATGAGGGTTTGAGACTGATTGAGTTCATGGAAGATAATTTCGTAGGTTCGTAGGACAGATGGTTACCAAACCAACGCGCGGTGACAATATCTTAGACGTGGTGATGAGAACGACGATAATATAGTCGAAGGTTTAGAAGTAGGTGAGAGTTTAGGATGTAGTGATCACCAAATTATTAGGTTTAAGCTGTTGATAGAAAACAGTAAGGATAATAATGTAATAGAAGTCCCCGATTTTCGTAGGGCTAATTTTGATAGTTTTGTGGACAGGATGAGAGTAGTGGACTAAAATAATTTATTAATGGGTAATGACGCAAATTTTCAATGGGAGCGTTTAAAGAAAGTTTTATGAATATCGAAAGGGAGTTTATTCCTCATAAGCCCAAGCGTGCCCTTTGCTTTGTCCGGAGCGATAGGGCGCGTCCCTCTGTGGCCAATGTGGGAATGCATCTTTCTTCGGTGTAAGGGCTTTCTCTGCCCTCGTGGACCATTGGACCCGTTTGGGGACCCGGCTGATCTTCTGCTTCTATTTCTTTCTTTCTCCTTTCACCCACTTTTTCTGGATTTTTTTTTATGCATTTGGCTTTGTTTTGAACCTTCACTTGACTCTTTTCTAGGCCCTTGGGTGTGGGAGGTGGTTGTCCTTCACCCTTGTCGCTCTTCAGCCAAACCCAAGCCCTGTCCTTGCCATCTTTCACCACGCGTTGGATAAGAGTGGCCGCCTTTTAGGCACGGGGACTGGGTACGGGTGTATCTCCCCTGCGTGACATCTATTGGCGGTGAGACTGAGTGTGCCCACGATTCGCCTTTCCCTTGTTGGAGTCGGTGGTGGCTGGATGCGGAGGGGGATGAAGCTTCTTTTTGTTTGCTATGCCTTCTTCTCCCCCTCGGCGTACGACTACTGCTTCTCATTCTCGGATTATTCCTTCTGTCAACACTCGGGTGGTGGGCAACCAGGCCCTCGAGTCCTCTACCACTGGAAGACCGCATCCTGATGGGGTTGACCCCCCTCTGGAAACGGAACGTTTGCACTCTCCTTTTCCGTTGCCGACCCCAGTCCGTTCCTTGAATATGCCCTTGGATATACACTATCTGGAGCAGGGGTCTCGCCCCAGCCCATCTCAGCCGCCTTCGGGCAAGTCAAGTTTCACCCAAGACTTGCCTCCAAAACCCGGCTTCTTGTTCTCCACGTATGCCCCCCTCACGCTCCGTCGGCCCACCTCCCCACGGAGAGAGCCCCCGCGGTGGACGGGGAAGTCGACATTCACGGCCATCCTATCGACCGTTGGATATCCCAGTCCACTTCGATTCTACAGCCTCCCTATCCCTTCCAAGTATCCACAAATTCCTGGTGATCCGGCCTACATCTGGGTCCCTTTCATCCAACTCTGAACGGACGTTCCAGGCGATCCGAACCCACAGCAGCTCCAGCCGCTAAAATCACGCTCAGCCGCAGAGACGAAAGTCCTACTTTCCCTCACAGAGGTCCTTGGATGCTCGGTGTCCGTTTCCCTACACCCTCGCCTGAACCAGAGTAGGGCACTATTTACGCCACCCGCCTATTGTCGATCGCAGTAAACGAGCTCATGGAGGACCTCGCACCCCAGGGTATTACTAAGATCTGTCGCTTCACATCCCGACAGGGAGGCACCCCCTCCCCCACCCCGCGTCTGCTTCTTACCTTCAATACCTTAGTCCTTCCTGACCGTTTTGTATGGGGTATGGGAGATCGCATGTCATGCGAGATTTCTGTCCGCCCATACATCCCAGACCCGACCCGTTGCTTTAAATGCAACAAGTTTGGACACGTTATCTCAGTTTGTCGGCAGCCGCACCAACTGTGTGTTCATTGCGAACAAATCGCTCACCCTGACAGGTGCCCCAACACACCCAACTGCTCCAATTGTGAAGGCGCACACCCCTCTTCATCCCGCGAATGCCTGTTCTTCAGGTTCGAGAAGGAGGTCCGAGGCCTGCAGGTAGCGGACTTCCTTAGCCCCCGAGAGGCGCGAGACAGGGTGCGGAGTCGGGAAGTGAGACCGAGGGTGTCTTACGCCGCTGCCCTTGGCTCTGTCATCTCGGCACGCCGCCCTGGCCTGCCGCTGAAACCCCCCTCGACCACTGCTCCCCATCCCTTCCAAAGGGAGTCCTCGCAGGACCCGACGGCCTCCTGTCCCCCCACCATCCCTTCTCTTCACGCACCTCGCCTGCCACAGATTCCCCAGGAATCTGGGACCAGGACACCCAGGCCCCATCCACCTCAAACCCTGCCCTCCCAGCACTCTCTGCACACGCCCGAACCTACCGCCCGGAGCAAGCCGACGAGGTGAAGACGCCGGAGCCAGTCGCCAGACCCTCCGGCTTTTCAACGTGTCTCTCCATCTTTCCCTAGATCTAAGAAGACGGCTCGGACCCTCACACCGCCCACTTCGTCTACAAAGACCACATCTCCCCACCGCGGAACTCCCACCAATCTACCCCCACAGACTCTGACAATAGTTGCCGAATTACATGACCCGCCCCCCACGACGAGATCCAATCTCGACAACATCCTCTCTCCCGAGGATCCAGTGGATGCGGCTCTGGCGCAGCTACACGGTGTGGCCGAGGGGAGCTCGGCCGCGCCCATGAGTCTTATGGATCTGCCCTT
Source organism: Bathynomus jamesi (assembly GCA_023014485.1). NCBI lineage: Eukaryota > Metazoa > Arthropoda > Malacostraca > Isopoda > Cirolanidae > Bathynomus > Bathynomus jamesi. The sequence goes on along the minus strand of JAJOZX010003507.1, from coordinate 488,949 downwards.
GCCCCCTGGTGCCATTTTTCTACCCCTCCACGAGACCACTCTGGTTCATCTTCTTCCACCCCCACAGTACCTGCCCCCCAACATCTCCGGCCCCCCTCCTTGTTAGCTACCCTGAGCACGTCCTCTCTCCCACCTGCCCTGTCCTTCTGGTACCCCCTATCACCACCCAGGGTCCGCCGTGAGACCGTGGACAGGCGGGGAGGCGCCACTTTGGGAAATAAAGTGCTCCCTCCTGGCCCAAACACAGAAGCCCACCACGACACTTCTCACCCTCTCTAAATGAGAACCAACTCTTTGTAATCATTTATTTATTTATATAAAGTCAAACAATGACAACGGTCTTCTGAAAAAGGAATAAGCATAATAAGTAATCACTTGAATAAAACATAAACATAAACATAAACATAATCATTGTCCTCTATCTCCTCCCAAGTCTTTGATACTAGATGTGATATGAGGTAATTGCAGTACAGTAGTGCAAAGACTTATATTGTTTTATAAAGTGAATACAGTATAGTACTTTAATAGGAAAACATAGATACTAGTTTATTTAAGAGTAATATGAGAACATAAGGCTTTGCTATTACATCATGATGAATACGATACTGTAGAAACTAAAATATAAATACTTATGGAATTATACAGTACATTATATCCAATCAAACATATTACAATACAATTAGAGAGTTCAGCGAGAGATTGAATCGTATATTAAAATAAGGGTTGTACAACGGTATTCCTGACAAAAGTAATAGTACAGTAATGAGGTTACAGCTGTATTGGGAACACAATATAAAGTTCTTAGTAAGTAAAGTGTAAAGTGTACTGTACTCTATCTCTCCCCCAAGTCTTTGAGCCAGCAATTTTATAAAGAAGATTATTAAGGATAATATGGCAAAAAAAAAAAAAAATTTGTATGTTTACGGATAAAGACTAAACCTTATTTTGTCAGTGCCCTTAATTTAAAGCATACTTGATTGGTTACTCTTCTTGATTCATATGGTAGTCTTCATGCCAGGTAGGGGGGCGTCTGGTACGGTTCGAACGCCTTAGTGGAGTTGCAGTTTGGGGTGCCGTACCCATTGGCCTAGGGGGTGCAGGTGGTAGTATGTCGATGGGCGGCGTTGACATGTCTTCTTGGGTGGGGTGTGTGGTCTCTTCAGGGGTCGGGCGCCTGCGTTCAACGTGTGGGCTGGACCGTGTCGGACTACGGGGTGAAGCGGGTGTCTTTGGTCCTGGTGCTGACCTGGCAGGTGTAGGTGGTGCAGCAGGTGGGCTGTTGGTGGGCACCGCTAGGAAGTTCTTCAAATGTTGGTCTATGGTCATCTTTGGAGCAGGTGTGCTGAAGGGTTCATATTTTTTAAGGAATTTCCTGTTCCTTACAGTTACCCTCCCAGATCCATCGACCCTAACCACGTACTGGTCAAACTGCCTGACTCGATGACCACACCTGTCTTGTCCCATTTACGGGCGTGTGGACCGACCTGGTTCTGGATGCGTATAAGGTCTCCGACTGCTAGTGGTGGGAGTCTCTTGGTGTGCTCTGACCAGCGTTCCGCTCCCCTCATGTGGCGGTTCCTCAGAGCTTCTTCTCGGGTGGCCAAGTTTTCACGCCACGTGTCGTGTGGTTTATATCGGCCGGGAAGGATTGGAATGAAGTCCCGGATAGGGCGGCCGAATACACACATTGCTGGGGAGTGTTTTGTATCTCTATCCGGCGTGTTTCTGTATTGAAGCATGGCCCGTTGAAAGTTTTCGGTGTTGAGGTCGCCGTTTGGTCCAGTGTTGTCGGTTATTAGGCGTTTCGTTGTCTTGACACCAACTTCTGCCCGACAGTTGCTGTGAGGGAAAGCCACTGATGAGAGTCGGTGGTGTACGCCCCAGTTTTTGAGGAACTGCCGTGTGGCTGCTGCGGTAAATTCAGGGCCCCCATCGGAAGCCAGTTCGTCGGGGATGCCGAAGGTGACGAAGGTCCGTCGGAGGCAGGCGATGAGTCCAGCAGCACCATCTGATGACCTCTCTACTATTGGCCAGTTAGAGTATCTGTCCACCACGACCAGGTAGTTTACTCCTTTGTAGTGGAAGTAGTCCGCGCAGACGCACTGGAAGGGGTATCTGGTGATGTTGGTGGAGTGGGTGGAGCGCTGGGCTGGGTTGGTGCCATGCGGTTGCAGTGGTTGCAGCTAGCCCGTAGTGCTGTGATGGCTGGTGTGATGCCAGGCCAGAAAATGGAGTCTTCTGCTCTGGAGATCATGGATGAAGTACCTTGATGAGCTGAGTGGAGTGAAGCCAGTACTTCTTGCCTGAGGGCCGGCGGGATAACCGTGCGGTTCCTGTACATTACCACGCCGTCAACAGTGCGGAGGTCGTCGCGAAACTGGTGATATTCCCGCAGCTGTGCAGGGAGTGCATGGCGGGATTCAGGCATGCCGGACTCTATGACATTGGCTAAACTATTCATGACTTCATCGCTGGTCGTGGCGGTGCGTACTCGATCCCATGTCACTGATGCCAGGCTCAGCGAGTTGAGTGTTGATGCGGCTGCAGAAATGACGCAGGCTTCCATGCCATTACCATCTGTCAGTGATGTCCGTATGCCGGCTAGGAAGGTGGGGGGGGGGAAAGAACGCCGTTCCCTCGCATGGTTGATGGATGGCTGCTACGTCATCGGGGAGTGTCAGTGGTATGGGGTCGCCAGTGGGGTATCGTGACACCCCGTCAGCAGCTTTGTGTTTCGCGCCTGGTACGTGGATCATCCGGAAGCGGTACCTGAGGGTTTTTTCCTTCAAGTTTCTGAGGCGTGTATTAGATATGTCCTCTAGGGATCTGTCACCAAACACTTTGAGGAGAGGTTTGTGGTCCACTGCAATTATTAGGTCTTCGCATCCCAGCACGAAGTACCTCGCCTTGTCAAGGGCATCGGCGACAGCAAGTGCTTCTCCTTCTACTGGTGCATAGCGGGACTCAGCTGAGGTAGTGAATCTACTGCCGACCAATGTGACACGCCATCCAGTATGGCAGCAGAAGGGTTCGACTCGTGTACAGGTGCAGTGTTTCTGAAGTAGCCAGTAGCCGATGCCTGTTTTCGACCAGTCTGTGGCGAGGCATGTGGGCTTGGTTTTGTCAAAAATTTTAACGCCCTCCTCTATTTCTGTGATGATGACATCCTTTGATTCTTCGAAGATGGTTTCCAATTCGTCATCCCACTTGAAAGGTGTTCCTGGCTTCAGAAGTAGGCGGAACGGCTGCATCCTCTTGGCCATGCTGAAGGCATACGACACCTGGTTGATGAGCCCGAACCATGATCGAACGTCGGTGATGTTCTTTGGAGATGGAAACTCTAGGATTGCTTTGAGGTATTTTTTACAGGGTCGGACACTGTCAGATGTGATCTCGAAGCCTGCAAATTCAACCTTGTCCTGACAGAACACAAACTTGTCGGGGTTCAGTGTGATTCCGTGTCTGCCGCAGGTGTCAAGCCACTGGGTGGCCTGGAAGAAGCTCTCCTCCACTGTGTCTGACCAGAGCAAGACGTCGTCAATGCACTTTGTATTGTTAGGGATGCTCGATACAATTTCGTCGTACCTTCTTGTGTAAACCGTCACCAATGCAATGTAACCCTGGGAGCGGTTTTGTAACGGTAGCGACCCCAGGGCGTTATGAAGGTGGTCAAGTGGCGGTCTTCTTCACAGATTGGTACGCTGTGATATCCATTCCATGCATCAAACACTGTTTTCTTTTTGCCTTGCGGTACTGATCTGGCCTGGTGGAATGGCGATTGAGTGTGGTGTGTTTCGCGGGTGGCGCACACCACCATTCTGTGACACCAGGTTACGGGCTCACCAACGGGTACTGGTTCAAGGACACCCAGTCTGACATCTTGGTCGAGGCCAGCCTTCACGTCCTCCTGCCAGTGAATTGGTACTGGGACGGGGGTGTGATGTGCGACTTGTTTGGCATTGGGGTCCACCATCAATTTCATTGGGGGGCCGTCCATCATGGGCAGCGCTTGGTGGTCACAAGTGTTGAAGGTGCTTGATTTGTAATAGCCCAGCAGGTATTCCTTGAGCTTTTGCTGGTTCGCCGCAACAGCGGGTAGCGGTAGCTCGATTGGAGGTGATGGAGGATGTTGGCGTCTTGGACAGTCACAGTTAGTTACAAGTCCGCTGTCACTGTGTGGCGTGCTGGCACTGTTGTTACAGTATTGTGCTGGATCCAGTTGGACTTCCCCCACTATAGGGAATCTTCCCGGGATGATGCCGAGTGAAACGCATGCCTCTCTGCTGATGAAGAACTTGTCAGAAGAATCTGTCACATATGTTACCTGTCTCGTTTCTACTTGTTGGCCCTGTTCATCCTTGCCAGTGAGGCGAAGTATGGCTGCGCCAAGGATTTTGATGCCCTTGTTGTTGGCGGCGTGCATCTTCATGGTCACAGGGATGAGGTCAGACTGGAGAAGCCCGAGGCGGTGGATAACCTTGATACCGGTGAGGCAGCTCTGACAGCCTGTGTCTGCCATGGCAGGCAGTACCACGGTTTTTTGGGTGGGCATAGAGGGTTGCCCCAAGCGCCTCGTAGTCTTCGGGGAGAGTCCTGACTGTCAGGTTGATGTGTGGCTGTGGTTGTGAGTTCTCCTTGATCCACATGTCCGATAGTTCATTGTAAATGTGATGGTCGAGGGCGATTGCTCTTTTCTTATGTGGCTCGGAAGTGTTGCTTGTGGCGCAGAGAAGATCAAATACCGCACCTTCGCACTCATCAGCTTTATTAGGAGTGGCTGAAAGGCTCTTGTCCTTGTCTTGTCTTTGCTCCTGCATACGGATTCCCAATGGCTGTCGCGTTTGCAAATTTTGCATTTGTGGTTGTACGCAGGGCAATCCTTCTTGCGTATGTGGACTGAGGCTCTTCTGCCGTGTCCTTTTTCACCACAATATGAACAAGGGGCATATTTGTCTTGTGGGGGTATTTGCTTACTTCTCCTGTATGTGCTGCCTGCGGCCTCCACGGCATGGGAGTCCAGCAGTCGTGATGCTGAGCGCTTGCCTGCTTCCTTCGCCTCGACAAACTGAAAGACGTCTTCCAGGGTCATCTCCTGGTTACTGTTGCCGAGGAGTTCCAGTTGTATTTCCGGGTCAGCAATTCCGCGGGTAAGGACGTCGCGAAGGATGGGGTCAGTGTAATTTACGTTGTTGTTGCAGCTTGGGCATTCAACAAGAAATTGCAGACTCCGGCCTGACCACGAAGACGGGCTCCAAAACTGCGCATAGTTTCGTCGCGGTCTTGTCGCATATTGTGTAGGGTAACCCTGGCTACCATGGTGTTCTCCTCTCGGACAGCTAGTTTCTTGATTGCAGCAAGGACTTCATCTTCGGTTTTGTTTGTTAGGCTTCCACCTGCGATCTTGTCAAATCTTTGCGGAGTGAATCGTCGCAGCATTCAAGTAGTTGTACCACTTTGTCCCTACCAGTGATTTTTGTAGCTTCCGCATAATCTGTCCAACGCGACGTAAAATATGCCCAGTCTTCACTGGTACCTGCAGCCGAAATGGTTGGCCGTCTTACTTTCTCAACCTTTGCAGAGACTGTCGGGCTTGGGACATGGGTCGTGTAGTGGGCTGTTATAAGTGCGGCTACAATGGCTGGGTCCAGGTCTACTGTGACATAGGTACAACCTGTGATAGGGCATTCTACGGCAGGCATTGTGGATGGCGTTTGTTGAAGTTGCTTAATTAGGTTGGGGTGGTTGACAGTTGCTTGAATTTACCACGTATGTAGACTTATTTTATTATTTATTTAATTAATCAGTCATTTGTACCTAAGACCGTTGTCATAAATGAGAACCAACTCATTGTAATCATTTATTTATTTATATAAAGTCAAACAATGACAACGGTCTTCTGAAAAAGGAATAAGCATAATAAGTAATCACTTGAATAAAACATAAACCTAAACATGAACATAATCATTGTCCTCTACTCTCAGCTCACGACATTTTCCTAGCTGCCGTGATCCACGCCTCCGGTCTCGCTCGGCCGACTTGACCCCGCAATCTCCGCGGAGATCGACTGGTCGACCGATTCCTTCTCTGGTGAACGGCAGATAGCCAGCCATGTTCCTGACCCATCCTTCACCTTCGCGAACCCCAGATCTCTCTTCACACTCCAACCTCCTAGCACCTACGCCAGGACGTACCTAAAGTATTTAGCACCCGGGGCGGATCCTTCCTTTGGCACCCCCCATAAATAATTTTAAAATTTAAACACAGAAAAATTATTATGTTTGCAATTAGATTTTTAAACAGTACAGTACTGTCATAAGCAAATTGGAAATAAGAAAAATGCAGGACATTAAAAATTCAGGAAATCCAGTCTGAATGCTCAGCCTATTCTTCAAAAGTAAATAGAGAGGATTCACAGGCTCTGCTTTCGAGCCTTAATTTCTCCAAATTGATCAATGACCTCATCAAAATTCATCTTCTTTGCATATTCATGTTCAATTGAAAGTAAAGCCAGATTTGTCAATCTTGTCTGACTCATGGTCGAGCGAAAGAAATTTTTTATCATTTCAATTTGGAAAACTTCTTTCACATGAAGCAATAGACACACAGACAGTCAAAAAGAATCTCAAACACAGTGACAAGCTTCGCAAAGATTCACAAAAATCCCATTTCACAATAAACTCCAGAAACTGCAATGCTGTCCATTTCTTTGCCTCTTCAACGCTGATTTTGGCAGCTTCCAAATGCCTCCGAAGTCGTCCAATTTCCACACTGATATCTTCATCAGAGAATTCATCGAAAATCTGAGTCAAATTTGAAATATACTTCCGAAGTTCTTCTTTGTTGCAACAACCAAAGTGTTTGGCTGAATAACAGCGAAGACTGACAGAATTTGATCCATTGCCTTAGAACGAATCTCCCATTCTTGATGAAAGTGATCAAGACATTCAAACATAGCCCTTTTTACTTCCTCTGGCAATGTGAGACCAGCATCCTTTGCCATCTCTCCTGGCATCCTTTTTCGGAGCTTTACTCTCCCTCTTCTCTCCATAGAAATGTCCATTTCCTCACACTTTGTAGTTGCATAATGAATGGCCCTCTCCACAATGCATTTACCGGGTATTATAACATCACGACGATGCATTTATAAACACTTAAACATCACTATGATACCACATTGTCAAAAATTACTGGACACTGGTATAAGTACCATGATATTGTTATAAACACCAGCACTTTATGCTTTATCATATTTATTTAATGAAACATACCTCATGTATGTGGCGTCACAGTGTTAAGTGAACAAGACTTGGAATGTCAGTTGCAGCCAGCTGGCTATGCTCAACAAACTGATGACTAAAACGTCAACAAACGTTCGCCTTTCGATGTAATTTTTATCAAATATTTAATTTTTCGTTTGTAAATTTTGTATTGCCAATAAAAATAAAAAATTATTTTATAGTGGAAATTAATATTAAACTGTTGTAATACTGTAGTTTGAACATTTTTAATTTTTTTTTCTTACTTTGGCGAATTTTTCATTTGGTTTGAAAACTTGTACTGGTATTTCAACTCTCCCGATGGCATCCCCCTCCTGGCTGTCACCCGGGGCGGACCGGCCTCCTCTCACCCCCCTTAGTACGCCACTGCCTATGCCTTTACCCATCCCCCTTCATCAACTAATGGATCCTCCTAAAATTACAATAGTGCACTGGAATTGCAGAGGAATATTCGCGAGTAGTATAGCCGAAAAAGGGAGAGTGCAAGAATGTTGCAAGTGATGACGTAATGTTGCAAAGGGGGGGTTGCAAATGGGGTGGGGGTTGTTGCAAAGGGGAGGGGGTGGGGAGCCGAGCTGGAATGAGTCTTTCATCAACTTCTCGGTCTTTTATAAGCCTCTATTCTGGCTGAGTTGCCAGATAGCGCAATGTGTTCAGTTGCTGAGTTGTCAGATCGCACCATGTATGCAGATGCTGAGTTGCCACATCAAGCCAGTGTAATCGGGTGCTGATGTGCCAGATCGCACCATCAGATAGCGCCATGTATTCCAGAAATATTAATCATCCATTGTGTAACACAATATGGCGGTAGTTTTTCCAATTAACTCTGCATATTAAATAAATACACACTCAATCTTTATTAATTGCATACCTTTCCAGTTTTTTTGCAATGATCGGATTGCTCTTGCTAGATATATATTATTTTTTATATATATATATATATATATATATATATATAATATATATATATATATATACACATTCTTTTAAACATCTTATGTTAGGTAAATAATATATATATATATATATACATATATATATATATATATACAGCGTGTCCCAAAGAAATGTATACCCAATTTGTTCGATAATTCCAGCTATGAGGATAATAAATATATTACTTTTTATATGTTTTTTAATAAAGAATTTTCTCATGAATCTAAATATGTAATTATTTTTATTAATAATTGAAAAACAAAAACGTTACAGATGTTTAAATTATAATTATTATTTTCGAGACTTCATGTGCGATATTTTTCTAATATTTTAACCGACTGTTTTGAGATACTTATGTTTAGTGTTGATATTGAAGCATAAATGTTGTAATTATTAGTTAATTCAAAAAATTTACAAATTCCATGGTTAAATGACACTTTATCTAAGATGTTCGACGTCTTCCAGAACGTTGTTTTTGTAAGTTTTGCACAGTGCCGTCGGTTTCAAACTTATGTCGTATACGTGCAATTGTAATCCGCGTTGGTGTTCCGTTTCAAATTCCCGTCTCCACTGTCTTTGGACTTCTTTTATGTTTTCTGATTTCAAGTACCACTTTAATACAAACTTACGTTGGTCGAATGTTAGTCTTAAGTTGGCCATTTTTAAGGGCAATTCTCACTTACAGTAGAAAAGAACAAACGTCGAAGAGTTATAAGATGTTAGATAAGGTTAGAGCAAAACTGTAGTCTTGTCTAATTAGAACTCAACGAAATGGCTAGGCTAAGCTAGGCACTAAACATAAGTATCTCAAAACAGTCGGTTAAAAGGCAGGCCAGGCCATAAAAAAAAATATTAGAAAATATCGCATATGAAGTCTCGAAAATATAATTCTAATTTAAACATCTGTAACTTTTTTGTTCTTCAATTTTTAATAAAATAATTACATATTTAGATTCAGGAGAAAATTCTTTATTACAAATCATATAAACAGTAATATATTTATTATCCTCATAGCTGGTATTATCGAACAAAGTGGGTATACATTTCTTTGGGACACGCTGTATATATATATATATAATTTATTTTTCATATTATAACATTTAATTTTAGTTTAACGTTTAGAAGCAAATTTAACATTAACTTGAACTTCATTGAACTTGAAGCTAAACTTTTCGAAACAAATAACATAGTTAACCACACATAATTCGAAAACTTCATAATAGAAAATAATTAATTTTATGGTTAACTAGTTTATTTCGTTTACTATAATTATATATATACAGTCTTTTAAACAGCTTATGATATATATATATATATATATATATATATATATATATATGAATAGAAACGACATAAGTGTTAAGGAACGTTTCTGCACACGAGGAGGAGAGATAACGAATAAATGAAAAATGAGGCGAACCGCCCGGGAATCGAACCCAGGGCCTTCCAATTGTCGGTTGGACGCGCTACCATTATGCTACGGACCTCGCTTAATCACAAATCGAAATTCTCCCACATAGGGCAGAAACCAATGCCCTGAGAGGGCACCCTCGCAAATCGTGAATATGTGCATATAACTGCAATGACCGCGCAGTATATAAATGAATAGAAACGACATAAGTGTTAAGGAACGTTTCTGCGCACGAGGAGGAGAGATAACGAATAAATGAAAAATGAGGCGAACCGCCCGGGAATCGAACCCAGGGCCTTCCAATTGCCGGTTGGACGCGCTACCATTATGCTACGGACCTCGCTTAATCACAAATCGAAATTCTCCCACATAGGGCAGAAACCAATGCCCTGAGAGGGCACCCTCGCAAATCGTGAATATGCGCATATAACTGCAATGACCGCGCAGTATATAAATGAATAGAAACGACATAAGTGTTAAGGAACGTTTCTGCACACGAGGAGAGAGATAACGAATAAATGAAAAATGAGGCGAACCGCCCGGGAATCGAACCCAGGGCCTTCCAATTGCCGGTTGGACGCGCTACCATTATGCTACGGACCTCGCTTAATCACAAATTTTCGAAACAAATAACATAGTTAACCACACATAATTCGAAAACTTCATAATAGAAAATAATTAATTTTATGGTTAACTAGTTTATTTCGTTTACTATAATTATATATATACAGTCTTTTAAACAGCTTATGATATATATATATATATATATATATATATATATATATATGAATAGAAACGACATAAGTGTTAAGGAACGTTTCTGCACACGAGGAGAGATAACGAATAAATGAAAAATGAGGCGAACCGCCCGGGAATCGAACCCAGGGCCTTCCATTGTCGGTTGGACGCGCTACCATTATGCTACGGACCTCGCTTAATCACAAATCGAAATTCTCCCACATAGGGCAGAAACCAATGCCCTGAGAGGGCACCCTCGCAAATCGTGAATATGCGCATATAACTGCAATGACCGCGCAGTATATAAATGAATAGAAACGACATAAGTGTTAAGGAACGTTTCTGCACACGAGGAGGAGAGATAACGAATAAATGAAAAATGAGGCGAACCGCCCGGGAATCGAACCCAGGGCCTTCCAATTGCCGGTTGGACGCGCTACCATTATGCTACGGACCTCGCTTAATCACAAATCGAAATTCTCCCACATAGGGCAGAAACCAATGCCCTGAGAGGGCACCCTCGCAAATCGTGAATATGCGCATATAACTGCAATGACCGCGCAGTATATAAATGAATAGAAACGACATAAGTGTTAAGGAACGTTTCTGCACACGAGGAGGAGAGATAACGAATAAATGAAAAATGACGCGAACCGCCCGGGAATCGAACCCAGGGCCTTCCAATTGCCGGTTGGAAGCGCTACCATTATGCTACGGACCTCGCTTAATCACAAATCGAAATTCTCCCACATAGGGCAGAAACCAATGCCCTGAGAGGGCACCCTCGCAAATCGTGAATATGCGCATATAACTGCAATGACCGCGCAGTATATAAATGAATAGAAACGACATAAGTGTTAAGGAACGTTTCTGCACACGAGGAGGAGAACCGGCAATTGGAAGGCCCTGGGTTCGATTCCCGGCCGGTTCGCCTCATTTTTCATTTATTCGTTATCTCTCCTCCTCGTGTGCAGAAACGCTCCTTAACACTTATGTCGTTTCTATCATTTATATACTGCGCGGTCATTGCAGTTATATGCGCATATTCACGATTTGCGAGGGTGCCCTCTCAGGGCATTGGTTTCTGCCCTATGTGGGAGAATTTCGATTTGTGATTAAGCGAGGTCCGTAGCATAATGGTAGCGCGTTCAACCGGCAATTGGAAGGCCCTGGGTTCGATTCCCGGGCGGTTCGCGTCATTTTTCATTTATTCGTTATCTCTCCTTCTCGTGTGCAGAAACGTTCCTTAACACTTATGTCGTTTCTATTCATTTATATACTGCGCGGTCATTGCAGTTATATGCGCATATTCACGATTTGCGAGGGTGCCCTCTCAGGGCATTGGTTTCTGCCCTATGTGGGAGAATTTCGATTTGTGATTAAGCGAGGTCCGTAGCATAATGGTAGCGCGTTCAACCGGCAATTGGAAGGCCCTGGGTTCGATTCCCGGGCGGTTCGCGTCATTTTTCATTTTTCGTTATCTCTCCTCCTCGTGTGCAGAAACGTTCCTTAACACTTATGTCGTTTCTATTCATTTATATACTGCGCGGTCATTGCAGTTATATGCGCATATTCACGATTTGCGAGGGTGCCCTCTCAGGGCATTGGTTTCTGCCCTATGTGGGAGAATTTCGATTTGTGATTAAGCGAGGCCCGTAGCATAATGGTAGCGCGTCCAACCGGCAATTGGAAGGCCCTGGGTTCGATTCCCGGGCGGTTCGCCTCATTTTTCATTTATTCGTTATCTCTCCTCCTCGTGTGCAGAAACGTTCCTTAACACTTATGTCGTTTCTATTCATTTATATACTGCGCGGTCATTGCAGTTATATGCATATATATATATATATATATATATATATATATATATATATATATATATAGTGTTTCACTGTAGATGTTATAGATGTATATAGGGTTTTACAATAGATGTATATAGTGTTTAACGATTAGAATCAAATATAACATTAACTTGAACCTCATTAAACTTAGTTAAACTTATCGAATGTTCTGAAAAGCACGGCTTATAATTTCCTCCCCATATCCTACAAAAATAGCACTTCAAGACATTATTGTATAGAAATAAGGTAACACAAGCAGCAACTCATAATGAGAGACCTTCCCCCCAATCCCTGATAATTATCCCTTCACTTCAATCCACTTTTTACCATTATTATGGTGAGTTGTCTCCAACTAAAAGATTTCGTTGTGAACAGCAACTCATAATGAGAGACCTTCCCCCAATCCCTGATAAGTCTCCCTTCACTTCAAATGAAGAGAAATTATGAAACACACGCTTGTCTGTGCACAAAGCATATAAAAAAACCATAATATATTTATATAGTTAATCAATCGAACCCATCTATATATAGATGTTTATAGTGTTTTACAATAGATGTATATAGTGTTTAACGATTAGGTCCATCAAATAAAGCATTTCAACAATGATTTCACTGTTTCAGAAAGATTTACGTATGACTTAAAAATATATTATTGATATGCCTAACTTAAATCAGGATGCTTTTATAGTTTACAGCATCTTTAAAAGTTTTAACTCCCAAGTTATAAAGTAATTATCAACCGGATTGATTAAAAGTAAAGGCAACTTTCAATATATTTAGTAATATAACAGAATTAACAAAGTTACCCAATAAATAATTCGTTAGGCAGAAAATGAATTTTTATAAGGGATACCCAACTAATTATGACGCATATTAAATTAAAAAATAATAACAAACGTAAATAAAGCGTATATTAAAAATTTTTTCGTTTTATTCTTTCCTTCTTATTGATAACTTATTTAAACTAATCTCTGTATATGTGCTTATTTAATCACAATGATTTAAGTTTAAAAGTAAAAACTGTTTTCTGTGAAAACATATGATGATAATTATTTTATTCTGTTCTTCGGAAAGAGCTTCAATTCGGTTGCCAGATACCACTTTTTACCATTATTATGGTGAGTTGTCTCCAACTAAAAGATTTCGTTGTGAACAGCAACTCATAATGAGAGACCTTCCCCCCAATCCCTGATAAGTCTCCCTTCACTTCAATCCACTTTTTACCATTATTATGGTGAGTTGTCTCCAACTAAAAGATTTCGTTGTGACTCAATTTTCATTATAAACATTCGAATATCAGTGGGGAAAAACGAACGGAAATGAAAATTTATGAAACAATTCGACGATCGTCATTCCCCAAAACCCGTATATATATATATATATATATATATATATATACATTCAACTGCAAAGAACACGCAGTATAAATAACGTAAAGAACGACGCTTGTATAGGAGATATTCCGCGCAAGACGAGAAAGAGAAAACAACAAATGAAAAAATGAAGTACCACCTGGGAATCGAACCCGGGATCTTCCGATTGCCGGTCAGACGCGATAACCACTACACCATGGACTCCACTCTTCCAAATGCCGTAATTCCTCTACATACTCGCAGAAACCAATGCCCCAAGGGGGCACCTCCCGCTTGCCGTAACATTATATACATTCAACTGCAAAGAACACGCAGTATAAATAACGTAAAGAACGACGCTTGTATAGGAGATATTCCGCGCAAGACGAGAAAGAGAAAACAACAAATGAAAAAATGAAGTACCACCTGGGAATCGAACCCGGGATCTTCCGATTGCCGGTCAGACGCGATAACCACTACACCATGGACTCCACTCTTCCAAATGCCGTAATTCCTCTACATACTCGCAGAAACCAATGCCCCAAGGGGGCACCTCCCGCTTGCCGTAACATTATATACATTCAACTGCAAAGAACACGCAGTATAAATAACGTAAAGAACGACGCTTGTATAGGAGATATTCCGCGCAAGACGAGAAAGAGAAAACAACAATGAAAAAATGAAGTACCACCTGGGAATCGAACCCGGGATCTTCCGATTGCCGGTCAGACGCGATAACCACTACACCATGGACTCCACTCTTCCAAATGCCGTAATTCCTCTACATACTCGCAGAAACCAATGCCCCAAGGGGGCACCTCCCGCTTGCCGTAACATTATATACATTCAACTGCAAAGAACACGCAGTATAAATAACGTAAAGAACGACGCTTGTATAGGAGATATTCCGCGCAAGACGAGAAAGAGAAAACAACAATGAAAAAATGAAGTACCACCTGGGAATCGAACCCGGGATCTTCCGATTGCCGGTCAGACGCGATAACCACTACACCATGGACTCCACTCTTCCAAATGCCGTAATTCCTCTACATACTCGCAGAAACCAATGCCCCAAGGGGGCACCTCCCGCTTGCCGTAACATTATATACATTCAACTGCAAAGAACACGCAGTATAAATAACGTAAAGAACGACGCTTGTATAGGAGATATTCCGCGCAAGACGAGAAAGAGAAAACAACAAATGAAAAAATGAAGTACCACCTGGGAATCGAACCCGGGATCTTCCGATTGCCGGTCAGACGCGATAACCACTACACCATGGACTCCACTCTTCCAAATGCCGTAATTCCTCTACATACTCGCAGAAACCAATGCCCCAAGGGGGCACCTCCCGCTTGCCGTAACATTATATACATTCAACTGCAAAGAACACGCAGTATAAATAACGTAAAGAACGACGCTTGTATAGGAGATATTCCGCGCAAGACGAGAAAGAGAAAACAACAAATGAAAAAATGAAGTACCACCTGGGAATCGAACCCGGGATCTTCCGATTGCCGGTCAGACGCGATAACCACTACACCATGGACTCCACTCTTCCAAATGCCGTAATTCCTCTACATACTCGCAGAAACCAATGCCCCAAGGGGGCACCTCCCGCTTGCCGTAACATTATATACATTCAACTGCAAAGAACACGCAGTATAAATAACGTAAAGAACGACGCTTGTATAGGAGATATTCCGCGCAAGACGAGAAAGAGAAAACACAAATGAAAAAATGAAGTACCACCTGGGAATCGAACCCGGGATCTTCCGATTGCCGGTCAGACGCGATAACCACTACACCATGGACTCCACTCTTCCAAATGCCGTAATTCCTCTACATACTCGCAGAAACCAATGCCCCAAGGGGGCACCTCCCGCTTGCCGTAACATTATATACATTCAACTGCAAAGAACACGCAGTATAAATAACGTAAAGAACGACGCTTGTATAGGAGATATTCCGCGCAAGACGAGAAAGAGAAAACAACAATGAAAAAATGAAGTACCACCTGGGAATCGAACCCGGGATCTTCCGATTGCCGGTCAGACGCGATAACCACTACACCATGGACTCCACTCTTCCAAATGCCGTAATTCCTCTACATACTCGCAGAAACCAATGCCCCAAGGGGGCACCTCCCGCTTGCCGTAACATTATATACATTCAACTGCAAAGAACACGCAGTATAAATAACGTAAAGAACGACGCTTGTATAGGAGATATTCCGCGCAAGACGAGAAGAGAAAACAACAAGTGGTACTTCATTTTTTCATTTGTTGTTTTCTCTTTCTCGTCTTGCGCGGAATATCTCCTATACAAGCGTCGTTCTTTACGTTATTTATACTGCGTGTTCTTTGCAGTTGAATGTATATAATGTTACGGCAAGCGGGAGGTGCCCCCTTGGGGCATTGGTTTCTGCGAGTATGTAGAGGAATTACGGCATTTGGAAGAGTGGAGTCCATGGTGTAGTGGTTATCGCGTCTGACCGGCAATCGGAAGATCCCGGGTTCGATTCCCAGGTGGTACTTCATTTTTTCATTGTTGTTTTCTCTTTCTCGTCTTGCGCGGAATATCTCCTATACAAGCGTCGTTCTTTACGTTATTTATACTGCGTGTTCTTTGCAGTTGAATGTATATAATGTTACGGCAAGCGGGAGGTGCCCCCTTGGGGCATTGGTTTCTGCGAGTATGTAGAGGAATTACGGCATTTGGAAGAGTGGAGTCCATGGTGTAGTGGTTATCGCGTCTGACCGGCAATCGGAAGATCCCGGGTTCGATTCCCAGGTGGTACTTCATTTTTTCATTTGTTGTTTTCTCTTTCTCGTCTTGCGCGGAATATCTCCTATACAAGCGTCGTTCTTTACGTTATTTATACTGCGTGTTCTTTGCAGTTGAATGTATATAATGTTACGGCAAGCGGGAGGTGCCCCCTTGGGGCATTGGTTTCTGCGAGTATGTAGAGGAATTACGGCATTTGGAAGAGTGGAGTCCATGGTGTAGTGGTTATCGCGTCTGACCGGCAATCGGAAGATCCCGGGTTCGATTCCCAGGTGGTACTTCATTTTTTCATTTGTTGTTTTCTCTTTCTCGTCTTGCGCGGAATATCTCCTATACAAGCGTCGTTCTTTACGTTATTTATACTGCGTGTTCTTTGCAGTTGAATGTATATAATGTTACGGCAAGCGGGAGGTGCCCCCTTGGGGCATTGGTTTCTGCGAGTATGTAGAGGAATTACGGCATTTGGAAGAGTGGAGTCCATGGTGTAGTGGTTATCGCGTCTGACCGGCAATCGGAAGATCCCGGGTTCGATTCCCAGGTGGTACTTCATTTTTTCATTTGTTGTTTTCTCTTTCTCGTCTTGCGCGGAATATCTCCTATACAAGCGTCGTTCTTTACGTTATTTATACTGCGTGTTCTTTGCAGTTGAATGTATATAATGTTACGGCAAGCGGGAGGTGCCCCCTTGGGGCATTGGTTTCTGCGAGTATGTAGAGGAATTACGGCATTTGGAAGAGTGGAGTCCATGGTGTAGTGGTTATCGCGTCTGACCGGCAATCGGAAGATCCCGGGTTCGATTCCCAGGTGGTACTTCATTTTTTCATTTGTTGTTTTCTCTTTCTCGTCTTGCGCGGAATATCTCCTATACAAGCGTCGTTCTTTACGTTATTTATACTGCGTGTTCTTTGCAGTTGAATGTATATAATGTTACGGCAAGCGGGAGGTGCCCCCTTGGGGCATTGGTTTCTGCGAGTATGTAGAGGAATTACGGCATTTGGAAGAGTGGAGTCCATGGTGTAGTGGTTATCGCGTCTGACCGGCAATCGGAAGATCCCGGGTTCGATTCCCAGGTGGTACTTCATTTTTTCATGTTGTTTTCTCTTTCTCGTCTTGCGCGGAATATCTCCTATACAAGCGTCGTTCTTTACGTTATTTATACTGCGTGTTCTTTGCAGTTGAATGTATATAATGTTACGGCAAGCGGGAGGTGCCCCCTTGGGGCATTGGTTTCTGCGAGTATGTAGAGGAATTACGGCATTTGGAAGAGTGGAGTCCATGGTGTAGTGGTTATCGCGTCTGACCGGCAATCGGAAGATCCCGGGTTCGATTCCCAGGTGGTACTTCATTTTTTCATTTGTTGTTTTCTCTTTCTCGTCTTGCGCGGAATATCTCCTATACAAGCGTCGTTCTTTACGTTATTTATACTGCGTGTTCTTTGCAGTTGAATGTATATAATGTTACGGCAAGCGGGAGGTGCCCCCTTGGGGCATTGGTTTCTGCGAGTATGTAGAGGAATTACGGCATTTGGAAGAGTGGAGTCCATGGTGTAGTGGTTATCGCGTCTGACCGGCAATCGGAAGATCCCGGGTTCGATTCCCAGGTGGTACTTCATTTTTTCATTTGTTGTTTTCTCTTTCTCGTCTTGCGCGGAATATCTCCTATACAAGCGTCGTTCTTTACGTTATATATATATATATAATATCTAAGTTGTATCGAGATGAAAATTTACGAAACACACGAGTCTCTTTCCATGCGAAAAAAATTGAAACAATATGAAAATTTACGAAACAATTCAATTAAAAGTTGAAATTAACCAAAACACAATTCGCTAGAGGAAAGGAATTCCGAGAATCTGCCCAACTCGAATGACCATAATGACCTTTCTCCTAGACAGCTTGAACAAAACCTCTCTCGACTCCATTTCTTAGATATGCCCACAATTATATATTATATATATATATATATATATATATATATATATAGAGAGAGAGAGAGAGAGAGAGAGAGAGAGAGAGAGAGTTTTGTTCAAATAACGGGATATGCTTGTATCTTTTGCCATTGTGTTCGAACACAATTGCTGCTTCGAAAAACAGTTGTTCGAATTATTCGACGTTATATTGAATTGGAAAGGTTTTCACCCCACCTTAGAACCACAGTTTAACATTAGAAAATTCTGAAACCTGACTCAGTGGCAAAAGTTTTATAAGAAACACCAAATAATTTTTGTTGCCCCTAGAGCAATTGGAAAGGTTTTCACCCCGCCTTAGACCCACAGTTTAACATTAGAAAATTCTGAAACCTGACTCAGTGCCAAAAGTTTTATAAGAAACACCAAATAATTTTCGTTGTCCCCTAGCGCAATTTGAATTGGAAAGGTTTTCACCCCACCTTAGACCCACAGTTTAACATTAGAAAATTCTGAAACCTGACTCAGTGCCAAAAGTTTTATAAGAAACACCAAATAATTTTCGTCGTCCCCTAGCGCAATTTGAATTGGAAAGGTTTTCACCCCACCTTAGACCCACAGTTTAACGTTGAAACCGAATGTTCTTTTAAAACATAATTAGGATATATTTCTTTATATCCTCTCGATTACATTAGTGACTAATGATGCGGTAAACTCAGTAAATATTTTCTCGAAAACTATGGGTGATAGAAACATTCTGAAACCATATTTGGAATCAGTATCAAAAGTTCTATACGAATCACCAAATAATTTTCAAAGGAGAATACGAGCATTAAATCTATTGGTGAAAATATATATATGTTACTCGTCCGGTCCCGTTATAGCGGATTGGTACACGTCATAGCTCCACCCAGCTACATCGGCAGCCAATCACTACGAACATCTGGTCTTTTGGGGCGGAGCTTGGCGATTGTGCATATAAAAGGGGATATTTTCAGTTTGGAGTAACAGTAGCTATTTTCGCGTCAGTGAATAATCATTCCCTCCACCATGGACCTGTACGTCTCCCCAGACTTGTATGAAGAGAGTGACGCTGCAGCATTAACGACAATTAGCCTTTTTAATGCGGTTGACCGTGATGAATTATTTACAACGCAAACCGTAGAAGATATTTTCAGTGACGCTCCTTACAATCCGACGCAAGGGACTACCATAGAAATGTAAGTGTCTATAATTAGAATTTATATATATATATGGATGGGGTGTAGTATCTCGTCAAATAGATACTCGCCAAAAATGTCAATCAATGTTATTTTGTTACCCCATTATGCTAAAATCGAAATTTTATGGCATTCAATGTTATTCCTCGAACCAAAGATATCTTCACAAAATGGGGATCTGTCTGTATACTCTGTATATGTTTTAAAAGCATTATTCCTTTAAGGTCCGATGAGGATTTGACACGTGTTATACAATCTTTTGAAGAATCTCGGAATACGGGGATATACTGAACAGTCAACAATGTCACACATCCTCCACCATGGACCTGTACTTCTCCCCGGAATTGTATGAAGAACGTGATACTGCAGCATTAACCGCAATTAGTCTTTTCAATGCGATTGACCATGGTGAATTATTTTCAACGCAAACCGTAGAAGATATTTGCAGTGACGCTCCTTACAATCCGACGCAAGGGACTACCATAGAAATGTAAGTGTCTATAATTAGAATTTTTATATATATATGGAGAGTTGTAGTATCTCGTCAAATAGATACTCGCCAAAAATGTCAATCAATGTTATTTGGTTATCCCCATTATGCTAAAATCGAAATTTTTATAGCATTCAATGTTATTCCTCGAACCAAAGATATCTTCACATAATGGGGATCTGTCTGTATACTCTGTATATGTTTTAAAAGCATTATTCCTTTAAGGTCCGATGAGGATTTGACACGTGTTATACAATCTTTTGAAGAATCTCGGAATAGGGAGGATATACTGATCAGTCAACAATGTCACACCGAAATAATGTAAGTGTTTTTCGATCTTTTTGGGATAAGAAGACAATATATTTTCATAAATTTATTAAATGAAAGAAATCAGTACAATAAAAACTACAGAATATATCGTTACAAATATACGAACAAAAACATTATAATATACAACGAGTACGTACAATTGGAAAACGGTTTTTTATCTGTCTGCATACCATTTCATCGTTTCGGCGAGTGTGACACGGGTCAAATAAATTTTAAAAATTTATAAATTCTTTATCATTTGACATATGCATGAAAATGAGACGCAGTACATTCCGCAAACATTAGTAAAATATCCTTGCATGCGAAATGGGGTCCACACAACTTCGGGAATATGTAACTGAGCGAGAAATTTTACAATAATAGGGTCACTCCAGGGTTGAGTACCGAGTGAATCAAAATAGTACGGGCGCTGTCTATTTTTAAAATAGACAGCGATCCAGTGAATCCCTTCATTACCGATGATGTCTGTGTTCACAATAAGACTACCGCATTCTCGCGTACTTGGAAACTCAATGTTTCATTCTTCGCAAACACGCCGATAATATTTGGAACGTGTGACTCGCTCCATTACTTTCTGAAGTGTATTAGCATCCATTTTTAAAAGTCAGTGATAACTCTTCTAAATCTATCTACTTCTATTAGGGCTTGCGATTCGAGATATACTAGTACACTAATAGGAGCGTCTATAGGCTTGGCGAATTCCAGCCGCACTGAGATGTTTCCGCTCTGCTGTGGGGTTTAAATGGGTATTTACGCTAGCAGATAAGTCAGGTGTAATGTCAAACGGATAAAGGTTAAATTGATCAATGAATTCTTCCTGCGTTACCCCATTACCAAGCTCATCACAATCACCTGCAATATGGGTCAGATTACTATAGGCTCTGGCACAAGCGGTAAACAGCGTCTGATGAATAGTCCGTACCCATTGTTCCACCCAAAGCAGTGCCATTAACGTATAGAGTTATATTTTTAAGTCCGAAATTCTCGAATTTAAAGGCACTCTTTTATATTTTCCATTCACCGAAGCGTGGTCCTGCATGCCGATTAATATCCTTTTAGGAAGATTTCCCAGGGCAATGTTTTCTATCTGCTTCGATGCCAACCCTGCAGGAACCGTATATAGTTTGACCTGCACTCTGTTAATAGGATATTTCACTGTAGCGTTTAGTAAATTTTTCTCAATTTCTAGTTGTTTTGGTGAACTTAATTTCACTCGCCGTACGCGGAGGTATGTGTCCATAATGTGAACCACAACGGGCTTTGCACCCTTTTCTTGATTCGCATCCAGATTTAAGCAGATCTCAGGACTCGTGCGGGTGAGCTTTATTTTCATATCCACCCCGTTCACAAGCAACTTCTCCTGGAAAGTGAAATCTGTGTGCAACCGTCCAAAACACTCGTATATTTTCTTTTTAGAATTTTTAAATTTGTCCTTTATACTATTTTCATCTTTAGTTTGATAATATCCCTCTGCACTTAAAAAGGTAGCCTTCGCTTCTTTGGAAAAGTTGAGGACATTTTCCAAATAGGCTCGTAGATGATAGTACCCCGTGCCTGCCGATATGTTGGTCTGATTTAAATATACGTCACACTGGTTGAATATGGCGTGCAGAAAGTTTGTTTCAGGGTATACAGCATATTTGTCATCGCAGACCGTTCCATCAGAATGGGCTATACGTAGCTTAGCGTACATGTGCACACAGCTTGGATCAAAAAAGTAAGGACCTGAGCTGGGTATCACGAATTCTATAGGTGCACTCGGGGAACTAATTGTGTTTAAAGGGTTAATTGTAATAAAGTCACTGTGCTCAATAGAAACTTGGGTTGGCGGGAGCTCAAAAAGGGACAGCTCCGATTTACAGCATTGTGAACTACATGGGTGGATGAAGCGTGCCATGGCGAAATAGTGACTCCTCTCTCGACAAGTGGTAAACAAACTATGATTCATGAGATCAATGTCCTTAGCTTATATCAGTCAAAAAAGTGGTCAACCATAGGATTCATTCGCTTACAGCATTTCTTTTTTGATAGCCTTTTACGTTTAATACCACGTGACCCCTTCTTCTTCCGGGGAGCCCTCTTCTTCTTCCGCCACCACGCATTTTTCTCTTTGCATCTTGATGATTTCGTTCCGTGTACGCTTTAATGTTTTTTTAGAGCTTCTTTAGGTTTAGCCCCGGCCAATATGTCTTCTGCAGTGTTAAGGCCTGATTGTAGCGCTTTCCTTCCAAGGTATCTGCACCCCTCTTCAGCAAAGGAACAGCCGTACGTAGTATGGATGAAAAAATGGATCCAAGTCCACTACCGCGCTGGTATCGCACCCCTCGATAGACGGTGAAAGGCTTTCTATCCATTATAACTCGTGCGTCGAAAGTGTAGCTTCACTGTTAAGCTCCCGTTACCGAATGGGAAGTTTTCGCCCTCAATCGTTCTTATATATATTGTGATATTGGTTATTAAATTAGTTGCGACATTCACATAATGGGTCTGTCATATGTAATACTCAAACTCCTTCCTCTATGGTTGGGGATGTGAGCAATGCGCAGCAGCGTGCCTGGGTATCCCCAACAAACTGGTGCTCCACTATATTACTGTAAATATAGCACATGTCTGGGGACCTTTCAGCCAATTTCTCCATCTTCAATTGATACATTAATCTGGACAAGTTATACTGTGTCTCGTGAAATGTGTCTCTTTGGAAGGCTGCGCTATATCGGCCGTTGGTTAGAATTTTGAACTTTCTATCTTTAATACGTCTGTTAGTCTTTGATTTTAGGATTAGTGTATGTGCAGGGTTGTTTACGATTTCATATACTAAATCATTCGTAAGGTTTGAGTTTCTTAAACTTACGTTTAAGCCTCTCACAACATCCTCGGCCGAACCATATTGACCCGGCCCTAGTCTTACTTCTGTACTGTAATACCGTGCAATCTTAGTCCGAGCGATGCGCATAGTTTCATCCATAGCTACCCCAGCTTTTTCACACTCGTCAATGTCTCTAAGAATCGTAAAAACGGTTTCTTTATGTTCAATATTTAAAAAGACGGTGTCCAGCTGAATTTCGCATATCCCCACCTCATACGAATCACGACCCAATTCAATGTGCCCATGGAGTTCTGTTACAAAGTTGGCTAGTGTGTTGTTAGGGTGTACAGACAGGGACGAGGAGGACGGGAGTGTGACGTAGAAATGGTTAGGAGCCATGTTGCATACTATTTAAGCTTCATTATTGCATCAGCTTTTATATAGGTGTTGAAGCTTTCTGGGTACCCTAGCCATTTCACCAGGTACATTTTTCCTTCCTGAACCTTTGCTTCCTAAAATTTTCTCAATTTTAAACACATTTTTTTCTAAATTAAACGCAACTTTCTGCAATTCCTCGCGGTAAAAGCCTCCTGAGATTTCTTCCCCATTCAAATCTTCAATGTAATACATCATTATCTCACCTTTAGGTCTCACAGCCCTAACTTTAAAAATCTCGCGTGTCCATCCTTGCTCAAAACCCTTTGCGAATTTATTCCCCGAACGCGACAGCCTTACATAATCATTGATTTTGAAGCGCGCAGAGTGTGGTGGTGGTGGTGATCCATCTCTTCTCGGGAGCGTACCTCTTTCTAAAACTTCGTTAGGTGTTGTCCCAATCGTGCGATGGTGTGAGCGGTTGTAGGATGATGCCAATGATTCCAGAATGTCTAGAAATCTGTATGTGTTTTTATGTGTAAAATAACGGTGCATGCGTTCCTTTATGGTGCGCTGAACTCTTTCAGCTAAAGAAGCCTTATGTATAGAATTGGTTGTGTAATAGCTGATATTAAACTCTGTCAACATGTTCTGAAAAGCACGGCCTATAAATTCCTTCCCCATATCCGTACAAAAATAGCCAGGAACCCTGTTTTCTTTTAACATTAGCGTTTTGGTGGCTTTAGCAACTGTTTCAGGTGATTTATTTTTCAGAGGAACTAGCCACAGATATCTAGAGAATACGTCTATTATGAATAGAATGTAGCGGTAACCATCGTTATACACAGAATATCTTTGCATGTCTGTTAAATCTGCTTGCCAAATAGAATCAATCGAGGAAGCCGTTGTCTTGGCTGTTTTAAACCTTTTTCTCACAGGCTTATGAAGCGTATAAGCGTCCTTCTCCCTCAAAAATCTTTCAACATCTTTTTTTCCTACTCCGTAAACACTTCTGTACAGTCTATCTACGCCGCCGTAAGAGGATGGGGTAGAAATGTCATAATAGCGTTTAGTTAATACGTTAGCCATTTGCGTATTTTAGAGGCACGTGGGTAGGGTTGGTTTAACCTCTTCTTGCTCCTCTTCAAAGGTGTTACCGCCGGGGGTGACGGCGCCTTCAATTGTGTCACAGGCGTTGCATGTTCCAAGTCTTTTAACCTGTTCAGATTTCCTATCAACGTTTTAGGGACATTTATTTGTTGTAGTCTTGCTTTAATATGCTTCCATCCTGATGGTGATGGCCTATCCCACTTTCTCACCAGATCATGGACAATGTCTACGATATTCGATCCCTGTACCTTTGATCCTTCCACAATGATCTCCCTGTATCGGTCCACTGTACGGCGGGATCCTCATTCAATAGATTATAAAGACTTAAGCCTTTACTCCTCAATGTAAGTGGGAGGGTATTTTTTAATACATGTTCGATATGTTGTGTGGCTAATCTTTTTGGTTGGTCAGCTGTGTCGTCGGGCACAGATCCTATGTCACCATCGTCCCCTGTGCTGTGCCTCATAACCACAGGAATCTCTGTAGGGCTCTTATAATTTTCGTACTCGTGAAGAAATTTCTGCAGAGCTTCTTGGTATAAGATTCTTTTCTCATCAGGTGTTTTTTCACTGTTTAATAGGGCTAGCAATTCGCTTTCCATTCTTTTAAGTCTGCTTTTACGGGGATCTAGATACGTGTCTGGATTCCTTTGCAGTGAAGCGTACACCTCGTGTGGAATCACTACCACTTTCTTCATTTTAATCTAGTCAGTAAAGGACCCAAAACTGAAAATAAGATGGGGAGAAATGACCCTCCTGTTTGTACAATAATTCGTTTTTTCTTCGCTACCGTTTGGCTTTTACGAGCGAGTGCACGTATTATGTTCTTGTAGCGGCGTAGGCGAGCCTTCTGATGGGTTTTCATTGATACATTGCAATTTATAACGTTAAGACAGATTTCACAGATGCATTTTAAAAAGTCGGCGTCGATATTTTTAATAAACATCTGCTGCATTGCCCTGGGCAGTCGATGGTATATTTTTATTAATTCACGGTATTTCTTTAGTCTCTTTGTCATTCTGGAATATACACCGTTTCAGGCTCGTTTGGAAATATATTCGTTCGCAGAAGCACTCTAAACGTGTTTCGCGGATGAAGGTCGCAAAGCAAATATCCGTAACGCGTGCTTGTAGCTTCTTTATAAACTTCCAAAAACTCCTTACGCTGATTCGGGAACATTTGATTGGCTAATACCCCAATTTGTGATACATCTCTACGTTGCGCGAATAAGACTAGATATTGCGTATTTAACGACACATCGCGCATGTATCTATTTTTGAAAAATAGATTCTGATTGATGAAGAACACGCTTATGTTAAGATGGTGGGAGAATACTGTAAATGTCTCGGCAAACGTTTATCCATCTCCAACATGAGATAGTCGATTACAATGATTGTATGTTCATTTCCCTTTAACGAATTAACGTCATATACGCCTTTGTGGAACAAAATATCATCTTGGTACTCGTTGAACACTGATTGATACGTCGAATAGCACCATATAACTTTATGCACAAATTTCGAGAACATCTCTCCCTTTTCTTTAATGATTTTAAGCATAAATACAGTTTTACCACATCCTGTAGGTCCAGATATACAGTAATACATGTGGATGGACTCGTGAATCTGAGTGCTGTTCCTTATATTTCTTCTCCCACAGAACCGTGAATGACGATGAGGTAGAGCAGCCCATCATTACGGATGACCTCGACGACAGTGTAGTTGTGATCTCCTCCCATGCCAACGAACCCTCACCAGCGATACCAGTAACACGTCCAAAGCGGAGGTATGAGATACCCACGTCAGGTATAAAGCGACCGAAATACGCGCCTGTTGCACCAGTAATAGATCCCCAACCCTCAACCTCTTACGCAACAACCCCCCCAGCACCTAATATATCCCCTTATTCATCCGCCGCCCCCCGTTCTGTTAAGTCTACAATAATAGAGCCCCAACTATCAACCTCCTACGCAACAGGCCCCCCATCAGCAGCCCTTCCGCTAATATACCCCTAATTCATCCGCCGCCCCCCGTTCTGTTGAGGATATAACGCTCGAATTGGTGCGCTCTCCGCACCCCACCCCAGCCTTGACTAGAAATCGGTATAGAGTCAGGGTCGACCCTAGAGTCATGTATAGCAATGGTATTGAGCGCGGACTACGCCGGGTTGTAGAGCGTATTATAGAGTTTGCTCTTCAGAATCGCGACGAGCGTGAAGTCAGGACGAGTCTGTCCTTTGGATTCGGGTCAGATGACGGTGATGTAGACGATTATTGGGTGATAGTGCCATTTAGACGTTTGGCGGCTGAAGATGTAGAATATATATTAGGACGTATAATGCAAGCCGCCCAAAGTAGTATAGCCTTCAATATGGACAACTTCACGGTAAATATTGACCATGTATACCGTGTTGCGGGTCATAGTGCCATACCGTATACTCTTAACCTCAATTCTCAAGCTATTTATAGACGGCATATAAACGTCGATCGTGGTTGCGGCTTTATAGCAGTACTCTTAGCACGTATGTTTACTGTACAAAATACACGAACTCAAAAAATTTGGTTGCCTACAGTCGTGGAGCGTGCCCGTAAACTAGCTGTAGACTGTGAACTTGAATTTGACTGTAATATGGGTCCTGAAGAGCTGAGAAGGGTAGAACAGGAAATGAATGTCCGCATAGTTGTGTTTGGGTTGGATGATCGTCGTAGGACTGTGTATGTTTTTAAAAGCTGTGTGAGAGATCGTACAAGGCCCCTACTTATTTTAGGATTGTCAGGGACAACGTATCTCCCCATCCGTAATATAAGGTGGCTTTACGCGAGTTATGACAAAAGTCGAAAATATGGGAGACATCATGATTTGTGTAAGGGGTGCCTCGAGTTTGCGGATGATATAGTGAGACATTGTAAAGAATGTCACATGGTATGTGAGCAGTGTAAAAGCACCAAATGTGAAAGCCGTGTAGTTGAAGCTGAGAAGAGAGACTGTGATGTGTGTAGACGCACATTTTTCAATAATAGCTGTTTTGATTTCCATAAATCAATTGGCACGTGCAGGAAAATGAGAATCTGTGAATGTGGTATGTTTCACACAATGGATAATTGGGGAAAATTTAAGCACAAGTGTGACGTAATTCACTGTCCTACATGCCAGGAGGAATATAAGGCGGATGGAGTAAAGCATGTGTTATATGAAAGATGCTAAGCCTAAAAATAACCCTTGTATAACTGTATACTACGATATAGAAACATATACGAACGCTGAAACCAAAGAGGTAATTCCACATTTACTTGTGAGCCAGACTATCTGTGATGAGTGTATGGATATCGAATGTGACGAGTGCCCCAAATGTGGTAAACGGACAAACGTTTTTAAAACGAATGTCAGCGATAGTCCTGTGAAACTATTTGTGTCCTATATTGTCAAGTTAGCCGACAAGTTCAAAAAAATGACTGTGTATATTCTCGCCCATAACGGGGCAAAGTTTGACACGCAGTTCCTTTATAAGGAGTTGCTTGAACACGAATCCTCTGAGATATTTACAGGTGATCCATTGAAAAGAGGCAACAAATTAATACAGATGCAGATAAGAGGCAATGTACAATTTAAAGATACTTTATTATTCACACCTTGTAAATTAGCAAAGCTACCCAAGGTGATGGGAGTAGCAGCTGAAGTTTCCAAAGGATACTTCCCTTACACTTTCCTCACCAGCGAGACTTTAAACTACGTAGGCCCACCACCCCCAAACATTATTTTGACTGTATGGATGAACGTGAAGACTTTGATCGATACTACGACAGTTTTAATGAAAGTAACCCTTATAATATAGCTGATGAATGTAGCGTTATTGCGTGAATGATGTGCGCGTGCTTAGAGTATGTTTCCAGGCCTTTAGAAGGATGTACATAGCCCGTTTCAAATGCGATCCACTGCAAGTCGCAACCACCATCGCATCATTATGTTTTACGGTGTTCAAGAATAACTTCATGCCGAAAGACACCTTAGCCATTATTCACCGAAACAATCCCCGCAGTTACGGGCACAAGGCTATTTACTGGCTCATACACCTACAGCAACAGACAGGTGTATACATAAAGCACGCCCGCAACACGGGTGAAGTACCCATTAAGATTAATGGACGTGTTTTTTGGGTTGATGGGTTAAGTGAAAACCGTGTCACTGGTGTGAAGACTGTGTACTCCTTTAACGGTTGCTGGTGGCATGGATGCCCCCGTCCTGAGTGCGGAATCACCGGAGATATCCACGGTAGGTCTCCTGCCGACTGTCTTGCATCGACCCGCACCCGCGATCAACTTATAGGATCACAGTTCACTCACAAAGTCTTGTGGGAGCATGAATATGATGCACGGATGGAGACAGACGAGGTGTACCGTGAGGAAATAAAAACGATCAAGCGTTCAATGGTGCTGGATCCTCTCAAATGTGGTGATAGCTTGTTTGGAGGACGTACAAATCCTTTCAGACTATACTTCCCACCTACGGAGGGCGTGAAGCTCCATTACTACGATTTCTGTTCTTTATACCCATACGTGATGAAGAGCAATCCGTACCCCGTGGGCGCTCCTGAGAAACTGGTGGGACCTAGCCTACCCTCCATCAATGAATTTTCAAAAATTTGAATGATCGTTACTTTGGGCTCTCTTTCGTAGACGTACTCCCCCACGCAATTTATGGATGCCGATCTTACCTGTCGTTATCGACGACAAGCTCATGTTTCCCCTGTGCGTGAAGTGCGCGGAAGAGGATAACGGCGAATGTAACCATATACCCCACCAGCGTAAGATCAGAGGCGTATATACAAGTCCTGAGTTGGCCCTAGCCGTGCGCCATGGTTATAGAATACTGAAGATACATGAGGTGTGGAGGTTTCAGAAGCTACCCAACCTTTTCACACCATATATAAACACCTTTTTGAAGGATAAGGTTGAGGCATCAGGGTATCCGCGAGGAGTTGATACCGAAGATGAAAAGTCTGCCTATATTCAACGTTACCGCGACCGCGAAGTATACAACTTGATCGTGTCCAAATTGTAAAGAATCCTGGCAAGCGCTTTAGTGCAAAGTTGTGTCTAAACAGTCTATGGGGAAAATTTGCGCAGAATACCGCAGAGGGAGCATTCATTTGGCACAAAGTTATAGCGATGTCTGGGATTATGCCAATGCCCCCGATAAAGAGGTCATGGAGATCGTAAATGTAGGTAATACTTACGTAATAAAGTACAACAACACTGAATTTGCCACAGATACCTCAAGGGTTACAAACATACCTGTGGCCAGCTTCACAACAGCCTACGCCCGTATAAAACTTTGGGGTCTATTGCATTCTCTTGGGCGGAGAGTATTGTATGCCGATACAGATAGCGTGATATTCACAGAGAGGGAGGGTGAATACATGCCCACTATTGGGGAGTTCCTCGGCGAGCTCACTGATGAGATCAAGGATGAGTATGGGGACAACGCATACGCCGACTCTTTTGCCTCAACAGGACCTAAGACTTATGGGGTACGGGTCAGTGGGGAGGAAATGAAATATATCGTGAAGGCAAAGGGTATTACGCTCAACCATGCGAATCGGGAGGTTGTTAACTTTGAGTCGTTGAAGGATCTAGTATGTTTGGACGATGATGAACAACCTCCCCAACTAATTGTAGGCACCCACAATTTTCGGGCGCAGAAGCTGGGGGGCGTGAAGGAACTTAGGGGTACGATGGTGTGCCGTAACACCTATAGGAAACGTTACCAGTTACCTGGTACCTATGATACCGTACCCTTTGGATACCAATGATGCTTCTAACTCACACGTCTTGTATATAATCGTATCTATTTGTAAATATATATATATATATACATATATAACTTGAATATCTCGTTTATTAAATCGTATTTGTAAATATATTAACTTGAATACTCGTTTATTAAATAAATCATGTTTCAAATAGCGTTTCACTTTCTCCTTTGTTTGTGTGTGTGTGTGTGTTTGTGTGTGTGTGTGTGTGTGTGTGTGTGTGTGTGTGTGTGTGTGCAGGTGAAAGTTCTAAGCTCCGCCCACTGTAAGACCGTGAGTCATGCTACTATCTGGGAATCCCTGCGTGGTCAGTCGACCGCAGTAAGCCCGAGAGATCAGACGTGTATTCAGATCAGACGTGTATTCAAATGGCTACCTTTAATATTGCTTGTACAACGTTTACGAAATGGTATTCAGTAAAGTGCCAGGATGTGGTGGATACCGAAAAACTTCCTATTCCTCCCTCCTATGCCTCTTTTAAAAACACATTGGATTGTGCGAAGTTCCAAGATGTACAAATACTCTACGGATGTTCTGGTGAGACCGTTGAAGGCTTTCGTTGCACAGACGATGTGCTGAAGTATACTGCAGAGCTAAACTTTATAAAGTCTCACATACACCGTGAAGTAAAAGAAACAACGCGTGCAGAAGAGAAGCAGCAGGTATGGATAATGAGTCTTGCTGATGGGTGGTATGACAAGCGGTATTACGTCATGCTACACCATGTCGATTACTCATACCCTACGACTGAAAATGTGAATCTCGTGATCATGGACAATCTTAAGTATTTTTATCACTATATTAACGTATATCATGATGAGGTTCGTAGTGAGGTTGTGGCTAGTGCCCTGCGTGAATTTTTAACAGACTTTAGAGACGAGTATCGTTTGATGGGCAGAAAGGAAAAATATGAACATATGTTCCTCTCAAATAGTGCGCCGGAGTGTGGAGATGTTTAGTAAAACATAAAATGTTCCTAGTTCTTATCCAAACTGTCTGGTGCGTAGGCTGGTAGTGATATTCTTGTACCGAAATATGTACAACAATTCGACTCGCGGTCATACGAACAAGCCCATTCACGTATCATCGAGTCAGCCGCCCGTCGAACCATTCCTGTCTACCTGCGTGCCTCACACGGCTCATAGTTATCTCAGAGCTTGAGCCGAGTGGACGTGCGCTCCTCGAATACGATGGAACTTCCTTTGAGCAGCATTCTCAACGCCTCGTACGATGTGTCCGTGACGAAATCGTTGCGCGTGTTCAAGCGTAATTCCGGTACCATTAGCTATGTACTGGAAACGGAATGTAGACCGACAAACAAACGGGTTTATTTAAGTATCGAGGAGATGAATAGAATCTTTGTGATAGTTGAGAAGTGGAGTGAAGATCGTTATAAAATACCTGCTAACGTAGGTACAAGAAGAGAGCAGATTAGTGACGCACCCTCATACGCCGTTGTATATACGTTGTGTATAAATAACGATCGCCCGTGCATTGATATACGGCTGATGTGGAAGAATGCTTCTGATAATAACGCTCTTGTTCCTACGCGAAACCGTTTCATCCTCGACAGAATGTTTGAAATCGTCGGATTCCGTAAACTGAAACCTATATTAGACGCGCGTGTTACGGACATGCTTTATTTTGATACAGTACTTGAATACGCCTACACCGCTCTGCTCGATGGGTTTACCGAGTGTAGTGCTGGTGAGAATGGTCTAGAGCTGGACGTTTATTTAAAAAGTTTAGACTCTTTGAAATACATGAACTTTGGTACAAAGCAATTGATCGGTACAAGGCTGAGCTCACCTACACCGTTCACCCTGAAGAACTATTTCTTTATTAACGCGCAGTTGTCGTAACGATTTAGAAGATTATTTCAATTGCCGCTATGTTGAGTGAGTTCACGATTGAAAAGCTCGAGTCGGTAGAAATAAACCCTCGATTGGAAAAGCGTGTTTATAAACTTGTGTTTAATAATGTAGCTAACGATGAACTCTTTGTGCGTGCTTTTGATTGTATTCTAGACGTATTTAAAGATGACTTACCAACCGGTTGTAAAGTGGGAACAAAAATAGTACTGAACGATATGAAAGCCCTTCATATCGAGTACAGGTTTCCCTATACTTTAAGCGGTGAAATATTATTAAGCCGCATATACTGCGTAATGCAGAGCAATAATGATGTAATTGTAAACTCGATTAAGACCGAGTTTAGTATTTTGAAAAAAAAGTGAATTGTATTTATATATATATTTTTGCTTGACATTTCTCCTGTACTGATTATACGCATATTTCTATTGATTTGTGTTTATATATATATTTTGCGTGATATTTCTCCTGTACTGTTATGTACATATTTCTATTGAAGTGTATATTTATTTGAAATGTATATTTTATTTTATATATCCATAATTGTGTGTATATATTTCCTGTACTGTTATATGCATATTCCTCAATTGAAATGTATATTTATTTTCTATATATTTATAATAAACAGAATGATGCAATGTTGTTTTACTTAATTGTTACGCCTTCTACTACCGGTATTCTTTTAAGAAATATAATAATGTATACAGTGGTATGCGGTATCTGGCAACATTTACGCCTTCTAAGCCAACTGGCTGATTAGGAATCTATAATAATGCTAAAAAGTGGTATCTAGCAACTCAGTCTTCGATTAGAGAATACATGGTGCTATCTGGCAACTCAAGCCGTTTACAGCCAACTGGCTGATTAGGAGTCTATAATAATGTATACAATGGTATCTGGCAACTCAGTCTACGATTAGAGAATACATGGCGCTATCTGGCAACTCAAGCCATTTACAGCCAACTGGCTGATTAGGCGTATATAATAATGTATACAATAATACTGCTAAAAAGAGGTATCTGGCAACTCAAGCCATTTACAGCCAACTGGCTGATTAGGAGTCTATAATAATGTATACAGTACAATGGTATCGCTAAAAAGAGGTATCTGGCAACTCAAGCCATTTACAGCCAACTGGCTGATTAGGAGTCTATAATAATGTATACAATGGTATCTGGCAACTCAGTCTTCGATTAGAGAATACATGGCGCTATCTGGCAACTCAAGCCATTTACGCCAACTGGCTGATTAGGAGCCTATAAAACAACGCCTACTCGGCTGAAGTCTTAATGTGCACTTGGCTCCTGCCAGGTGAACACCTCCTCCTCCTTTCTCTCCTCCTTCTTTCTCTTGGGGGATAACGCCGCCTCCAAGTTTTCCTTGTTGCACCTGCAGCATCCCCCTTTTGGGGGAATTTTTTTTCTTTTTCTTTTTTCTTTTGTTTTGCAACCCCCACCCCCACCCCCCTTTGCAACATTACGTCATCACTTGCAACATTCTTGCACTCTCCCCTTTTGCGGCTATACTACTTCCGCGAACTACGAAGGCCTTAATTCCTTGATTGCCACTTCCCGTCCGGTGTGTGTCTGTCTCCAGGAGCTAATCCTGGGTACCAGGCCCATGCCCTGCCCTACTGGATATTCTTACATCGCCACCCCGTCTCCTACCTGCACTGGAAGGGGGGGGGGCTGCCATTTTCATACACCACGCAGTCCCTTTTCACAATCTCTCTATCCGGTCCCCTTTACAGGTGATTGCTACCCGGCTTTCCCTGGATAGACAGTACACCGTCTGTTCAATATACCTCCCTCCCTATGCTCGTCTCCCGCGATGACCTGGTGGAGGTGGTTCAACAACTCCCCAGGCCTTTTCTATTACTGGGCGATTTCAATAGTCGCCACCCCTTGTGGGGCGACACACACTCCACCTATATGGCCCCAACCCTGATTACTGCCATGACCGAGCTCTTCTTCGAGTGCCTCAATGATGACTCTCCTACATTTTACCGTGCCACCACCTGCACTCCATCCTGTACAGACCTGTCCTTCGTTTCGACTGATGTCCTCCTAGATTTCACATGGCAAGTCCTCCAAGAGGACTATGGAAGTGACCATTTCCACATTCAACTCACGCTCAATTGGTCCGACCAGACCGTTCGGGTACCGGAAAGGTGGATTACTGCCAAAGCGAATTGGACCCGCTTCCGCGACGATACATATACAACCCTTACGACTGCCCACTTCCCATCCTTCGACGAGTGCATCGCATACTTCGAGTCCGTCGTTGTAGCGGCTGCGTGCATTAGCATCCCACGATCCTCCCCCTACCCTCGCGCCCGACGGGTGCCTTGGTGAACCCCAGAATGCATGGAGGTCGTACGCGCCAAGAAGAGGGCTACTCGGCGCTTCTACCGTACGCGACTCCCCATCCATCGCACGGAGATGCAGCGGGCCAGGGCCATCGCCCACCGTACAATGAAGACAGCGCGCCGAGCTTCTTGGCGTGCCTTTGTGTCCGGCGTCACCGCCACCACACCTTCGGCTACCATCTGGAAGAAGGTACGGGGTGTCGAGAGGCGACATGTCCCCTCCCGACCCCCGGTCCTCCGGACTAACGATGGACTCCTATGCGAGCCCAAATCGGTGGCAAACCACCTAGCTTCTACCTTCGCCGCCGTTTCTTCCTCCGCAGTTAGTTCCCTCGTACCCGCCCCAAACAATAGTTCCTCTTCTCCGTCCCTAGACCACCTACAACCGGTTGTTCACCATGCGTGAACTACAGGCGGCACTAGCCTCTCGACGATCACCTTGTCCCGACCCGGACGGTATTCCGTACAGCATGATCCAGCACATCCACCCTCCCTTCCAAATTTTCCTCCTTGACCTATACAATCGCATATGGATAAAGGGCGCCTTCCCCTCCAGGTGGAGGGAGGCCCACGTCATTCCTATCCCGAAACCCGGCAAAGATTCCCTCGATCCCACAAACTACAGACCAATCGCCCTGACGTGTTGTGCCTGCAAAATCTTCGAAAAATGGTCGCTACGCGACTATCGTTCTTCCTTGAAAATAGTAATTCCTTCCCGGCTACCCAGTCCGGCTTCAGACAGTTTTACTCCATCACTGATCCCCTCCTGCTCTTCAGTCGAGACATAGAGGATGCCTTCGACAATGGACAGTTCGTCCTATCAATTTTTTTTGACATCCAGAAGGCCTATGACACCACCCATCGGCAATGATCTTAGTCAGCTCCGACATCTAGGTCTCGTCGGAGCCATGCTGACCTTCACCAGGGGTGTTCCTTTCCTCCCGAACTTTTAAAGTCTGGGTGGGCTCAGTCCTCTCTGACACCTTCGTGCAGGAGGACGGGGTCCCACAGGGAAGCATCCTCAGCGTTCTACTCTTTTCCATTGTCATGAACACAGTCTCAAAATGCCTTCCACCCACCATCCGTTCTTCCATCTACGCGGATGACCTTGCGATCTACTTCGCAGGGTGGGAGCCGTCCGTCGTTCAACGGCAAAGTTAGCTCACCATCTACCGGGTGGAAAGGTGGGCGACGTCGGTGGGTTTCCGCCTCTCCACCCCCAAGTCCAAGTGTATGCTCTTCAGCAGAAGAAGACCCGCGACCCTTCCTGTTCCCTCTGTCACATTATACGGCAATCCTCTTGAGGTGGTACCCTCCACGCGATTTCTCGGCGTGACTCTACACCGACGGCTCAACTGGGTTCCCCATCTCAAACACCTGAAGCAATCCCTCCGACGTCCCCTCGCTCTCCTAGATCGCCTCTCCCACACCACATGGGACGCAGACCGACGCTCTCTCCTTCGCCTTTACACTTCCATGGTGCAGTCGAAGCTGGACTATGGCAGTGTAGTATACGGTTCAGCCTCCAACGCCTGCCTCTGTATCTTGGACCCGGTCCTTAATAGAGGCCTCCGCCTCGCCACCGGTGCTTTCCGCTCTTCCCCAGCCTCAGCCTCCGAGTGGATTGCAATTACCTCCCTCTCGCCCTCCGACGAGGTCTGCTCCTCATGAGGACATACCTCCGTGCACAGAGGCTACCTTCTTCGCTTCTGTGCGCGGCGGTTTCTGAACTCCCACCCCAGGGACGGAGCTGGCACTTCACTGAAGCGGTCCGCTCTTTCCTTGACCTTTCCAACATGCCCGCCCCCTCAGTTATCCTCATTTCATACAGCATCTACTCCCCCCCTGGCTCCTCACCCCTATCAAGTTTTGCAGGGACCTGTGTGCCTTACCTAAGACTACCACGAGCGCTACGGTATACAGGTCACTCTTCCGAAAACACGCAACCCAACACCCGGACGCAGTCCCCATTTATACAGATGGTTCCCGCTCGGAGGCTGGTGCGGCCTCCTCAGCGGTGATACTGTCCCAGCCGCTTTCTCGAGGCGTCAGCCTGCCCCGCGAGGCCTCCGGCGGAACTCTTCGCGATTATGGAGGCCCTCGACATTGTGCGCACCCATTCTGCCAGCTCCTTTGTCATTTATTCAGATTCCCAAAGCGCACTTCTCTCCCTAGAGGGATTTAACCCTTCTCACCCGCTCGTCTGTACCATCCAGCAAACCTTCCACTTTTCAACAGCCTTCCCACACAAGACAATCGCCTTCTGCTGGGTTCCGGCACATGTCGGCATCCAGGGTAAAGAGGAGGCGGACCGCACGGCAAGACGGCAACTTACTGCCGGCCTACTCCCGACCCCTCCCTTTCTCCGACTTCTTCCCGAATCTCCGCTCCCACTTCCGCTCCATATGGCAGCGGAAATGGGACCAGGCCATACAAAACAAACTCCACAAGATCAAACCACAATTAGGATACTGGGCCTGTTCATTCCACCGGTCCCGCCATGAAGAAGTGATTCTAGCCCGTCTCCGCCTAGGACACACCCGCATTACTCATGGACATTTTATGTCTAAATCGCCAGCGCCATTCTGCCCCACCTGCCATACCCCTATCACTGTCGTACATCTCCTGGTCGAATGCCCAAACTTGTCCGCTCTTCGTCGCAGGTGTTTCCCTCTTCTACCCACTATCCAGCAACTGACCCTTTCTCACCCCCCTAGTCAACCATCCCCAACTCAGTAACACCACCCACCCACTGCCTCGCCGAGATATGTACCGCTTTCTTTAGGTACGAATCGGCGGTAAATTAAAGAAAGGAAAAAAAAAAGGCCCAAGCGAGTTAGAAATCATGTTAGGCCCAAGTGGTGGACTAGGAAAATAGGCGAGTTCATAAACGAGCGTAACAGAGGGTATAGACTTAAGCGCAATGGCACGGTAGCTAACTTTAATAGACATATCGAGCTTAGACGTCAGGTTAAAAGATCTGTTAGGAATGCTAAGCGTAATTTAGAGATACTTATAGCTGCGGATAGTAAACATCCAAAAAAGTTTTTTGATTACGTGAATAATCGTAAACCGATAAAAGATAACATAGGCCCTCTAGTGGACGTTAACGGCGCTTTGGCTTCCGACGCTCAGGCGATGGCAGGTATTTTTAACAACTTTTTTGCGACAGTTTTTACCGTAGAAGACGTAAATAGTGTTCCCGACGTGGACGATGTCGTTCCATTTAGTAGCGAGACTATTTTGAATGGAATAACTGTTTACGAGGGTGAGATTGCGCATTATATCGATAAGCTAAAAGTGAGCAAGGCTCCAGGCCCTGACGCGCTTTATCCTAGACATTTGAAAGATTTGAAAGATGCTATCGTCGGCCCCTTAACAAAAATTTTTAATAAGTCACTGGAAGCCGGGATTATTCCTGAAGACTTCAAATTACTAGCTAACGTTACGCCTATTTTTAAAAAGGGCGACCGCACAGTAGCTAGCAATTATAGGCCTATTAGCTTAACGTCAATTGTTGGTAAACTTTTGGAATCCGTAGTTAGGGATCGTATCGTCGATTACTTAGAAAGTCGCGATTTCATTAATAGTAGTCAGCATGGATTTCGACGCCATAAATCTTGTTTAACTAATTTGTTAGAGTTTAATAATGAAATAGTGCGCGAATATGATTGCATTCACTCGAAACTAGGAGATTAAGGGGGGAGCTTATTGAAGTTTTCAAAATCGTTAATGAAATCGATAACGTAAATTTTTGACAAACTGTCCACTTTCGATAATAACAATACTTGTAATAATGATTTAAGTTGTGTGGCAGACGATTCATTACTAACATCGCAAAAACTTTTTTTGCGTTTAAAATAATTGATAAATGGAATAATCTTCCCGCGCCCTTCATGAACTCTACCAGCTTTAATATGTTTAAAAAACGTTTAGATAGGCATTTTAAAAATATTAACGTTGTTTAAAATAATAAAACAATTAGCAACAGGAGCTCTGGGGGTTGTCGAGGATGAGTCTGTTGACGATTAATGCCAGCTTGTGACATGCCAGCGTGTGATATGCCAGCAATAAAATTATTAAAAAAAAATTAGACTAACACGAACTTAGATGTACCTCGTAGCGTAAACTAACCCACTTTTTGTTATACTCTTCCTACTTTTTGTTTTCTTTTCTATCCTCTCTTTACTTGCATGTCTGTAGTTTGCATGGTATGACAGTGTTTGCATGGTTTGTAAACGTTCTTATTTTACTTCTTTTCATCCTTCACGGTTGATGATGGTGAGTCTCTTTCTCTTTTTCTGAATGAATGTTAACCCACGAATGATAGGTTTTGCTACTCACTTAACCCCTCATTCTCCTCTTTAACCTCCTACTCTTGGCTTCCAAGGACGTACTACTAAAGTCCACTCTCCTAGTGCATTATGATCCTAAACTTCCTCTCATAGTTTCAGCAGATAGCAGTTCTTATGGAATTGGGGCAGTGTTGACTCACCACATTGATGGTGTAGATAGGCCTATATGTTTTGCTTGTATGATAGAACACTAACTGAGACTGAAAGGCGATATGCACAACTTGAACGTGAAGCTTTAGCCTTAGAATTTGCAGTAAAAAATTTAATTTCTTTCTATGGGGTCATGAATTCAAATAATTACTGACCATAAGCCTCTTTTAGGTTTATTTTCACCAAATAAAAATATACCAGTTATGGCCTTACGTAGGATCCAACGATGGGCACTGATTCTACAAGCGTATAAATTTGACTTAGTACATGGGTCAGGCAAACTTCTAGGTACGGCTGATGCTCTAAGTTTGCTTTTAGAAAATCCAAATGAATGCGTACCTATACCTGCAGAATGAGTTCACTTGGTGGAATTTTTGGAATCCACTCCAGTATCTGCAGTACAAATAGAGCAGTGGACAAAATCGGACCCTATTCCGTCTAGGGTCATCCATTACTGCTCAGTTCGTTGGCCTACTAAGGTTGAAAGTGAATTACAGCCTTTTTATGAACGTCAGTCTGGACTCTCGATTCAAAATGGCTGTCTCTTATGGGGCCACAGAGTGATAATTCCGAATGGAGGCAGGTCGAATTTAGTGAAGGAACTTCACGCTGAATACATGGGTGCAATTAAAATGAAAGAGTTGGTGGAGAACTTATTTCTGGTGGCCCGGTTTGGATGGAGAACTCGAATCATTGGTTCGTTCCTGTCAAAACTGCCTAGAGAACAGAGATCTCCCAAGGAAAAGTCCACTTCATCCGTGGGAATGGCCTACTATACCTTGGCATAGGATCCATGTTGACTATGCAGGTCCCATAAATAATACCTATTTCCTAGTCATTGTGGATGTCTACTCTAAGTGGGTAGAAATTTTTGCAACCACTTCTACGACTTCGGGTATTACTATTCGCTTACTCCGTTCGTGTTTCGCTCGATGTGGTTTACCCGTAGTTCTGGTTTCCGACAATGGTACTTGTTTTACCAGTGAGGAATTTCGTTCTTTTGTCCACCTAAATGGCATTAGACATGTCCGGTCTAGTGTTTTTCATCCGTCTACTAACGGTCTCGCGGAAAACATGGTCCGTACTTTCAAGTCGGCCTTGCGTCATTCTCATGGGGAGGAAATGCAAGTGGTGTTGGATAAATTTTTGTTTAAATATCGACTAACACCTCACACAACGACGGGGGGTGTCTCCTTCTAAACTTACGATTGGCTGGGGAATTCGTTCAGTTTTCGATCTGTTACGTCCAAACGAAGCGTTACAACGAGTTTTACGCCATCAGGAAAAACAGAAGTTGTACCACGACACTAAAAAAGGGAGAGTTATAGAAGCGCAACCTAATGATCCAGTTATGATTCGAAACTATGTGGCTGGACCAAAATGGGTTCCTGTAACTGTGTAGGAAAGAACGGGGCCTGTTTCCTTCAAGTGCCAACTAGAAGATGGTTGTTCTATTAAACGCCATCAGGACCAGATATTGGAACGTGAATTGCAGGATGATCAGAGTCCTCCGGAAGAAAGAACCGCTCCTCTGGAAAATGGTTCAATTCGCCCGCCCATGCAGGTTGCACCTATTCCTACTACATCAACCCCGCTCCGCAGGTCGTCTAGGTTCTCTCACCCCCCTGACAGACTAAACTTGTAGGGGAGGAGTGAGGTGACGTATGTGTGTGTATATATATATGTATATAGTCTAAAGTCACTGAAGGGAAAAGTCACTAAAAGAAAGCTGAATGGCAACACAAAAGGATAAACAGCGGAACGCGGTCTCTTCGTTTGTTTTGGTTGGAATAGCAGTATGGTTATTCACATCTGACTGAATCGTTGGTGCTAAGTTTAATTTGGTAATATTGTTAAAGTGTTAGAATGTAGGCAGGAAGTTGTCAAATAGTATATAAGGGTAGGGGTAATGTCTATAGCTTCTAAATTAGTAAAGTGAGAGAGTTAGGTAGGCGGTTTGTAGGAGGCTGGAAATCTATGCTAGGCCCTAAAGAAGATCTAAATCAAAGCACTGGGTAGTGCCTTTGTTGTTGTTTACAAACCTAATAACTTGGCGGGGTCACTAACCCCACGCTATCACAGAGGAAGTGTGAGTTTGTTTTCTATCATTATTTGAGGGAGTTCGCAGCAGGCACGGGGGTGTGTGGGGGCAATGGGGGCACTGCTCCCCCAAATTCATTTACTGCCTCCCCTCCAAGTCAAATAACTATCATCAAAACTAAAGCTGAATGGTTTATGGTTGTGGTTTACAATTCGTCTTATTCAAATTTACTTACATTCTCTCCTCTCTCTCTCTCTCTCCTCTCTCTCTCTCTCCTCTCTCTCTCTCTCTCTCTCTCTCTCTCTCTCCTTGAATATCGATCTACACTTGTACCGAACGTTGAGGGAAAAATACGGTCTCACGGTCTCACGAGAAGTTGGCATAAACATTATTTTGAATCTGGCGCCGCATTGCTGCTGCAACCTCGTGGCGGTATCGATAGTTATTGTACATAACGTGCTCGAAATTCTGAGTAGTGAGTTCGAAATTTAAACTCGTGCCATTGTCCTGTGCTTTTTCATTTGTATCGCCTAAAATAGGTGAGTTATGAAGCCCATTGTATCAGTACAAGTAGAAAAGGGTTCTGTGATGCTAGTAAATGAAGTAAATGAAATTAAGGACGTGTTTGAGTGAAAGCAGAGTAATTGAAATACAAGTCCATGGTATTTGATTTTTTCTACCTTTATATCCTCTTCAGTCCTCAGTGAAAAAATAATTTAAAAAAAAAATTTTTTTGGTCGTTTCTATTAATTTAGAAGAAGGAAAATAATAAATGAGTTTTTTTTTTATTTACATTATAAGAAATACTTATTCTGAAACGTTGCATCCCGTAAATGTTAGTTTGATCTGAACTATCCTGACCCCTACATCTATGAATTGCCCCCCTATGATTATAGACGTGGCAACGTGCCTGGTTCGCAGACATTTTTTACGAATTATTTCGAAAGGATGTTTTATATAGCTATTTCTTTGAGCTACCCCATGCTGTAATGCAATAAAATAAATGTGGATGGATGAAGGAATAATATATAAGGAGTGTATTTTGAGGGAGGTCTCTTTTAGTTAAAATAATATGAAGAGAAATCTTGATATTTTGGATATAATATGTTGTACATGACTTTAAATTTAGTTTTTTCATCTAAATTAATGCTAAGTACTTTAACCTCATTCACCCTTGCAAGAGTACAGTAGTATGGGCGAAAATGGACGAGTGCAAGAATGTTGCAGAGATTATGACCAATGTTGCAAAAGGGGGTATGTTGCCAAGGGGTGGGGGTATGTTGCAAAAGGGGGTTGGGTGGTAGGTTGCAAGGGTTTGGGGGTATGTTGCAAAAATAAAAATTTGCAAACTCAATGTTGCAAAGGGGAGGAGTACGCACAAACTCAATGTTTGCCAAGGGGGAGAGGGGAGGGTGAGGGGAAGGGGTCTTCGGGGGAGAAGGGAGGATGACCTCCCCCCCAAGGGTTGCCTTAACCTAAGAGAGGAAGAAAAGGAGAGACGGAGGAGGTGTTTCGGGGAGAAGGTGGGATGTCCTTACCCCCCAAAAGGAAACCTAACCTAAGAGGGAAGGAGAGAGAGATCTTTATTCCGCCGGAGTTCGCATCATTATGATCATTCTGAACCCAAGCAGGTCTATATAGAAGAAGGTTGAGTTGCCAGATATCACTTTTTATATTGGATGGGTTTACCAGCTAGCATTTATTTTAATTGTTCAGGTATACATTATTAGAGAGAGTTGCTAGATACCACAATTTATTTTATTTACATGAGTAGCCAATAGTGTTTTTCATTGTTCAGGTATACATTATTAGAGTGAGTTGCTAGATATCACCATTTATTTTAATTTTTATTTATATTATGGAGAGTTGCTAAATACCACCATTTACTTTAATTTTTTTATTTACATGAGGATAGTTTGTCAGCTAACACCATTTATTTTAATTCACACAAGTAGCCGTTTTTAAAAAGCAGAGCAACTTTTCCTTAATGTTATTCAGAAAAAAAATCACTAGACAATTGACAAAAAGAAATCGTTCCATTAACATATCTCTTAGATTAATATTCAATTTACCATTCGTTTTCATTTATTTTAAAACCTTAGAATGTATACCGTCTATTTACTTTTGACAATCCTTTCTTCTCCGAATTAAATAAAACACCATTACAGCATTCTGTTTATTCAGACGAAGAAATATACATTGGAATGATAAAAAAACTACAAATTCAAAATAAGAATACAAAACGTATAACCATCAATATAGCAGTACAGGATATATATCAGGTCATCCCATAAGTAATGTCGTTTTTTTAGATCGGAAGTTGAAGGACAAAAAAAACTCAACTGAAACTTTTTAATCTAGTATATATTTTCCATCGGAATCAATGACACTCTGCCAACGTCCTACAAGCTTTTCAATGCCATGTTTATAAAATTCAGGCGGTTTTGAGGCAAAAAACGTACAAAGACTGGTGTGCAGGTCATCTAAAGAAGTATACTGTTTCTCGTCAAGATAGTTTTGCAGACTCCTGAAGAGATGATAATCTGAAGGCGCAAGGT
This sequence comes from Bathynomus jamesi, assembly GCA_023014485.1. Taxonomy (NCBI): domain Eukaryota; kingdom Metazoa; phylum Arthropoda; class Malacostraca; order Isopoda; family Cirolanidae; genus Bathynomus; species Bathynomus jamesi. The sequence goes on along the minus strand of JAJOZX010003507.1, from coordinate 445,222 downwards.
CTGGAGAATATGGAGGGTGTGGAAGTTTTTCCCACCCAAGCTCCTCAATTTTTGCAGAAGTGATCCAAGCGGTATGAGGACGTGCGTTGTCGTGGTGGAACACGATTCCTTTCCGATTAACCAAAGAAGGTCTCTTTTCTTTAGTGCAGTGTTCAATCGATCCAATTGTTGACAGTAGACTTGAACGGTGATTGTTTGGTTGTGTGGTAAGGTTTCAAAGTGTATTACACCACCTTTATCCCACCAAACACTAAGCAACACCTTCCGAGGGTAAAGATTTGGTTTTGGCTGTGGTGTCGCTGGTTCTCGGCACAAACCCACTGTCGACGGCGCTTAACATTCTAGTACAGTATCCACTTTTCATCACCAGTCACTAAACGTGCAAAAACGGATCTTGGAGTTCACGGGAATGAAGAGCTGTGCTAGTGTTTACCCGCACCCTCAGATTGTCGACCGACAATTCATGTGGCACCCATTTTCCTAACTTAGGCACTTTCCCGAGTTGTTGCAAATGTTGATGGATGGTGGACGGGGATGAATTGAGTTTCTGGGCCAATTCTTCGACAGTTGTTGAACAGACTTCTTCAAGTGCGGCTAACAGCGGGTCATCATCAAACTCAGCAGGGCGTCCAGAGCGTGCTGCATTTGTCAAACAGCAGTCACCATTCCTAAACTTTTGAAACCATCTTTGACATTTCCTCACACGCAGAATATCGTTGCCATAACTTCCTGAATGTTTCGCGTTGCTTCAGTAGCACTATTCCCTTTTTTGAACTCGTAAAGTATTATATGCCTGATATGCTCTTCTGATACCGCCATGTTTATGAGGGGTTCACATAAAGCAAAAAACGTCTTCACTGATCAAGGTCTGTAAAGTATGTAGCGAAACATGATAGATCTCCTCTTAAATATAACCTTCGGAAAACTTATGTTTAAACCGAGTAGGACTAGGTTAAACTTAATCTATCGTAAAAAACGACATTACTTATGGGATGACCTGATATATATATATATATATATATATATACACACAATTATGTTAAATATATAAATACATACTTTGTTTTACGGCGCAAAACACTAAACTCACACATAATCGAGTTTACAATCACATCTTTATTGCTTTGCACTACTCGGTTATTTTGAAAGTGTAATTTAAAAATGTACAACGAAGGGTAAATAATATCATAATTAATTTTTATTGATTAGATAATGTAGAAATACCCCAACTATAATATCGGATCAAAACATTATTGAAATAACAACCAATATAAAAATAACAAGAAAGGAAAGAGCATCAGAAAGAAGCAAATTCGAAATTTTATTTTTCACACCAAAGGGATATATTGGGGGGTTAACCCTTTCATGCCGTATTAGCGCAAATGAGACCATCAAATTTTAGGAGATTTTAGTCATTCTGGAGATATAACACTAGTTTTTTTTCGGGGGATGAAAAGTAAACGAAAATCAGGCATGAAAGGGTTAACTTTATTCTCAAATGAAAGGAGCTAAGTTTCTTTAGAGGAGTATCGAGCTGGTAAAGGAGAGAGTAGGTCTTCTCTTACAAACCCTACTTTTATAGTATTCAGTTAGTCGGCATTTGAACGAGACGTTGTTGTAACATTGAATTCAATGTGTAACATTGGCGTAACTTCTTCAGATTTATATATATAATATATATTGCTAATAGCTCTGGCTGATGAAATTATGTTAACACAAGAAATAACAAAAAACACAAGGAAAAAAAAAAACTGCATAGATTTGGTGATCACAAACAACAGTAACCTAATACTTTAAAGCTTGCATTCTATTAAATACTTTTCGCCGATGTTCAGGATTTAATACAGGTTTTAAACTAGATTCAGTTTCATCAATTCGACTCTGAAATCTTAATCTGTCCCGAGCACACTCTTCCCAAGGTCCCCTTCTACAACAATCAACAACGGTATAAGTTAGTACATTATCACAGAATTTTACTTTTGGTGGCGATCTTGCAACACAATCTTTTCCAATTTCGTCATTCCATCTCCAGTTCACGATTTTTAACTCTTTTTCAATTTTGTCAACGCTGTTTCTACCATCACTTACAAAGTCACTTTCATCAGTGCAGACAATGTATGATTACCCTCAGAATTTTGAGACAGCTTTTTCTTTGTGCTGACAATGAACTGCATTTACTTGACGAAGGTACACTACTCTGTTCCGAAACTTCTGAATTATTCATATTTGATGGATATACGAGAGATTATACAACTATCATATAAAACGGTAAATGAAGCAGTTGACGTTAAATCTATTTATATGCTAAAGGAAGCCATATTATTTTTTATATATAAATACCGAAGTACAATGACGCGCAAACATGCATTCAATCGAAACTTGTACAGAAGATTTTTTAATGTTTCCACTTTAGCTACCCCTATTAAATTTTCTGAAATCCATTTAGTAATTTTTTAAACTTTTTGCAGATTATAATAATTAGTATGTAAATCACCATCAACTATTTTTATCATTACTTTGTTTCTAAACAAATTAGCTAACAGCGAAAGCTTTAAACTCTCCACAAGAGACAGGCAAAACGTCTCCATATTCTACGCGACAAAAGAACTAAGTATTTTACCAACATTGATAATAAAAGAATTACTCAGGATTCTTTATATTGTACACTGTTTTATTAACTCACTATACATTTTAAAACAGTTTAAGAATTAAATAGCCACAAAACGAGTCCCACAAGAACTTTTAATTTATACATTAATATTAAAAGGAAAACTTTTCAGTATCCCGACTTCTATTGCATAAGCAAAACTTTTAAAATATTCTTGATCACTAGGCTGTTGAGGGGAGAAATTTTCAAGCTGATCCGCCGAATCCACCGTAGCCACAATCATACTTATTGTTTGCTCACCCCAATGAAAAAATTGTACGAAAATAAAAAGACATTATATATATATATATATATTATATATATATAATATATATATATATAGTTTCTGAATTCCAATTAGTAATTTTTTAATCTTTTTACGAAGCAAAGGAGCTCATTGCAAAACATTATAGTCAAACCACAAAGCTCATAATTTTTACCCCATCTTTATATACGGCATACTTATCTGATATAAACAACGCTTGAAAAACCGAAAAAACAGACTTCAATACTACCCCATACAAAATATGAAATCAACTAGTTATTTATAATTTTCTTATAACTTCTGTGATCATGCGGAAAGCATCATAAGATTTGTACTGAATATTTATATAAAAACTAAAAAACAGAAAAGAAATTTTATATTCAGTGAAAGCTACATTGCTGTGTTTGAATGTACCAAAGCCAAACTTTAAAATGGACATTGGACATGGGTGCATTTTAATGCGTTTTCCATGTACGATCACCAAAGAACCTCAACAAAAGATAAAAACTGCAGCTTTGAGACTTTCAGCAAACCAAATGTAGAGAAAAGAAATATTTTTAGTTTCCTGTCTGAAGTAAACGCTGCTTAACAATACATTTTATCTCTCGTTAGCTTAATTTTCCATACCGCATCCGATAAGTTAAACTGTACAGAAAAGAATATTTATTTTTGTATTTCGAATGGACTTTCACATCACCGAGACCATTTCCTCGTAATCATAGATACATGCCTGACTCCATAATACACGCCAGTTTGTTTTTTCACAGATCATTTTATAAGATAAACGTCCATATGCGGAACAGTTTTTCTTTAGAAGTGAAACAATAAAAATCTCTCTCTCTCTCTCTCTCTCTCTCTCTCTCTCTCTCTCTCTCTCCCTATATATATATATATCGGAAGTATATTCCAACCATAAAAAATGAGAATGCGTTGTAAGAGAAATGAAAATAAACTATATATATATATCTCTCTCTCTCTCTCTCTCTCTCTCTCTCTCTCTCTCTCTCTCTCTCTCTCTCTCTCTGTATCACACAAATATTTTAGGAACAGCTATATAGAAATACTTAAGCCAGCAAGTAAAAAGAAAAAATTATTCCAAGGCTTTTCGTGTGTTCAGAAACACATCTCGTCAGGGAACGATTGCTCACTCTTTTACTTCGTAATTTCATTGAGATTATTCAAGCTTATATACAGTGCCTACATTGCCTATAAGATCTGTGGCACGTGGAACATACTGCCTTCAGAAGATGTGAGCAGTTCCTCTGTGGATCAGTTCAAGTAAGAGATAGAAGAAATCTACATATTATTTGAAGGTGTTCATCCTCGTATGGGGACAATGCTTTTGAGGTAATTCTTTTCCTTGCAACTCTCTCGGACATGGTGGAAAATTGTGGTGGGCATGTTCTAAAAATACATCAAATTATATATATATATATATATATATAATATATATAATATATATATATGATACAAAACCGTGAGGAAAAATAAAAACAAGACTTATTTATTCAACAATACATCTGTGAGGGAGCGATTGCTCGCTCATTTACGTCGTAATTTCATTGAGATTACTCATGCTCATATTCAGGGCATACATTATCTATAAGATATTTGCGGTTTTCATAGGATGACTAGAGAGAGGAGCGCCATTAAAATAAAATCTTTAAAACGTTTATAGTAAATTTTTCTGAATATTTAGGTTTATCCAATACTTTGTGATCACTTTCACGTGTCTACTGTCCCCATGGATATCAAACTATAGGTTGAATTGGAACAACACACACACACACACACACCACACACACACACACACACACATAAAATGGAGAAAATGAAACGTTATTTGAAATATGAATTATTTAATATTCATAGACAAGTAACTAAAGCATGGCATATATTCAAATACACAATAAATAAAATAAACACATCTTTACGGTACAACCTTTTCAAATGACTGTACTTTCAAGCTCATTATAAAGGAAACAGAATTTATTAAATACCACCACGGAATACGTATCCCAAAAAGCGTTTTTCAAACTATGAACCAGATCTGAGAAAACATTTGTCGCTTAGCCATTTCTTCCTAGAAGGTCTTCAATTAACTTAATACCAATTTAGTACGAAAGAAGTTTTCAGATAGTTACTGGCGCTACTATATATATATATATATATATATATATATAAAAGAACTAATAGCCTTGTTAACCTTGTTGCTGTTTCGTGCATCGATCTCTCTCTCGCTCGCTCTCATGTACACATTCCACAGAGTATAACTACTACTAATGCAAAAAAGCCAAAATTGTACACTTATTGGGAAACTTTTTCCTTCAACCGTTCTTATACATATTGAGATATTGGTTATTAGATTAGACACGCCATTCGCATAATGGGGACTGTCATATTTTTTAAAATTTATAGTGAAATACTGCTTCAAGCTCATTTTATTCAATCTCGCAAGATTCAGTGTGTGTATATATATATATATGTATATATATATATATAACTGAAAACCATTAAATATTACATTTATTTCTGTAGCCTTTGGGGCAGGACTTCTGGCGCACCCTTTTAGAACGTTCCAGCTCTTCCATGTATACCTCGCGTAGCCATTACCCATAGCTCAGTGTGTAACACCGTTTCCTTATAAGTGAAGAAAAGACATTGAGGTACGGAGTTCGATTACCGATGTCACAGATTAATAATAATGCTTGAGTCATCATTGATTTAATATTACACATTATAGCCTCTCACGCTCTCAGTAGAGGTTGCAAAATGAGTTAAGCGACGTTGGAGCTGGTCAGTAGTTGGATGGATAACCGTCCTCCGCATCCAGATAATGTGCACAATCTCTCATGACTCGGCTCCCACATAAATCTACAGATTTTCTTTCACGAAATACCGCCCCATGTGTTTGGATCCTTTGCGTGAAATTCCGATTTAATTTCGATTTTGTCTGAATTTTGTATCCTTTTTCTTCTTAGCCCCTGTATGTAACGGATGCCGTAAATGTTCCCCATTTTATCCAAACTAAGAAAGTTACATTCATTATACTGCATCGTCAGCCAACATTAATATTATTCCAGGGAAGGGGGGAGTTCTATAAGAAAGTTTAGAGAAACCGTTTTCTTTACCGTATACAATGATTATTTTTTTGGAAATTGAACCGCGTTAGGATTTTAATTAAAAAAATCTCGAAGTCAAATAAGTCGTCCTTTTGCTTCCTCATCCCTTACATGTTAGGTTAGGCTAAATTAACCCAACATAACCCATCTTCAAAAAGATAAAACTCAAAAATAGGTTGTACAAGAAAATCCGACTTGTTTACAAAGTTCGATTTAATTGGCAAAAAATGTGACTTACTACTGGCGCTAATATATATATATATATATATATATATTATATACAGGGTGTTTCAGAAGGAAAGGTCAGCACTTCGGGAGGTGATAGTATAGGTCATTGTGAGAAAAAAAGTTCATATGAGCATGTGTCTAATTCTGAATGGTTACGGAGATAGAGTTGTTTGAATCTATAAATACAAAAGCATTGTTAATGGTAATCAAGAAAGAGAAACCAATTACTGTTTCTAACATTTAATGTTTAAACATTGGCATTTTGAATGGTATCAGATACAGAAATGACAAGTTTGTTACAGTTTACAATACGTTTTCGAAAATCCCACCGTCAACCTCAATGCACTTTGCAACTCGTGTACGAAGATCGCGTGTTGTTCGTCTGAGTTGATCTTGACGTTCCTTTATGCGGGCAGCAGCATCCAAAATGCGCGCGAGCAATTCGTCTCTTGTATCTACCTCTCTTTTGTAAATTTGACTTTTCACCCACCCCCACAAACAATAATCTAACGGAGAGAAGTCTGGAGACCTTGGTGGCCATTGAATGGGACCACTGCGGGGGGAGGAAGAGCTGCGCGCGCATCAGATTGAAACAGTTTTATCCGTAACCATTCAGAATTAGACTCATGTTCATATGAACTTTTTTCTCACAATGACCGATACTATCACCTCCCGAAGTATTGACCTTTCCTCCTGAAACACCCTGTATATATATATATATATATATATATATATATATTATATATTATATATATATATATATATTATGAACTAATAACCTTGTTAACCTTGTTACTGTTTCGTACGTTGATCTCTCTTCACACGGAGATGAAGCTGCTGGCCCCACCTCTAGGTCCGGCTTGTTGGAGGAGCGAGTTGTTTTCTTGCGCTCTCCACCGTACATAGCCAGGCACACGTTTTACCCCTGTAACGTTTCTGAGGCCTTTAGAAGCTGGTTGAAAAGCCCCTGACAACCAAGCTATTTTGTTTGTGTTGAGGAGGTCCCTTGCCGAGTCTTTAATTTGGGAACACTACACATCCTGCCTTTCCTAATTTCCAGTGATGTTTGAATGGTAATTGAACTTAGTTTTAGGTTTGTTACAAATTTTACGGTCATTTTCCAGATGTAGATTATGGTAACAGATTTAGTTTACGTAGTCTTTCCCAGTAGTTGAGTTCTTTGCATCCATCAATCTTTGCTGTGAAATGTCTTTGCGTTTCTTCTAGTTTATTAGTTTCTTCCTTTTTATATGGGTGTCAAAACTGAGCAGTATTCAAGTTTTGGTATAATCAGTGTTTTTAGCAGGGGAGTCAATACTGTCCTGTCCCTTCTTTTGAACGTTTAGTACCTGCCCCGCGACTCTTTTTGCTTTATTTATCGCTATTTGATTTTGTGTTTGGAATTTCGCATCATTGGTCATTATCACCCCCCAGATCGATCACTTTCGTGCTTCTCTGAATTTTCTGTGTATCTGGAGCGTGATATATAGTCTGTTTAAGTTCTTCTTTTCTACCATAACTCAAGAGCTGAAATTTTCTTGGTGTTAATTAAATGACATGTTGTCTTCTGACCATTTGTATATTTTGTTCGTGCCTCTCTGCAAGGCCTCCACTTCATTTACATCGCTGATTTTTCTGCTGATCTTTGTATCATCTGCAAAGGATGTTACTATACTGTTGTTGTTTTCTCCGCGGTCTATCTCTGTTAGCATGATAATGAACAGGAGTGGTGCCAGTACTGTCCCTTGTGTTACTGAACTACGTATTTCCGATTATGATGATGATATACCTTGAATTTTGACGACCTGTAGACTTTCTCTGAGGAAGTTGTAGATCCATTTTTCCACTTTGCTTGTTATTCCCATATATTTTATTTTATGTGCTATTATACAGTGATCCCATTTGCCGAAAGCTTTAGCAAAATCTGTGTATATAATATCGTAGTTGGCATTGCCTTCCAATGCATCTAGGATATTGTTGTAGTGTTCTATTAATTGTGATAGGCATGATCTACAGTACCTGAACGGAATCCGTGCTGATTTTCGTTGAATCTTTCCAGTGTCTCCAAGAAATCATAAACTTTCTCTCTAACTATTCTTTCAAATACTTTGGTGAGGTGGGACGTCAATGACACTGGTCTATAGTTCTCCGTTTGAGATCTGCCCCTCCTTTATATATAGGGACAATGTTTGCTCCTTTCAAGATGCTCGGTATTTCCCGTGTCTAGGAATCTTCTCCATATCCTGTATAAAGGTGCAGCTATTTCGTTCTTACAGTTTTTAATGAATAATGCAATCCAATTGTCCGGATCTACAGCTGAATGTGGTTTCATTTGCCCCATAGTTCTCGCTACATCTGGGTAAAATCAAAGTCTGTTATACACTTTCCTTGCAATTTCTCTTCAAGAAGGCATCTACGTCAGGTTTCGCTTTGTCACTTTTTGGGTACTGAAAACTGATTCATACTGGGCTCTCAATGTTTCAGATATTTCTTTTGAATCGTCGGCTAATTCATTAGCTCTCTTCCTAAAGAGCACCAATAGCGGCGCGCGTTTTTGTTTTCCTTTTCGCATAGCAATAGAAGTAGTTTGGATTTCCTTTATATAATATATATATATATATATATATATATATATATATATATATATATATATAGCGCCAAGAATAAGTCACATTTTTTGCCAATTAAATCGAACTTTGTAAACAAGTCGGGTTTCATTGTACAACCTATTTTTGAGTTTTAGATTTTTTTAACTAAAATCCTAACGCGGTTCAAATTCCGAAAAAATAATCATTGTATACGGTAAAGAAAAAGGTTTCTCTAAACTTTCTTATAGAACTCCCCCCTTCCCTGGAATAATATTAATGTTGGCTGACGATGCAGTATAATGAATGTAACTTTCTTAGTTTGGATAAAATGGGGAACATTTACGGCATCCGTTACATACATCGGGGCTAAGAAGAAAAAGGATACAAAATTCAGACAAAATCGAAATTAAATCGGAATTTCACGCAAAGGATCCAAACACATGGGGCGGTATTTCGTGAAAGAAAATCTGTAGATTTATGTGGGAGCCGAGTCATGAGAGATTGTGCACATTATCTGGATGCGGAGGACGGTTATCCATCCAACTACTGACCAGCTCCAACGTCGCTTAACTCATTTTGCAACCTCTACTGAGAGCGTGAGAGGCTATAATGTGTAATATTAAATCAACGATGACTCAAGCATTATTATTAATCTGTGACATCGGTAATCGAACTCCGTACCTCAATGTCTTTTCTTCACTTATAAGGAAACGGTGTTACACACTGAGCTATGGGTAATGGCTACGCGAGGTATACATGGAAGAGCTGGAACGTTCTAAAAGGGTGCGCCAGAAGTCCTGCCCCAAAGGCTACAGAAATAAATGTAATATTTAATGGTTTTCAGTTATATATATATATATATATATATATATATATATATATATATATATATATATACAGTGTATATATATATATATATATATATATATATACACACTGAATCTTGCGAGATTGAATAGAATGAGCTTCAAGCAGTATTTCACTATAAATTTTAAAAAATATGACAGTCCCCATTATGCTAATGGCGTGTCTAATCTAATAACCAATATCTTAATATATATAAGAACGGTTGAAGGAAAAAAATTTCCAATAAGTGTACAATTTTGGCTTTTTGTGCATTAGTAGTAGTTATACTCTGTGGAATGTGTACATGAGAGAGAGAGAGAGATCTATGCACGAAACAGCAATAAGGTTAACAAGGCTATTAGTTCTTATATATATATATATATATATATATATATAGTAGCGCCAGTAACTATCTGAAAACTTTATTGAATGCATTCTTACTTCGCGATGGTTTTGCAGTTTACTGTAATTACTATCGAGAGTTCTTTCGTACTAAATTGGTATTGATTGAAGACCTTCTAGGAAGAAATGGCTAAGCGGCAAATGTTTTCTCAGATCTGGTTCATAGTTTGAAAATCGCTTTTTGGAATACGTATTCCGTGGTGGTATTTAATAAATTCTGTTTCCTTTATAAGGAACTTGAAAGTACAGTCATTTAAAAAAGTTCTACCATAAAGATGTTTATTTTATTTATTATGTGTATTTGAATATATGCCATGCTTTAGTTACTTGTCTATGAATATTAAATAAGTCATGTTTCAAATAACGTTTCATTTCTTCCACTTTGTGTGTGTGTGTGTGTGTTGTGTTCCAAGTCAACCTATAGTTTGATATGCATGGGGACAGTAGACACGTGAAAGTGATCTGCATAACATTCTCACAAAGTATTAGATAAGCCTAGATATTCAGAAAAAAATTACTATAAACGTTTTAAAGACTTTATCTTAATGGCGCTTCTCTCTCTACTCATCCTATGAAAACCCCAAATATCTTATAGGTAATGTATGCTCTGAATATGAGCATGAGTAATCTCAATGAAATTACGACGTGAAAGAGCGAGCAATCGCTCCCTCACGAGATGTATTATTGAATAAATGAGAAGTCTTGTATTTATTTTTCCTCACGGTTTTGTATCATATATATATATATATATATATATATATATATATATATAATTTGATGTATTTTTCGAACATGCCTACCACAATTTTCCACCATGTTCGAGAGAGTTGCAAGTAAAAGAATTACCTCAAAAGCTTTGTCCCCATACGACAATGTACAACTTCAAATAATATGTAAATTTCTTTCTATCCTTTACTTGAACTGATCCACAGAGGAACTGCTCACATCTTCTGAAGGCAGTATATTCCACGTGCTACAGATCTTATAGGCAATGTAGGCACTGTATATGAGCTTCAATAATCTCAATGAAATTACGACGCAAAAGAGTGAGCAATCGTTCCCTGTATTTCTGAACACACGAAAAGCCTTGGAATAATTTTTTCTTTTAACGTGCTGGCTTAAGTATTTCTATATAGATGTTCCTAAAATATTTGTGTGATACAGAGAGAGAGAGAGAGAGATTTTTATTGTTTCACTTCTAAAGAAAAACTGTTTCGCATATGGACGTTCATCTTATAAAATGATCTATGAAAAAACAAACTGGCGTGTATTATGGAGTCAGGCATGTATCTATGATTACGAGGAAATGGTCTCGGTGATGCGAAAGTCTATTCGAAATACAAAAATAAATATTCTTTTCTGTACAGTTTAACCTATCGGATGCGATTTGGAAAATTAAGCTAACGAGAGATAAAATGCATTGTTAAGCAGCGTCTACTTCAGAAAGGAAACTAAAAAAATTTCTTTTCTGTACATTTGGTTTGCTGAAAGCCTCAAAGCTGCAGTTTTTATCTTTTGTTGAGGTTCTTTGGTGATCGTACATGGAAAAGGCATTTAAAATGCACCCATATCCATTTTAAAATTTGGCTTTGGTACATTCAAATACAGCAATGTAGCTTTCACTGAATATAAAATTTATTTTCTTTTTTTTTAGTTTTTATATAAATATTCAGTACAAATCGTATGATGCTTTCCGCATGATCACAGAAGTTATAAGAAAATTATAAATAACTAGTTGATTTCATATTTTGTATGGGGTAGTATTTGAAGTTTTTTCCGTTTTTGAAACTTTGTTGATATCAGATAAATATGCCGTATATAAAAATGGGATAAAAATTATGAGCTTTGTGGTTTGATTATAATGTTTTGTAATGAGCTCCTTTGCTTTGTAAAAAGATTAAAAAATTACTAATTGAAATTCAGTAACTATATATATATATATATATATATATATATATATATATATATTATAAAATGTCTTTTTATTTTCGTACAATTTTTTCATTGGGCTGAGCAAACAATAAGTATGATTGTGTCTATGGTGGATTCGGCGGATCAGCTTGAAAATTTCTCCCCTCAACAACCTAGTGATCAAGAATATTTTAAAAGTTTTGCTTATGCAATAGAAGTCGGGATACTGTAAAGTTTTCCTCTTAATATTAATGTATAAATTAAAGGTTCTTGTGGGATTCGTTTTGTGGCTAATTAAATTCTTAAACTGTTTTAAAATGTATAGTGAGTTAATAAAACAGTGTACAATATAAAGAATCCTGAGTAATTCTTTTATTTCAATGTTGGTAAAATAGTTCTTTTGCCGCGCAGAATATGGAGACGTTTTGCCTGTCTCTTGTGGACAGTGTAAAGCTTTCGCTGTTAGCTAATTTGTTTAGAAACAAAGTAATGATAAAAGTAGCTGATCGTGATTTACTTACTAATTATTATAATCTGCAAAAAGTTTTAAAAATTACTAACTGGATTTCAGAAAATTTAATAGGGATAGCTAAAGTGGAAACATTAAAAAATCTTCTGTACAAGTTTCGATTGAATGCATGCTTGCGTGTCATTCACTTCGGTATTTTAGGAGAATTGTTTTGCAAAAAGTTAAAAAAATTACTAATTGGAATTCAGAAACTATGTGTGTATATATATATATATATATATATATATATATATATATATAAAATGAACAATGAATAATCCATATTCATTTTTACATAAGAAACCAAAATCGCCTAAGCGAGTTTTGGATAGAATTTCGATTTGTACTTCTTTATTCATTACTGTATTTCTCTAATTCATCTTTTCTAATAATGACTTATACACTATGACGTCATAAAATAACTTAATTCTCTTTACGTTTCCCATACCTTGTACACTAAATCACGTGCTTAGTATATGGACATCTTCCGTATGCAATGTATGGTAAATTCTTTAATAATAATGTTGTGGTGTTATGTAGTATAAACATTATTATTCAACCATATTCATCCATACGTCACATTTTCCCGTCATTAATTTCCCTTGATCATTATCCTATATAAATTTTATTAAATATTCATTTTTACTCGTGTCAATCTATGAAACGCAAAACTTTAGGCATTCGTTCGAAAACGCAAAAATACGTTCTCGTATTATTTTTTTCATTTATTATTTTTTATTATATCACCTCCCGCATTGAACTCGAAAATGCTTAGTTGTTATCAAATTCCACGAACTATAGCATAAGTGAGCGCTTCTAAGATGGAAACCTCCTGTCCCTCTGACTTCAAATTTATAACATATTATAACATATTATTTCGTATATAAATTATCTCGTATGTGCTCATGTACTTGTGTTGTACTAATAACCATATATAATAACCATATAGTATAACCATATAGTATAACGATATACAGGGCTATTCAAACTGATTCATCCGATTTCAACTGAGAATACTTCCGTACCTATCAACCGTGCATCAACTGGGCATACACCACATGAAAGAGGAAATCTCCAAGTTTTACAAGATCACCGCGAGAGGGCTCCAAAGTCACGCCGTGGCCTAGCCTAGCAACAAACAGTCAGTGTGAAAATGGCATCCGCACAGCAGAAGGCGTTTTGTGTGTTGCTGTTTTCGAGCTGTAAATCGGTAGTCACAGTGCAGCGTGAGTTTCGTCGACGTTACAGAACAGATACAGAACGTTACAGAACGTTAAGGATACTGTGTACGTGCCACCGTTGCCCACATCTTTGGATGAGCTCCGAACTCGCATTGTTACTGCCGTAGAGTCAGTGACAACGGACATGCTGGAGCGAGTACGGGAGGAATTCGACTATCGTGTCGACGTTGCTCGTGTAACTAGGGGAAGTCACATAGAGCATTTATGAGGTGAGAGACAAAATTTGGACAGTTTTTCTTTTGGTTGATGTATCACAAATCACTCTGTATTTGTAACATTAAAAAATATTCTCATTTGAAATCAGGTGAAATATTTTGAATAGCCCTGTATTATAACCATATATTATAACCATATATAAATATATAAAAACACTGTAAGAATGGTAAACGACGTAATGTACTTCAATGAAACTGTAATTAAATGTAATGATTTAATTTATAATGTAAGAATGTACTTTAATAGAACTGTAATGGACAATCATAAGCGAATGTGAAGTAATCCATAATTGTAATCGTAATTGTAATGAACCAAAATTAATACGTACTCAGTCGTGTACTTAATTTGTACTTATGTACTATTACGAAATGATATCGCCTTCAGAAATGAAGATTCGGCAAAAATATACGATTAGTTTTTATTTTTATTTTTTAAATTTTTATTTGGAATCTTTCAAACATCTGATCATGTGTTTAAAAGGGGGAAACAACCTTCAACTGTCCTCCCCCAAACATTTAGGTTTATATTATACATGTATTTGTAAAATTGGAGCACTTCATTAAGTCACTTCATTATAGCACTTCATTACGGCACTTCATTACGAGCCTCCCTTGTTAGCAGCCTCGCTGCGAGGAGGGGGCAGAGGCCCCTTGCTTCCTTGCCTCCTTAATTTTTTAGATTCCGGCCTGAGCCATGGTCGAAAGAGGTCGAACCTCTACCCTTGTAAATTCAGAGCACTAACTGTAATTTTTTAAGAAGTAAATTAGAGTAAGAGAAACTTTTTATTTTTCCCCTCGAGTTGGGCTATCTTCAGAAGAACTTAGTCAGTTAAGTCGATAAGTTATAAAAGAAAAATCGATAAGTTTAGTACCAAGAGAAAGTATCAGAGTATTATAGCAAGAGAAGAATTAATAATCGTCGACCCATAAAGCGAGAGAAAGAGACAACCCAAGCACCATAGAAGATATTGGCATAACAGTCTGGCGAGTCTGTAGCCAAGAGTTTAACAAGAGGCGACCGAAAAGAATTAGAATGTTATAGAAGAAATATCCGTTGCTGCCTCCTAACTAGAACCGCCGTCGATCCGAACCACCCAAGGGCCATAGACGGAGGGGTTAACATATATATATATATATATATATATACCATATGTCCCACAAAAAAGTACACCCAATTTTAGATTGTACTAACTCCTCCAAAAATTGAGATATTTTGGATCTGTTTGTTCGATTTAATATAGCAAATTATTCTTTGTTAACGTTCAAATTTATTCATGTTAAACGATTTAGTGTTTAAGCATCTGCTTTTAACTGAAGGGTACAGCAAAATGGGCTGCGCGGAATGATCATTTCTCCCAGCCAGATAGCTCCTCTTGCTTTAACCAATGTGCTACTTTTTACGTCGAAGGATATTGCATATTTTTTTTTAAATAATTCGAACTTTTGTATCTAAGATACGAGTCATACATATAAATGAAGAATCTGAATTACTAAATTTATAAATAACTTTGAAACCCTTATCATGCAGTTTACACGAAGGCAGCGCGTTCTCATGGTCACAACTTATCTGCAAACTAAAAGCTTAAAACAAGTTCAGAATACCTTCGAACTGCAATTTCCCGATAGAGCTTCTCCAACTAAACATACAATTTTGAAGAATGTTCAGAAATACAAAGAAGGAACGGTCCTCAATTTGAACAAAGGACGTTCAGGCCATCCGAAGACGGCAAGAACAGACGAGAACATTCAGCATGTTCGGCATTTATTAGAGACATCCAAAAGTGTCCACCAGGCGAAATGGTACAGAACTCTCACACATGTCATTTCATCGAATAGTTCGTGAGTATTTGAATTTGTACCCATACAGAATGGAAATTCGACATCAACTCATTGAAGATCTACCTCGCCGCCTAAGATTTGCCCAGTGGTTTTCTTGAAAAACCAGAAAGATTCACGGAACAATTAGTGGTTGGAGATGAGGTGGCCTTTTTAATGAATGGTCTAGTGAACAGACAAATCTGCCGTCAGTATGCACCAAAAAATCATCCACCTGACAATCATATCTACGAAAAGAATAACTCTAGACAAAAACTGTCTCTCTGGGTAGGACTGTGCGGTAATGGAGCGGTAAATGGCCCGGTCTTTTACGATGGTAATCTAAATGGTGAAGCTTACCTAGAAATGATAGACCGAGAAATCCTTCCACAAATACGTATTACTTATGGAAACCGATTTAATCGTATTTGGTGGGTGCAAGACGGAGCTCCTGCTCACAGGAGAGTTATTGTGAAGGAACGCTTGCAGGAAGTCTTCCACCAAAGAGTAATTGCTACAGGCCATGACATTGAATGGCCTCCCAGAAGCCATGACTTGACCCCGTGTGATTACTTTTTATGGGGTCATTTGAAAAATAGAGTATTTGCATCACAACCTATCAATTTAGATGATTTGAGGACTCGCATCACAGCTGAAATCAACTTGTTAAAAGACAATCCAGATCTTATCAAAAGAGTGATGGGGAAGATGAGAGCTCGACTCCAGATTTGTATCGATAGGAATGGCGGTCATGTTGAAAGAAAACGAAACTAAGCATAACTTTTGCAATAAGGAATAAAGAAAAATCTGCTTTGTATCTTATTAAAATTATGTTAAAGTATCTATTATTATGTATTTGTCTTTTCATTACATCGATAGCACACACATTATTTCTTCATTGACCAATTTTGCGCAATCCATTTTGTTGTACCCTTCAGTTAAAAGCAGATGCTTAAACACTAAATTGTTTAAACATGAATAAATTTGAACGTTAAAAAAGAATAATTTGCTATATTAAATCAAACAAACAGATCCAAATATCTCAATTTTTGGAGGAGTTAGTACAATCTAAAGTTGGGTGTACTTTTTTGTGGGACATATGGTATATATATATAAATAGTATGGCTTCCTTTGGCATATAAATAGATTTAACGTCAACTGCTTCATTTACCGTTTTAATGATTGTATAATCTCTCGTATATCCATCAAATATTAATAATTCAGAAGTTTCGGAACAGAGTAGTGTACCTTCGTCAAGTAAATGCAGTTCATTGTCAACACAAAGAAAAACCTGCCTCAAAAATTCTGAGGGTAATCATAACATTGTCTGCACTGATGAAAGTGACTTTGTAGGTGATGGTAGAAACAGCGTTGACAAAATTGAAAAAAGAGTTAAAAATCGTGAACCGGAGATGGAATGACGAAATTGGAAAAGATTGTGCTGCAAGATCGCCACCAAAAGTAAAATTCTGTGATAATGTACTAACTTATACCGTTGTTGATTGTTGTAGAAGGGGACCTTGGGAAGAGAGTGCTCGGGACAGATTAAGATTTCAGAGACGAATTGATGAAATTGAATCTAGTTTAAAACCTGTATTAAATCCTGAACATCGGCGTAAAGTTTTTAATAGAATGCAAGCTTTAAAGTATTAGGTTACTGTTGTTTGTGATCACCAAATCTATGCAGTTGTTTTTTTTTCCTTGTGTTTTCTGTTATTTCTTGTGTTAACATAATTTCATCAGCCAGAGCTATTAGCAATTTATATATTATATATATATATACCATCAATCTGAAGAAGTTACGCTAATGTTACACATTGAATTCAATGTTACAAAAACGTGTCGTTCAAATGCCGACTGACATATAATTTATATGTAAAATTTAGCAGTGATAGGATTTCACTCAAGAATTGAATATCTACAGATCTACAGAAGCTAAGGCTAACAAAGACCCTAAGATCCACTCTAAGGTTAGCCCGAGAGAAAGGAAAGAGTAGGGGGTTAAGAGAAGAAAATAAGGGGTTAAGTAAGTAGCAACACCTATCACTCATGGGTTAACATTCATTCAGAAAAAGAAAAAAGACTCACCATCATCATCCGCCGGCCACTGCCGACAAGTCAGAAAAATAGTCGGAGAGAATAGGAAAGGGGTGAAAGATGAAAAGAAGTAAAATAAGAACGCTTACAAACCATGCAAACACAGTCTTAACTCACAGTCATACCATGCAAACTACAGACATGCAAGTAAGGAGAGGATAAGGGAGAAAAAAAAAAAAAGTAGGTAAAGTTAAACAAAAAGTGGGTTAGTTTACTCTACGAGCTACATCTACGTTCATGTTAGTCTAATTTTTTTTTTTTTTATTGCTGGCATCACACGCTGGCATGTCACAAGCTGGCATTAATCGTCAACAGACTCATCCTCGACCACCACCAGAGCTCCTGTTACTAATTGTTTTTTATTTTAAACAACGTTAATATTTTTAAAATGCCTATCTAAACGGTTCTTAAACATATTAACGCTGGTAGAGTGAACGACTGACGCGGGAAGATTATTCCATTTATCAATTACTTTAAACGTAAAGAAGTTTTTAGCGATATTAGTAATGAAACGTCTGCCACGCAACTTAAATCCGTTATTACGAGTATTGCTATTATCGAAAGTGAACAGTTTGTCAAAATTTACGTTATCGATGTTATTAACGATTTTGAAAACTTCAATAAGCTCCCCCCTTAATCTCCTAGTTTCGAGTGAATGCAAGTCTAACTCTTTAATCCTATCTTCATAAGGCTTGTTGCGCAATGACGGAATTAGTTTCGTGGCACGACGCTGAACCCTTTCTAACCTATCAATATCCTCACGCAAATACGGGCACCAAAACTGAACGGCATATTCTAAATGAGGCCTGACTAGGGACTTGTAAAGGGGCAATATAATATCCTTCGATTTAAATTCGAAATTACGCGCTATGAAGCCTAACATCCTATTAGCTTTTGCGCAAGACTCCAGGCACTGGTTCCTAACTTTAAATCCTTAGATACGCGTACGCCTAAATCTACTTCCTCGTCAACGCTCGCTAACTCTCTATCATCCATCGTGTACGTGTAATTATTGTTACGAGAACCTATATGCAAAACTTTACATTTGTCTACGTTAAATTGCATGTGGCACTTATCCGTCCACTCCATAATCCTATTTACATTGTCTTGGAGCTTATTTCTATCGTCCTCGTTAACAACCTTACCACCTATTTTAGTATCATCTGCGAATTTTGACACGTTACTAATCAATCCTACAACTATGTCGTTATGTAAATTACGAATATCAATGGGCCTAACACTGAACCCTGTGGGACACCGCTACCTACATCCAACCACCCCGATTCACTACCATTAACAACGACCCTCTGTCTCCTAGCACGAAGCCATTCCTCTAACTAGTTAGCTACCTGACCGCGTATACCATGCGCTTTAACCTTCGCAATTAATCTTCTATACGGAACTGTATCGAACGCCTTTTTAAAATCTAATAAATAACGTCAGGCACTCTATGCCTATCGTATTCGCGCACTATTTCGTTATAAAATTCTAACAATTAGTTAAACAAGATCTATGGCGTCGAAACCCATGCTGACTACTATTAATCAAATCTCTACTTTCTAAGTGATCGATGATACGATCCCTAACTACGGATTCCAAAAGTTTACCTACAGTTGACGTTAAGCTAATGGGCCTATAATTACTAGGTACCGTGCGGTCGCCTTTTTTAAAAATGGGCGTGACGTTAGCTAATTTGAAGTCTTCAGGAATAATCCCCGTTTCGAGTGACTGATTAAAAGTCTTCGTTAAGGGGCCTACGATAACGTCTTTCAAATCTTTAAAATGTCTGGGATAAAAAGCGTCAGAGCCTGGAGCCTTGCTAACTTTTAGCCTATCAATATAATGCGCAATCTCACCCTCGTAAACAGTTATTTCATCCAAAATAGTCTCGCTACTAAATAGGACGATATCGTCCACGTCGGGGACATTATTTACGTCTTCTACGGTAAAAACTGTCGCAAAAAAGTTATTAAAAATACCCGCCATCGCCTAAGCGTCAGAAGCCAAAGCGCCGTTAACATCCACTAGAGGACCTATGTTATCTTTTATCGGCTTACGACTATTGACGTATTCAAAAACTTTTTTGGATTATGTTTATTATCCGCAGCTATAATTATCTCTAAATTACGCTTAGCATTCCTAACTGATCTTTTAACCTGACGTCTAAGCTCGATATATCTATTAAAGTTAGCTGTCGTGCCATTGCGCTTATTAAGTCTATACGCTCTGTTACGCTCGTTTATGAACTCGCCTATTTTCCTAGTCCACCACTTGGGCCTACCATGATTTCTAGCGCGCTTGGGCCTACGAGGAATAAACTCCCTTTCAATATTCACAAAACTTTCTTTAAACGCCTCCCAATGCAAATTTGTGTCATTACCCATAAATAAGTTATCCCAGTCCACTACTCTCATCCTATCCACAAAACTATCAAAATTAGCCCTACGAAAATCAGGGACTTCTATTACGTTACTATCCTTAGTGTTTTCTATCAATAACTTAAACCTAAGAATTTGATGATCACTACATCCTAAACTCTCGCCTACTTCTAAACTATCTACTATATTTTCGCCGTTCGTCACCACCAAATCTAAAATATTGTCACCGCGCGTTGGTTCGGTAACTATCTGTCGTAAAATTTATCCTCCATGAACTTAATCAATCTCAAACCCTCCTCATTACCAGTAAAAGTCTCGTAATTAACATTAGGGCAGTTAAAGTCTCCGACAATTATACTATTCCGATTGTCAATAAAGTTACCAAGAAGTGAGTAAAATCTAGTATCGATGTCGAAGGGTTGAACGGGAGGTCTATAAACAAAAAAAAATTAAAACTAATACTACGCGCCCTAACTTCAATGCATATCGCATTAATTGCTGCCGGAAAATCTATCTTAACCTCGATAGCCCTAAGGGAATTACGAATGTACAGCAAAACGCCGCCACCACACCTATGTAACCTATCATTAGTAAAGAGTTTAAAACCCGGTATATCAAGTTCCCCCAACAAGTCCCGAGTCACGGTATTTAACCACGTTTCAGTGATAGCAACTATATCGTAGTTGCCGGAATAAATTATCGCCTTAAATTCGTTTAATTTATTTCTAATACTACGCGCGTTACAATAAAAGACGTTTAAGGTATTTTTTACCACGGGCGGCGTTTTAAACTATTTTTCACGTTGGGCCGGCGTTCCCCGGACCCACAACGTTTAAAGAAGCCTTCGACCTATACAGCTTTCGCACGTTTTCGTCTATTAACCTACCTAGCCTAGCATTACCTATTTCATTAAAATGCACCCCATCATTTATAAAAAAGCTAGGATCACTGAATTCGGACCACAGCTTTACGAAGAGTACATTTTCCTCAGCACAAATCTCTTCTAATTTATTATTCAAAAATATTGTTTTTGACGTAATCCTAAGACCTAACCCGTGGCTAGGGGTAATACCTAGAACTGAAGACCTATCTGACCTCGCCTTCAGGGACCTAATTAACCCCCTATATCTCTCCAAAAGGTCAGGCACTCTGGTATCGGGCCTATACGAGTCGTTGCCTCCTACCATCGTCACCAACATCGAGTGACGGGAGGCAACGTCAATCCTATCCACTTCGTCTCGAACTCTGTCAACCCTGGCCCCTGGGAGACAGACCCTCCTTCTCTTGGTTGGATGCCGTTCAACGAACTCTGTGTCCATATGGCACACTAAAGAGTCCCTAATTAAAATAGTTTCCCGCTCATTCACGACCCTTTCCAAACGGGCGAAAGGGTTCGAAGCCTCGATAAGTGGGGGGATTCCTATCACCTAACGTACGCGGCGTAGCTCCACCCTTAACTTCTCTAAATCCCTCCCCATCTACTAATCTCGGACCAACCTTAACCCCTTCCTCAACTCTATCCAACCTTCCCGATAAGCTACATAAACTAGAAACTAGGTTACGCACCTCACTCTTCAAATTACTAACGTCTTCAATGTTAGTATTGGTTCGGCTTTCGTCAACCGTAGTCCTACCCCTGCCCTCATCAAGCGTTGCAAGTCTTTCCGTTACCTCACATACACTGCTTTTTATGTCAACTATTTCCTCCATTAACTCGCAAAAGAAACAAACTGATCTCTCGATAATCGCCATAGGACCGCCGTTATAATCTTTAAATTCCGAATACCACCGTTTTCCCCACACCTAACACACGACGCTTTCTGCGACGGCATCGCGCAGTTAAAAATTAGTTTATAACCGTTACAAGTTTAAGTTAAATTAAGCCGGCACGCTATGAAAACTTCTAAATCGCTAAAAACCACTAATATTCAATTACTTAACTATAACTATGTGAATATAAACGCAAGTATATAAAATTCAAAACTTTCCAAAAGTAAAATTCTTAGCTATATGCAAAAGTAGATGCAATATCAGAGAGCTCAGGAAATGCGTCCGTTTATAATGTTATAATGTTTCAGACCAACAAAGACCCTAGGATCCACTCATGGCTGGTCTACCTAACTGTGTTCGTAATTGTGTATGTGTTTGTCCTCCGTGGTGGCGGAGGGGACCTACAATTTACATGGTTCCGAACCACAAGAACATAAGAAATTATGTAACAACTGCCTGTACATTCGCAACGACCAATTTTTGCAAAACTAAATAATTATCAATTAAAAACTAATTAATTATCGATTTAAAACTAAAGATAGAATCTCTGGATCCAGAGGATTACGTCATAATAGACTACTATCCACAAATATGTTACACTCTATATCTATTTATAACCGACATGCAGAGTCTGGCTGACGAATAAGGTAGGGTTTATAAGAGAAGACCTACTCTCTCCTTCACCAGCTCAATACTCCTCTAAAGAAACTTAGCTCCTTTCATTTGAGAATAAAGTTAATCCCAATTTATCCCTTTGGTGTGAAAAATAAAAATTTCGAATTTGCTTCTTTCTGATGCTCTTTTCCTTCTTGTTATTTTTATATTGGTTGTTATTTCAATAATGTTTTGATCCGATATTATAGTTGGGGTATTTCTACATTATCTAATCAATAAAATTAATTATGATATTATTTACCCTTCGTTGTACATTTTTTAATTACACCTTCAAAATAACCGCGTAGTGCAAAGCAATAACGATGTGATTGTAACTCGAGTATGTGTGAGTTTAGTGTTTTGCGCCGTAAAACAAAGTGGTGTATTTATATATTTAACAAATTGTGTATATATATATATATATATATATATATATATATATATATATATATCCTGTACTGCTATATTGATGGTTATACGTTTTGTATTTCTCATTTTTGATTTGTAGTTTTTTGATCATTCCAATGTATATTTCTTCGTCTGAATAAACAGAATGCTGTAATGGTGTTTTATTTAATTCGGAGAAGAAAGGATTGCAAAAGTAAATAGACGGTATACATTCTAAGGTTTTAGAATAAATGAAAACGAATGGTAAATTGAATATTAATCTAAGAGATATGTTAATGGAACGATTTCTTTTTGTCAATTGTCTAGTGATTTTTTTTTCTGAATAACATTAACGAAAAGTTGTTCTTGCTTTTAAAAACGGCTACTCGTGTGAATTAAAATAAATGTGTTAGCTGACAACTATCCTCATATAAATAAAAAATTAAAATAAATGGTGGTATTTAGCAACTCTCCATAATATAAATAAAAATTAAAATAAATGGTGATATCTCGCAACTCTCCCTAATAATGTATACTGAACAATTAAAAACACTATTTGGCTACTCATGTAAATAAAATAAGTGATGGTATCTAGCAACTCTCCCGAATAATGTATACCTGAACAATTAAAATAAATGCTATCTGGTAACCCCCTCCATATATAAAAAGTTATATCTGGCAACTCAACCTTCCTCTATATAAGACCTACTTGGGTTCAGAATGCTCATAATGATGCGAACTCCGGCGGAATAAAGAACTCTCCCTCCTTCCTTCTTAGGTTAAGACTTAGGTTAGGTTTCCCTTTGTGGGGGTAAGGACATCCCACCTGCTCCCCCAAAGACCTCCTCCGTCTCTCCTTTCTCTTCCTCTCTTAGGTTAAGGCAACCCCTTTGGGGGGAGGTCATCCTCCGTTCTCCCCCCGAAGACCCCCCCCCCCCGAAGACCCCTTCCCCTCCCCCTCCCCTCTCCCCGTTGGCAACATTGAGTTGTTGCATACCTTCTCTCACCTTTTGCAACATTGAGTTGTTGCAATTCTTTGTTCTTTTGTGCAGCATACCCCCTCTTGCAATATAGCCCCCACCCCCTTTGCAACGTTGATCATTATCTCTGCAACATTCTTGCACTCGTCCATTTTGCACCCATACTACTGAGTAGTATTCCCAATTTTTATTTGACAGTGTATATGTGTTGTGGTAATAAATAATCTTATTAAATAAGATGACTTTGTCAGGTTCAATAAGAGTTTATTAGCACACATTCATTTATACACACTTTCTAATTGCCTGTTCGTTTCATTATTCAGGAAAGTCTGTTATTATGGGAAGACGTAAGTGTGGTATCATCTGCATATTGTACGCAGTTTAATGTGGTTGAGAGATGAAAATTGTTGACGTGAATTAGAAATAGTAATAGGCTAAGAATAGATCATTGTGGGATTCCACTTGTTAGCATTGCCTGTTCGGATAAATTATCTTTTAATCTGATATACTGATGACAATTTGACAGATATGATTTGAACCAATCGAAGATATTTTTCTTATTCTGTATATGTGAAGTTATTCAATAAAATTTCATGCGAAAGTATCAAATGCTTTTGACAAGTCAAGGAAGATCAAGGCAGTGTATTTTTGCTGTTTAAGTTCTGATACACTTTTCTAAAACATGTTTATGGCATCTTCCGTTGTATATCAACCTCGAAACCCAAATTGTGGTTTAATTAAATATTGTAGTTTATTAAGAATTTAGTCAGTTTATTGTACACGATTTTTTCAAATATTTTACTTAAAGCTGGCAATATGGAACTGGGGCAATAATTGGATGGAGTGTTTGGGCTTCCCGACTTAAATACAGGGTATACTTTGGGTTCCTTTAGAGTTTAGACTGTCAGGGAATATACCTAGTGTTACTGATTCATTCATTAGTTTACTGAGTAGTATTGCAATTTCATCTAATACTAATTTGTATATTTTTACGGTGATCTTATTGATGTCGGAATCTTTATTTTTTTATATATTTTTATTGCTAGAGAGATATCGTATGGTATGATTGGATCAAAGAAAAATGAATTTGTATTTGGTTGTGGCATGTACTGTCTGTCTGTAGTGTGAGTGTCTGTAATTGGGATCGAGGGTGCAGTATTGGAGTCGATATTGCAAAGAATTTGTTTCATAAATTGGCTGTCTTTGGGGTCACTATAAAAATTTCCATCTTGTGTGAAGGAGGACAAGGGATTTGTTTTAACCTTCTTTGCGTTAATTAACTCTTTCAGAGAGTTCCATAGCCTTTTTTGGACTGGATTTTTGTTCATCAATATTTTAACAATAATGATCTGCTTTTGCTTTTTGAATGACTGCATTAAGTCTGTTACAATAATTTTTGTGTCTGTTCCGTAATAATATCAGTTTTCCATAATTCAAAGAGAGTATGCTTGCGTTAAATACTTACAATGAATGCTGTTGTGATCCATTGGTTGTTGTATTTACTTTAGATATTACTTTTGATTTAAGAGGAAATTTATGTTGAATATACCATTAGTGTGTTTGAGAATGGTTGAAATTTTGTTCCACTGTCATGGTTACTTTCAGTTATTCTTGTCCAGTCAAAAGCTGTTATTTCTCTTAAGAACTTTAATTTGTTATTATAGATGTAAAATCTATAGTCAACTTTTATAGTTTCCTTTGCTTAGAAATGAGTGATTAGTACGGTGTATGTAGGCAAATGATCTGTGATAATTAATATAATTATACCCGAGATGCAGTCAAGCGGGGATCGCACCCAGATCTGAGCTTGCTTATGTTACCCTGGAATGTTCACATAATTCTTATTATTTTTATTTAACCAGGTTAAACCAGGTTTTCAATTAATATAATTAGGGTGTCCAGATTTGTGCTTGGAAAAACAGGGACAGGGGCGGATCTATGCCCTATATCCTATAGGCTTATTTTGAAAACACTTTTTAACAGCGTAAATGAATACTAAATATAATAATACACACCTCAGTCATTTTTTTGTCCCGAAAACCTTTTTCTAAAGACCGGGACAGCTCTCTGAAAACCGGGGACGTATGGACACCCTAATACTAGGGGCACTCAATATATTTTGTTCCACCCTCCCTTTTTTCTTAACTAAATAATAGGCTATAGGGGTGAAATGTCTTTGGGCCGTAAGTTTGAACTTTCTGCGCTTCACATAACCGGATTTTTCCAGTTTGAACCTCCCCTCCTTGTATAAACCGCTTTTAAACGCCCTTGTATAAAACCGAGGGTTAACGCAGTTTCGAAAATGGCGTCTGACAGTGATGCGCGTCGTAAACAGAGTTCTTAACCGCAGAGAAGGAAACAGTTGGAAATATTCACAAACGTCTACAAAACGTTTACGGAGATGCTGTTGTTGATCGAAGCACAGTTCGATGCTGGTCTAAACGTGTGAGATCATAGGAGAGAGGAGCAGCCTCGATGATGATCACGCAGCGGTCGCCCGGCAACGGCTGTGACATCTCACACTGTGCAAACGTGCTAACAGCATCATTCGATCAAATCGACGTGTCACATACAGGGCTATCACTGATCTAGAATTAGTGAGAAAGTGTGAATACGATAATTCAGCAAACTGGGATATCAAAAGTGTCTTCACGGTTTGTTCCTCGCGAACTGACTGAAGATCACAAAGCCCAAGAAAAGAATTGCTTCTGAGTCGTTAGTTCGATACAAGACAAAGGGGATGACTTCCTCTCACGAATTGTGACAGGGGATGAGACTTAGGTACACCACTTTGAACCTGAAACAAAACGCCAATCCATGAAGTGGCATCACGCAGACTCCCCACGCAAGAAAAAGCTCAAAATGCTCCCTCTGCAGGAAAGTTTATGTCCACCATCTTCTGTGTCATGAAAGGGGTGATTCTGGTCGACATTATGAAGAAAGACAACAAAAATCAGCTCAGAGGCATATATTGCTACCCTATAGAGACTCCAGAGACGTATAAAGCGAGTTCGACCGGAGAGAAAACTGGAAGACGTCCTTCTTTTGCACGATAACGCAAACATTACCAACAACAGTTTGCAAAAAAGGCCATCACAAAAATGCGCTTGACTGTGTTACCCCACCCTCCATACAGCCCGGATCTGGCACCTTTCACACTTCCATTTGTTTGGGCCAATGAAGGATGCTATACGTAGAAGAAAGTTTCAGAGTGACGATGAGATTGTTGAGGAGGTTGAGAGGTGGCTCCAGCGAACCAGCGGACATTTACCAGCAAGGAATAAGGCCCTTGTTTCGAGGTGGAGGAAAGCCGTAGAAAAGGATGGAGACTATGTGAAAAAAATAAAACTTGTAAAAAAGGTACTGTATGTAACTACTTTGTACAAAATTTCTGGAACTTACAAGGAAACTTAGAAAGAAAAAAAAAAGTGGGGCAAAATATATTGAGTGCACGTGAATTTATGTTGTAGTAATTTTAGTCATTATCAATTGGTGAAAGTGGTTTGGGAGACTGCGAATGTTAAGTTTAGGAAAGGCAGGTTGTCAATGTTGCATTTCTTGTTTAAGATTTTGTTTACTGAGATATAATCGAAGTTGACTACGTTTTTAGATTCAATAATTGCATTTACAACTATTGAGGGTACTTAAGTGTTGTTCATGATGTGAGAGAGGGCAATATGGTAATAGAAATAATAACAAGTAAGAAAAAATTACAGCATATATACTCACACATACACGCATATATATACGAGTGTGTGTATATATATATATACACACACCTCGTTAACCTCGTTTAGGTCCCGTGTGTTGGTCTCTCTTCACACGAAGTCAAGCTGGTGGCCCGCCTCTAGGTCTGGCTTGGTGAGGAGCGAGTTGCTCTCTTGCGCTCTCCACTGCACATAGGCAAGTACACCCGGCTCATCTGGTACCGTTCTGAGCCAAGCATCTAGACTTCTCTTGAAGATTTCAACTTTCACCTCTGTAACGTTTCTGAGGTCCTTTGGAAGTTGGTTAAAAAATGTTGGCCCCCTGACAATCAAACTATTTTCCTTCAGTGTTGAGGAGGTCCCTTGTCGGCCTTTAATTTGGGAACACTACACATTCTGCCTTTCCTATTTTCCAGCGTTGTTTGGATGGTAATTGGGTTTAGTTTGAGATTTGTACCAGTTTTCGATCATTTTCCTAGTTTATTTATTTTTTTATTTTTTATATAGGGACGTCAAACTGAGCAGTATTCAAGTTTTGGTATGATCAGTGTTCTCAGCAAAGGAATCATTACTGTTTGTCCATCCTTTTGAACATTCCTAGTCCCTGTCCCACGACTCTTTTTGCTTTGTTTATCGCTATCTGATTTTGTGTCTCGAATCTCGCATCATCGGTCATTATTACACCCAAGTCGACCGCTTTCGTGCTTCTCTGAATTTCCTATCTGGAGCATGATATGTAGTCTAAGTTCCTCATTTCTACCATATCTCAAGAGTTGAAATTTCTTGGTGCTAAAAGTCATATTGTTCTCTTTGACCATTTGTATATTTTTTTGTCCCTCTGCAAGGCCTCCACTTCATTTGCATCCCTGAATTTTCTGCTGATCTTTGTATCGTTCGCAAAGGATGTTACTATACTGTTGCTGTTTACACCACTGTTCATGTCTGTTAGCATGATAATGAACAAGAGTAGGGTCAGTACTATAGTCCTAGGGCGGGTCGTACTCAGGTGACAACATGAATCTGAAGGAAATCCTACCATCAGGGGTGTCTAAATTGTGTGTTTTTACATGGGGAATTCAAATATGAGCTTATGTTTTGGATAGGATACTCTAACCTACATCATTTTGTATTTCTAAATTGCCAATTTTACCCTTTTGAACCCCTTTATAATATATTAAAAGATATAAGGTAAATCATTTATTTGACAAGGCCAAATCACTTTACATAATTTATTAATAGGTGAACTGCATGTATATCACTGGATATAATTACAAAGATCATTCTCCTGACATCTTGAACTTTGCCAGGTTGCACAAATCCTGCTTTGACTCAGACTTGGACATCAGCTTCCTGCTGGTCTCCTGAGCCCTGATCCCTCCATCCCTCTTTTCCTGTGAGAAGTACTTAGCAGAAGCCTCAGTCACCATTTTAACAACCCTCTCAATGCTTTGTGTGTGGCAAGGCCAGTTGCGCACCTCCATGGGGTGTTGATGAAGTTTTTCCACCTCTGAGGTGCTTAGAGAGCAGGTGAGAGGTGGCTCTGACACACCTTCTGACCAGCTGATCAAGTCACCGATGCTGGAAGCATCACAATTGATGTCAGGTGTCCTTCTGCTCCTAACAGAGGAGTCCCGCAGCTGAGTGTCCGGGTCCCCTCTCCCCTAATGGCCAGGATTCTCTCCACCCCTTCAATCCTCTCCTTCTGATCCTCAGAGCAGAGTAGTGTTTGGAGGATGACTTCACTGTGGGCATACCAAGCAGATCTTCTCACAGTTGGCATCACAATATCCAGCACCTCCTTTCTCTGGGACTTGAGGCAGTCCAGCTGAAAGAGGATGTGCCTAGGCCCTTCGATCCAGGAGTGCTTGACCTTCACGTTGAACCAACATGGGTAATACACTCCAATGATGAATTCCACAATGAATTGCAGAATCTTCAGGTTCTTTCCTTTAAGTCCGTGCTTTGACACCCAGAGCCTGAGAAGTCTGTTCGCTGTGGTGAGCCAGCGGCTGTGGTTTACTGGTCCTATCTCTAACAGAGCCAGCCCTGCAGGAAGTACTCCATCCCTGACTGCACAGACAATTTTATAGCCATAGTATTGATCAGTTGAGAGATCTTGATGACCTTGTCAGGAAGCTTGATCAGTGGAGGGCCAACAGAGATTCGGGTGAAGTTTGGATTGATATCAAAGTCTGTAGCAGAATCAGGGAGCTTTCCTATTGGCCCGGATAATTTTTTGTCTGACAGAGTAGGGCCATCAAGGTCAACAATGAGATGGCGCAGGGGAAGTTCAACAGTGTGCAGGTTGCACACCAACCAGACCAGCTTTCTCCCCAGGTGCAGCTCCAGCTTCCGCATTACTCCAGCTTTCACACCAGTGTTGACATTTGTTGAGTCTCCTCCAATGGCCAACAAGGTCTTATCATAACCCCTCTCTTTCAGCCAGGCAAACAGGACCTTAGCAATCTTCTCCGCATGTGACTCCTCTTTAGTTGCTTTCTCTGGGTAAAGTGGAACAGATAGTAGCTGCCAGGCTCACTAACAACACTATAGTGTTCTTCCTTGATCTTTGCGGGAAAAGATTGGTCACTGCCCTCAGCTTCCATCATCACATTGGTCAGGTCAATCCGCCCATCAAAGAGGATGCAAGAGATCCCCCCCTACACTTCTTCTCGAACTGTTCCCCAGCTCTCTCATCAACTTCTCCTGTGCTCTCTTGACCTTGCTCTTATCAATCACTTTACTTGTATTGTCTTCTGTGATGATAACAAAAAAAATATCAGTAGATAATCATTAAATCTATCCCCTCACTGCAAGCCGAGGTGGTAAAATAGCTTCATAAATCATGAGTCACTTCAAATATTTCACAAAACGTTTTAGAATGTTCTGAAACGTTACATTCTAGCCTCTGAGAAAGGTGGATCAGAAAATGGCCTTATGCGCGCCAGAAAACCGTCAAAATATTTCATATACCAAACTGTATGATAATTACAATTAAGTGGAATGGCACACCTTTTTATTTGAGTATTTAAATATTATTATTATTATTATATGAATTACATTATATGTGTTTATATGAATTAGTTAGAACAATGCTATGAGAGATAACGTGAGCAGCCATGATAGAAAACGTGAGAAGACATATTCTGGGGTAACTACAATAGTAAAATAATCAACAATTTAATAATAATCAACTGCAAAATGATGTAGGTTAGGGTTATCAGAATTAAATATTTTCTTCAGAATTGTGTTCTATACACCAAAATATGTCATTTGAACACCCCTCTCCATTGATTTAAAAAAAATGCATAGTATGACCCGCCCTAGACTACTATACCTTGTGGTACTGAGCTGCGTACTTCTGATTCTGATCATGATACACCTTGAATTTTGACGACCTGTAGACATTCTCTGAGGAAGTTGAAGATTCATGTTCCCACTTTGTCTGTATTCCCATATGTTTCATTTTATGTGCTATTATACCATGATCACATTTGTCGAAAGCTTAAGCAAAATCCGTGTATATGAAATCATAGTTTTCATTGCCTTCAAGTGCATCTAGGATATTGTTATAGTGCTCTGTAAGTTGTGATCGGCATGATCTACCTGATCGGAATCCGTGCTGATTTTCGTTGAATCTTTCCAGTGCCTCCAAGAAATCACAGATTTTCTCTCTGACTATTCTTTCAAATATTTTGGTGATGTGGGACGTCAATGACACTGGTCTATAGTTCTTTGCTTGAGATCTATCCCCTCCTTTATATATAGGGGCAATGTTCACTCTTTTCAAGATGCTCGATATTTCCCCAGCGTCTAGGGATCTTCTCCATATCCAGTATAAGGGTGTAGCTATTTCATTTTTACAGTTTTTAATCAATAGTGCGTTCCATTTGTCGGGACCTGCAGCTGAATGTGATTTCATTTGTCCTATAGCTCTCGCTACATCTTCTGGGGTAAAATCAAAGTCTGTTATACATTCTCCTTGCAATTTCTCTTCGAAGAATGCAGCTCTGTCAGGTATCGCCTTGTCATTTTTTGGGGTACTGAAGACCGATTCATACTGGACTCTCAATGTTTCAGATATTTCTTTTAGATCGTCTGTTAGTTCATTCTTTCCTTTCCTTAAGGGCCCGATGGTAGGGCGCGGTTTTTTTTTTCCTTTTCGCCTAGCTATAGAAGTATTTTGGATTTTCCTTTATTGCTTCTACCGCCTTTTCCTCTTCCCTCTATGTATGGCCTTTAATCAGGATTTGTATTTCCCTCACGATACTCTCCAGTTTTTCTTGTATTACTTTCCTGGCATTGTTGTCTCCGCAATTAGCTAACTTCGCCGCTACTCTCTTTCTTTTGCGGAATATTCTTCTCTTTGCCTCTTTAGCCAGTTCCTCTTTCCTTATGGCTGTGCTTTCGGAGCATATTTTTCTAAAATTTTTAACGTCTTTCCTTCCATATATATATAATATATATATATATATATATATATATATATATATATATATACAGGCTGGTGTAAAAGTCGCACAGCATAGGAGTTTTCAGTGTTGATTATAATATATACAGGGTGTCCATAAATGATTATCCTGATTAAAGCATGCTATAACTTTTAAATAAACACTCGTATTCAAACAGTTTTAATCATAAGTAGATAAACATACAAAATTTTGATACATAGTTAATGAACTTAATAAGCTTCCACATGTGCACCCCAAGTGGCACGTAAAATGTCGTAAAATGTCTGTTTCCGCAACTGTGTACCTGGATATGCTCACCAATTACGCCATCCCCCAGCTGCAGGACAGGCAGCCAACTGTCATCTTCCAACAAGATGGGGCACCCCCTCATTGGGCGCATGTTGTTCGTGAAACTCTCGACGCAACATTTCCAAATCGATGGATTGGCAGGGACGGGCCAATCCCATGGCCCCCAAGATCACCAGACATTATCTCGCTGGATTTCTTTCTCTGGGGTCATGTTAAAGATTTGGTTTATGCAACAGTTGTTCCAGATATCAGGACATTGCGAGAACGCATTACGGATGCAATTGCAACAGTTAACCCACAAATGTTGGAAAATGTGTGGCGTGAGTGTGAATACCGTTTAGACATTTTACGTGCCACTAGGGGTGCACATATGGAAGCTTATTAAGTTCATTAACTATGTATCAAAACTTTGTATGTTTATCTACTTATGATTAAAACTGTGTTTGAATACTAGTGTTTATTTAAAAGTTATAGCATGCTTTGATCAGGGTAATCATTTATGGACACCCTATATTATTTTTTCTTTTAGGTAGGGGGATGGCTGCAAAATTAACAATAGACGAGAAGGTGAGCTTGGTTTTAATGCATGGAATACCAGATACTACAAATCGATGAATCGGTCCAGAATTTAAATTCTGTACCGATTCATCGATTTGTTGTACTTGGTATTCCATACATTAAAACCAAGCTCACCCTCTCGTCTATTGTTAATTTTGCAGCCATCCCCTACCTAAAGAGAAAAATAATATAGTCAACGCTGAAAATTCCTATGATGCGCGACTTTTGCGTCACCCTACATAACCTTTGGTTTGCTTCCCCCCAAAATTGTTCATTCTGACGAAGTTCAAGCTTTTCACTCCACCTTAGACCTACAGTTTAACGTGGAATCCGAACCACGCCCCACCAGCAGCCGAGCGTCTTAACCACTAGGCCACCCAGGGTACCCATTTATCTACCAACTACTTTCTTTATTGTGTGGCAGGATGAACAGCTGGTTTTGCCCGCGCCGGCTGCCGTCACCGGGTCTCGAACCCGGGGCCGATGAATTCGTAGTCAGCGACGCTAACCACTACACCACCGAAGCGTGTGTACTATATATATATATATATATATATATATATATGGGATGAATTTCACAATTAAACACGTGAAATGAATGAATGCTGCAAACCCACAAGGAAAAAGAAAAACGATTCCAAGGCCTTTCGTGTATTCAGAGCTACACCTCGTCAGGGAATGAAGAGAGAAGGCAAGAAGCCCATAAATATATACAACGTAGCAGAAACCAAAGCAATTAGCACATACTTAACAAGAGTTAATGAGAGGCAAAAGGAATTTTAACAAGATATTGTAAATTTTGTACATTCCAGCACCGTTATTGAAATTGTTTTTTAAAATTAATAAATGCACATTCTAGAATATTTCTTTCTATTATATTTGTTTTTAACAAGCGCTTTAGAACTATCCCGCTTGATGCTATGATTACATCTATACATATGGTTAAACAAAGCATTGGAATTATTAGCTGTTTTACAGCATATTTATGCTGTTTTACCCTAATATCTTACGTTTTACCCGTTTGGCCTATATATACTGAGTTACATTGTGTACATCCAATCGAATACACACAACCAACAACATTTTCCGGGCTATTCTTTATTAGGCGTGATTTAACAGTATTATTATACTTAAAGACTACATTGATGCCAATTGCTTTAAGTAAAGTCGGGAGATATTGAAAATTAACATGGTAAGGTAGGCTAAGGATTTTTATGGCTCAAATTCCTTTAGAGTTACATTATTATAATACCTATTCTTGGCTTTCCTAAGACAGTTATCTAAAATGAAATAGGATAACATAATTTAGTACCAATATTCATGATATTGCATAACTCGGAATCTAAAAATTCAGGACTGACAACTCTCGATGCTCTAAGAAACATAGCAGAGAAAATAGAGAATTTAATCGAGGGATGATGGTCAGAATAAAAATGCACATAAGAGTTTTATTAGTAGGTTTGCGATAGACTTCAAATTTGAACTGATTAGAGCATCTCCAAATTTTTAGATCCAGAAAAGATAGGCTTCCATCATTTTCTTTTTCAACTGTGAACTTAATACTGTAGATGGGACTAAATTGTTGAGCCTACCAAGAAATAAGTCGACATCCAAATTATTAGGCCAAAGGCATAAATTATCATCTATAACCTGTACCAAACCAGGTTAAAATTAACAATCGAAGGCAAAATTCTACTTTCAAAAAATTCCATATATAAATTAGCTAGTACAGGCGAAAGGGGATTTCCCATCGCCAATCCAAACGACATAGCATAAAACTTATTTTCAAACAGAAATTTACAATCAAAGAGGTCCCATAAATATAGCTTCCCTCACCAGCTATCTGCAAAGCAGACAGGTGAGAGAAGCTATATTTATGGGACCTCTTTGCGAGTGACCCGTAGGCCGTAGCCCACGTCGGGCTAGCATCATGAAAAAGAAAAACTATGGTATTTGTCATTTACCATTACTTATTCAGGGGCGGATCCAGGAATTTAAGCAGAGGGGGGTCCAGTCTTGGTGGGGCTCGTTACTGATATGTCCTCGGCCTTCGGCCGAGGACGCGCGAGCGAAGCGAGCGCCATGGGGGTGCCAGAGGGGGGTGCTCCCCCCTCGGTAGGAAATTTTCACATTTGAAGATAGCTTTAGATGGATTTAAAGTATATTCCCGTTATCAAAATCCTGCTTGTTCACACACCCAGGCCAGGTCTGAAATGTCTCAGGATCGGACATAAACTTTTTTCTTTATTCTTTGGTCACCGTGAGCAGGGTGGGGTCCGGACCCCCTCAACCCCCCCCCCCCTGGATCCGCGCCTGTTATTCGGACTATAGTGGATTTAATTATCCCAGAAGAGTTCCTTGTTTCATGCATTGTCTGTGTGTGTGTGTGTATATATATATATATATAGTATAGCCGGAAAAGGTTAGAGTGCAGGAATGTTGCAAATTATTACGTAATGGTGCAATGTTGCAAAGGGGTGGGGTGTTGCAAAGGGGTGGGCTATGCAACAACTCAATGTTGCAAAGGGGTGTGGTATGCAACAACTCAGTGTTGCAAATGTGGGTTATGCAACAACTCAATGTTGCAAAGGGGGTGGGGGGATGCTGCAGGTGCAACAAGGAAACTTGGAGGCGGCGTTATCCCCCAAGAGAAAGAGAGAAAGGAGGAGAGGTGTTCACCTGGCAGGAGCCAAGTGCATATTAAGACTTCAGCTGAGTAGGCGTTGTCTTATAGACTCCTAATCAGCCAGTTGGCTTAGAAGGCGCAAATGGCTTGTTCAGGTTGAGTTGCCAGATACCACTTTTTATTGTATACATTATTATGGAGAGTTGCCAGATACTATTTTAATTGTATACATTATTATAGACTCCTAATCAGCCAGTTGGCTTAGAAGGCGTAAATGGCTTGTTCAGGTTGAGTTGCCAGATACCACTTTTTATTGTATACATTATTATGGAGAGTTGCCAGATACCATTTTAATTGTATACATTATTATAGACTCCTAATCAGCCAGTTGGCATAGAAGGCGTAAATGGCTTGTTCAGGTTGAGTTGCCAGATACCACTTTTTATTGTATACATTATTGGAGAGTTGCCAGATACCGTTTTAATTGTATACATTATTATGGAGAGTTGCCAGATACCATTGTTCAGGTAACAGTTGCCAGATTGTACCATTTATTTTCTTAAAATTGGTTTAGAATTCCGCTAGTAGGTTTAGAAGGCGTAACATGATATAATTAACCAAAAGAATTAAGTAAAACAACATTGCATCATTCTGTTTATTATAAATATATAGAAAATAAATATACATTTGAATGATCAATAATAATAGAAATATGAACGAGGAATATGCATATAATCATATATCCGTCAATATAACAGTACAGGAGAGATAATACACCACACACACACACAATTATGGAGATATATAGAAATAAATATACATTTGAATGATCAATAATAACGAGGAATATGCATAATCATATATCCTTCAATATAACAGTACAGGAGAAATATCACACAAATATGTTAAATATATAATACATTTCACTTTTTTTTTCAAAATACTAAACTCGCACTTAATCGAGTCTACAATTACATCATTATTGCTCTGCATTACGCAGTATATGCGGTTTAATAATATTTCACCGCTTAAAGTATAGGGAAACCTGTATTCGATATGAAGGGCTTTCATATCGTTCAGTACTATTTTTGTTCCCACTTTACAACCGGTTGGTAAGTCATCTTTAAATACGTCTAGAATACAATCAAAAGCACGCACAAAGAGTTCATCGTTAGCTACATTATTAAACACAAGTTTATAAACACGCTTTTCCAATCGAGGGTTTATTTCTACCGACCCGAGCTTTTCAATCGTGAACTCGTCTTCACTCAACATAGCGGCAATTGAAATAATCTTCTAAATCGTTACGACAACTGCGCGTTATATAAAGAAATAGTTCTTCAGGGTGAACGGTGTAGGTGAGCTCAGCCTTGTACCATCAATTGCTTTGTACCAAAGTTCATGGTATTTCAAAGAGTCTAAACTTTTTAAATAAACGTCCAGCTCTAGACCATTCTCACCTTGTTCAGCCCTACACTCGGTAAACCCATCGAGCAGAGCGGTGTATGCGTATTCAAGTACTGTATCAAAATAAAGCATATCCGTAACACGCGCGTCTAATATAGGTTTCAGCTTGCGGAATCCGACGATTTCAAACATTCTGTCGAGGATGAAACGGTTTCGCGTAGGAACAAGAGCGTTATTATCAGAAGCATTCTTCCACATCAGCCGTATATCAATGCATGGCCGATCGTTATTTATACACAACGTACATACAACGGCGTATGAGGGTGCGTCACTAATCTGCTCTCTTCTTGTACCTACGTTAGCAGGTATTTTATAACGATCTTCACTCCACTTCTCAACTATCACGAAGATTCTATTCATCTCCTCGACACTTAAATAAACCCGTTTGTTTGTTTGTCTACATTCCGTTTCCAGTACATAGCTAACGGTACCGGATTTACGCCTGAACACGCGCAACGATTTCGTCACGGACACATCGTACGAGGCGTTGAGAATGCTGCTCAAAGGAAGTTCCATCGTATTCGAGGAGCGCACGTCCACTCGGTTCAAGCTCTGAGATAACTATGAGCCGTGTGAGGCACGCAGGTAGGCAGGAACGGTTCGATGGGCGGCTGACTCGATGATACGTGAATGGGCTTGTTCGAACTCGTATGATCCGCGAGTCGCACCATAATCGTGCGGCGAATTGTTGTACATATTGGGTAGGTGTTTTTCCGGTACAAGAATTAATTTCGGTTTTATCACTACCAGACTACGCACCAGACAGTTTCCCTCAGGATAATTTTCACGAACTAGGCACATTTTATAATGTTTTACTAAACATCTTCACACTCCGGCGCACTATTTGAGAGGAACATATGCTCATATTTTTCCTTTCTGCCCAGCAAACGATACTCGTCTCTAAAGTCTGTTAAAAACTCACGCAGGGCACTAGCCACAACCTCACTACGAACCTCATCATGATATACATTAATATAGTGATAAAAATACTTAAGATTGTCCATGATGACGAGATTCACATTTTCAGTCGTAGGGTATGAGTAATCGACATGGTGTAACATGACATAATACCGCTTGTCACACCACCCATCCACAAGACTCATTATCCATACCTGCTGCTTCTCTTCTGCACGCGTTGTTTCTTTTACTTCACGGTATATGTGAGACTTTATAAAGTTTAGCTCTACAGCATACTTCAGCACATCGTCTGTGCAACGAAAGCCTTCAACGGTCTCACCAGAACATCCGTAGAGTATTTGTACATCTTGCAACTTCGCACAATCCAATGTGGTTTTAAAAGAGGCATAGGAGGGGGGAATAGGAAGTTTTTCGGTATCCACCACATCTTCACACTTTGCTGAATACCATTTCATAAACGTTGTACAAGCAATATTAAAGGTAGCCATTTTCTTGAATACACGTCTGATCTCCTTTTTTCTTCTACGCTGGCGAATACACGTCTGATCTCAAGGGCTTACTGCAGTCGACTGACCACGCAGGGAATCCCGATAGTAGCATGACTCACGTTGCTGGTCTTACAGTGGGCGGAGCTTAGAACTTTCACCTGTGCACACACACACACAACAGTGGGCGGAGCTTAGAACTTTCACCTGTGCACACACACAAAGGAGAAAGTAAACGCTAATTGAAACATGATTTATTTAATAAACGAGATATTCAAGTTATATATATTTACAAATACGATTTAATAAACGAGATATTCAAGTTATATATATATTTACAAATACGTGTAATAAATAAGTTAACAATAGATACATCAAAGATTATATACAAGACATTTACAAATACGTGTCATAAGTAAGTTAACAATAGGCGCATCAAAAGTTATGGTATCCAAAGGGTACGGTATCATAGGTACCAGGTAACTGGTAACGTTTCCTATAGGTGTTACGGCACACCTTCGTACCCCTAAGTTCCTTCACGCCCCCCAGCTTCTGCGCCCGAAAATTGTGGGTGCCTACAGTTAGTTGGGGAGGTCGTTCGCCCTCATCGTCCAAGCACACTAGATCCTTCAACGATTCAAAGTTAACAACCCGCCGATTCGCATGGTTGAGCGTAATACCCTTTGCCTTCACGATATATTTCATATCCTCCCCCACCCTCACCCGTACCCCATAAGTTTTAGGTCCTGTTGAGACAAAAGAGTCGGCGTATGCGTTGTCCCCATACTCATCCTTGATCTCATCAGTGAGCTCGCCGAGGAACTCCCCAATAGCGGGCATGTATTCACCCTCCCTCTCTGTGAATATCACGCTATCTGTATCGGCATACAATACTCTCCGCCCAAGAGAATGCAATAGACCCCAAAGTTTTATACGGGCGTAGGCTGTTGTGAAGCTGGCCACAGGTATGTTTGTAACCCTTGAGGTATCTGTGGCCAATTCAGTGTTGTTGTACTTTATTATGTAAGTATTACCTACATTCACGATCTCCATGACCTCTTTATCGGGAGCATTGGCATAATCCCAGACATCACTATAACTTTGTGCCAAATGAATGTTCCCTTTGCCGGTATTCTGTGCAAATTTTCCCCATAGACTGTTTAGACACAACTTTGCACTAAAGCGCTTGCCAGGATTCTTTGCAATTTGGGCACGATCAAGTTGTATACCTTCGCGGTCGCGGTAACGTTGAATATAGGCAGACTTTTCATCTTCGGTATCAACTCCTCGCGGATACCCTGATGCCTCAACCTTATCCTTCAAAAATGCGTTTATATATGGTGTGAAAAGGTTGGGTAGCTTCTGAAACCTCCACACCTCATGTATCTTCAGTATTCTATACCATGGCGTACGGCTAGGGCCAGCTCAGGACTTGTATATACGCCTCTGATCTTACGCTGGTGGGGTATATGGTTACAATCGCCGTTATTCTCTTCCGCGCACTTCACGCACAGTGGGAACATGAGCTTGTGGTCGATAACGACAGGTAAGATTGGCATCCAT
This sequence comes from Bathynomus jamesi, assembly GCA_023014485.1. Classification (NCBI taxonomy): domain Eukaryota; kingdom Metazoa; phylum Arthropoda; class Malacostraca; order Isopoda; family Cirolanidae; genus Bathynomus; species Bathynomus jamesi. Next base: position 405,084 of record JAJOZX010003507.1, on the reverse strand, counting down.
AAATTGCGTGGGGGGAGTACGTCTACGAAAGAGAGCCAAAGTAACGATCATTCAAATTTCTTGAAAATTCATTGATGGAGGGCAGGTTAGGTCCCACCAGTTTCTCAGGAGCGCCCACGGGGTACGGATTGTTCTTCATCACGTATGGGTATAAAGAACAGAAATCGTAGTAATGGAGCTTCACGCCCTCCGTAGGTGGAAAGTATAGTCTGAATGGATTTGTACGTCCTCCAAACAAGCTATCACCACATTTGAGAGGATCCAGCACCATTGAACGCTTGATCGTGTTTATTTCCTCACGGTACACCTCGTCTGTCTCCATCCGTGCATCATATTCATGCTCCCACAAGACTTTGTGAGTGAACTGTGATCCTATAAGTTGATCGCGGGTGCGGGTCCATGCAAGACAGTCGGCAGGAGATCTACCGTGGATATCTCCGGCGATTCCGCACTCAGGACGGGGGCATCCATGCCACCAGCATCCGTTAAAGGAGTACACAGTCTTCACACCAGTGACACGGTTTTCACTTAACCCATCAACCCAAAAAACACGACCATTAATCTTAATGGGTACTTCACCCGTGTTGCGGGCGTGCTTTATGTATACACCTGTCTGTTGCTGTAGGTGTATGAGCCAGTAAATAGCCTTGTGTCCGTAACTGCGGGGTTGTTTCGGTGAATAATGGCTAAGGTGTCTTTAGGCATGAAGTTATTCTTGAACACCGTAAAACATAATGACGCGATGGTGGTTGCGACTTGCAGCGGATCGCATTTGAAACGGCCTATGTACATCCTTCTAAAGGCCTGGAAACATACTCTAAGCACGCGCACATCATTCACGCAATAACGCTCACATTCATCAGCTATATTATAAGGGTTACTTTCATTAAAACTGTTGTAGTATCGATCAAAGTCTTCACGTTCATCTACACTCATACAGTCATAGTTAAAATAATGTTTGGGTGGTGGTGGGCCTACGTAGTTTAAAGTCTCGCTGGTGAGGAAAGTGTAAGGGAAGTATCCTTTGGAAACTTCAGCTGCTACTCCCATCACCTTGGGTAGCTTTGCTAATTTACAAGGTGTGAATAATAAAGTGTCTTTAAATTGTACATTGCCTCTTATTTGCATCTGTATTAATTTGTTGCCTCTTTTCAATGGATCACCTGTAAATATCTCAGAGGATTCGTGTTCAAGCAACTCCTTATAAAGGAACTGCGTGTCAAACTTTGCCCCGTTATGGGCGAGAATATACACAGTCATTTTTTTGAACTTGTCGGCTAACTTGACAATATAGGACACAAATAGTTTCACAGGACTATCGCGGACATTCGTTTTAAAAACGTTTGTCCGTTTACCGCATTTGGGGCACTCGTCACATTCGATCCCCATACACTCATCACAGATGTCTGGCTCACAAGTAAATGTGGAATTACCTCTTTGGTTTCAGCGTTCGTATATGTTTCTATATCGTAGTATACAGTTATACAAGGGTTATTTTTAGGCTTAGCATCTTTCATATAACATACATGCTTTTCCATCCGCCTTATATTCCTCCTGGCATGTAGGACAGTGAATTTCGTCACACTTGTGCTTAAATTTCCCCAATTATCCATTGTGTGAAACATACCACATTCACAGATTCTCATTTTCCTGCACGTGCCAATTGATTTATGGAAATCAAACAGTATTATTGAAAATGTGCGTCTACACACATCACAGTCTCTCTTCTCAGCTTCAACTACACGGCTTTCACATTTGGTGCTTTTACACTGTTCACATACCATGTGACATTCTTTACAATGTCTCACTATATCATCCGCAAACTCGAGGCACCCCTTACACAAATCATGATGTCTCCCATATTTTCGACTTTTGTCATAACTCGCGTAAAGCCACCTTATATTACGGATGGGGAGATACGTTGTCCCTGACAATCCTAAAATAAGTAGGGGTCTTGTACGATCTCTCACACAGCTTTTAAAAACATACACAGTCCTACGACGATCATCCAACCCAAATACAACTATACGGACATTCATTTCCTGTTCTACCCTTCTCAGCTCTTCAGGACCCATATTACAGTCAAATTCAAGTTCACAGTCTACAGCTAGTTTACGGGCACGTCCACGACCGTAGGCAACCAAATTTTTGTGGCCTGTATTTTGTACAGTAAACATACGTGCTAAGAGTACTGCTATAAAGCCGCAACCACGATCGACGTTTATATGCTTATAAATAATCGAGAATTGAAGTTAAGAGTATACGGTATGGCACTATGACCCGCAACACGGAATACACGATCAATATTTACCGTGAAGTTGTCCATATTAAGGCTATACTACTTTGGGCGGCTTGCATTATACGTCCTAATATATATTCTACATCTTCAGCCGCCAAACGTCTAAATGGCACTACTACCCAATAATCATCTACATCACCGTCATCTGACCCGAATCCGAAGGACAGACTCGTCCTGACTTCACGCTCGTCGCGGTTCTGAAGAGCAAACTCTACAATACGCTGTACAACCCGGCGTAGCCCGCGCTCAATTCCATTGCTATACATGGCTCTAGGTCGACCCTGACTCTATACCGATTTCTAGTCAAGGCTGGGGTGGGGGCTGCGGAGCGCACCAACTCAAACGTTATATCATCCTCAACAGAACGGGGGGCAACTGTGGCGGATGAATTAGGGGATATATTAGCGGAAGGTGCTGCTGGGGGGCTGTTGCGTAGGAGGTTGAGGGTTGGGGATCTATTATTGTAGACTTAACAGAACGGGGGGCAACTGTGGCGGATGAATAAGGGGATATATTAGCGGGAGGTGCTGCTGGGGGGATTGTTGCGTAAGAGGTTGAGGGTTGGGGATCTATTACTGGTGCAACAGGCGCGTATTTCGGTCGCTTTATACCTGACGTGGGGTTCTCTTCATCATACCTCCGCTTTGGACGTGCTACCGGTATCGCTGGTGAGGGTTCGTTGGCAGGGGAGGAGATCACAACTACACTGTCGTCGGGTCATCCGTAATGTCGATGATGGGGTGCTGTACCTCATCGTCATTCACGGTTCTGTGGGAGAAGAAAACAAAATATAAGGAACAGCACTCAAAATTTGTAATATTTTGTAAATGATCCACTTAGGAGTGTGACGTGTTAGAAATGGACTCTGTAGAAAAATTCAGATTCACGAGCCCATCCACATGTATTATATCTGGACCTACAGGATGTGGTAAAACTGTGTTTATGCTTAAAATCATTAAAGAAAAGGGAGAGATGTTCTCGAAATTTGTGCATAAAGTTATATGGTGCTATTCGACGTATCAATCAGTGTTCAACGAGTACCAAGATGATATTTTGTTCCACAAAGGCGTATATGACGTTAATTCGTTAAAGGGAAATGAACATACAGTCATTGTAATTGACGATCTCATGTTGGAGATGGATAAAACGTTTGCCGAGACATTTACAGTATTCTCCCACCATCTTAACATAAGCGTGTTCTTCATCAATCAGAATCTATTTTTCAAAAATAGATACATGCGCGATGTGTCGTTAAATACGCAATATCTAGTCTTATTCGCACAACGTAGAGATGTATCACAAATTGGGGTATTAGCCAATCAAATGTTCCCGAATCAGCGTAAGGAGTTTTTGGAAGTTTATAAAGAAGCTACAAGCACGCGTTACGGATATTTGCTTTGCGACCTTCATCCGCGAAACACGTTTAGAGTGCTTCTACGAACGAATATATTTCCAAACGAGCCTGAAACGGTGTATATTCCAGAATGACAAAGAGACTAAAGAAATACCGTGAATTAATAAAAATCTATCATCGACTGCCCCGGGCAATGCAGCAGATGTTTATTAAAAATATCGACGCCGACTTTTTAAAATGCATCTGTGAAATCTGTCTTAACGTTATAAATTGCAATGTATCAATGAAACCCCCTCAGAAGGCTCGCCTACGCCGTTACAAGAACATAATACGTGCACTCGCTCGTAAAAGTCAAACTGTAGCGAAGAAAAAACGAATTATTGTACAAACAGGAGGGTCATTTCTCCCCATCTTATTTTCAGTTTTGGGTCCTTTACTGACTAGATTAATATAATGAAGAAAGTGGTAGTGATTCCCCACGAGGTGTACGCTTCACTGCAAAGGAATCCAGACACGGTTCTAGATCCCCGTAAAAGCAGACTTAAAAGAATGGAAAGCGAATTGCTAGCCCTATTAAACAGTGAAAAAACACCTGATGAGAAAAGAATCTTATACCAAGAAGCTCTGCAGAAATTTCTTCACGAGTACGAAAATTATAAGAACCCTACAGAGATTCCTGTGGTTATTAGGCACAGCACGGGGGACGATGGACATGGCGACATAGGATCTGTGCCCGACGATACAGCTGACCAACCAAAAATTAAGGGATTAGCCACACAACATATCGAGCATGTATTAAAAAGCACCCTCCCACATACATTGAGGAGTAAAGGCTTAAGTCTTTATAATCTATTGAATGAGGATCCAGCCATACAATGGACCGATACAGGCGAGATCATTGTGGAAGGATCAAAGGTACAGGGATCGAATATCGTAGACATTGTCCATGATCTGGTGAGAAAGTGGGATAGGCCATCACCATCAGGATGGAAGCATATTAAAGCAAGACTACAACAAATAAATGTCCCTAAAACGTTGATAGGAAATCTGAACAGGTTAAAAGACTTGGAACATGCAACGCATGTGGCACAATTGAAGACGCCGTCACCCCCGGCGGTAACACCTTTGAAGAGGAGAAAGAAGAGGTTAAACAACGGTCAACCCTACCCACGTGCCTCTAAAATACGCAAATGGCTAACGTATTAACTAAACGCTATTATGACATTTCTAACCCATCCTCTACGGCGGCGTAGATAGACTGTACAGAAGTGTTTAAAGATTTTTTGAGGGAGCAGGACGCTTATACGCTTCATAAGCCTGTGAGAAAAAGGTTTAAAACAGCCAAGACAACGGCTTCCTCGATTGATTCTATTTGGCAAGCAGATTTAACAGACATGCAAAGATATTCTGTGTATAACGATGGTTACCGCTACATTCTATTCATAATAGACGTATTCTCTAGATATCTGTGGCTAGTTCCTCTGAAAAATAAATCACCTGAAACAGTTGCTAAAGCCACCAAAACGCTAATGTTAAAAGAAAACAGGGTTCCTGGCTATTTTTGTACGGATATGGGGAAGGAATTTATAGGCCGTGCTTTTCAGAACATGTTGACAGAGTTTAATATCAGCTATTACACAACCAATTCTATACATAAGGCTTCTTTAGCTGAAAGAGTTCAGCGCACCATAAAGGAACGCATGCACCGTTATTTTACACATAAAAACACATACAGATTTCTAGACATTCTGGAATCATTGGCATCATCCTACAACCGCTCACACCATCGCACGATTGGGACAACACCTAACGAAGTTTTAGAAAGAGGTACGCTCCCGAGAAGAGATGGATCACCAACACCACCACCACACTCGGCGCGCTTCAAAATCAATGATTATGTAAGGCTGTCGCGTTCGGGGAATAAATTCGCAAAGGGTTTTGAGCAAGGATGGACACGCGAGATTTTTAAAGTTAGGGCTATGAGACCTAAAGGTGAGATAATGATGTATTACATTGAAGATTTGAATGGGGAAGAAATCTCAGGAGGCTTTTACCGCGAGGAATTGCAGAAAGTTGCGTTTAATTTAGGAAAAAATGTGTTTAAAATTGAGAAAATTTTAGGAAGCAAAGGTTCAGGAAAGAGAAAAATGTACCTGGTGAAATGGCTAGGGTACCCAGAAAGCTTCAACACCTATATAAAAGCTGATGCAATAATGAAGCTTAAATAGTATGCAACATGGCTCCTAACCATTTCTACGTCACACTCCCGTCCTCCTCGTCCCTGTCTGTACACCCTAACAACACACTAGCCAACTTTGTAACAGAACTCCACGGGCACATTGAATTGGGTCGTGATTCGTATGAGGTGGGGATATGCGAAATTCAGCTGGACACCATCTTTTTAAATATTGAACATAAAGAAACCGTTTTTACGATTCTTAGAGACATTGACGAGTGTGAAAAAGCTGGGGTAGCTATGGATGAAACTATACGTATCGCTCGGACTAAGGTTGCACGGTATTACAGTACAGAAGTAAGACTAGGACCGGGTCAATATGGTTCGGTCGAGGATGTTGTGAGAGACTTAAACGTAAGTTTAAGAAACTCAAACCTTACGAATGATTTAGTATACGAAATCGTAAACAAAGGAAACCCTGCACATACACTAATCCTAAAATCAAAGACTAACAGACGTATTAAAGACCGTAGAATGTTCAAAATTCTAACCAATGGCCGATATAGCGCAGCCTTCCAAAGAGACACATTTCACGAGACACAGCATGACTTGTCCAGATTAATGTATCAATTGAAGATGGAGAAATTGGCTGAAAGCTCTCAGTCCCAGACATGTGCTATATTTACAGTAATATAGTGGAGCACCAGTTTGTTGGGGATACCCAGGCACGCCTGCTGCGCATTGCTCACATCCCCAACCATAGAGGAAGGAGTTTGAGTATTACATATGACAGACCCCATTATGTGAATGTCGCAACTAATTTAATAACCAATATCTCAATATATATAAGAACGATTGAGGGTGAAAACTTCCCATTCGGTAACGGGAGCTTAACAGTGAAGCTACACTTTCGACGCACTGAGTTATAATGGATAGAAAGCCTTTCACCGTCTATCGAGGGGTGAGATACCAGCGCGGTAGTGGACTTGGATCCATTTTTTCATCCATACTACGTACGGCTGTTCCTTTGCTGAAGAGGGGTGCCAGATACCTCGGAAGGAAAGCGCTACAATCAGGTCTTAACACTGCAGAAGACATATTGGCCGGGGCTAAACCTAAAGAAGCTCTAAAAAAACATTTAAAGCGTACACGGGACGAAATCATCAAAGATGCAAAGAGAAAAATGCGTGGTGGCGGGAAGAAGAAGAGGGCTGCCCGGAAGAAGGGGTCACGTGGTATTAAACGTAAAAGGATATCAAAAAAGAAGTGCTGTAAGCGAATGAAACCTATGGTTGACCACTTTTTTGACTGATATAAGCTAAGGACATTGATCTCATGAATCATAGTTTGTTTACTACTTGTCGAGAGAGGAGGCACTATTTCTAACTCGCCATGGCACGCTTCATCCACCCATGTAGTTCACAATGCTGTAAATCGGAGCTGTCCCTTTTTGAGCTGCCTCCAACTCAAGTTTCTATTGAGCACAGTGATTTTATTACAATTAACCCTTTAAACACAATTAGTTCCCCGAGTGCACCTATAGAATTCGTGATACCCAGCTCAGGCCCTTACTTTTTTGATCCAAGCTGTGTGCACATGTACGCTAAGCTACGTATAGCCCATTCTGATGGAACGGTCTGCGATGACAAATATGCTGTATACCCTGAAACAAACTTTCTGCACTCCATATTCAACCAGTGTGACGTATATTTAAATCAGACCAACATATCGGCAGGCACGGGGTACTATCATCTACGAGCCTATCTGGAAAATGTCCTCAACTTTTCCAAAGAAGCGAAGGCTACCTTTTTAAGTGCCGAGGGATATTATCAAACTAAAGATGAAAGTAGTATAAAGGACAAATTTAAAAATTCTAAAAAGAAAATATACGAGTGTTTTGGACGGCTGCACACAGATTTCACTTTCCAGGAGAAGTTGCTTGTCAACGGGGTGGATATGAAAATAAAGCTCACCCGCACGAGTCCTGAGATCTGCTTAAATCTGGATGCTGATCAAGAAGAGGGTGCAAACCCGTTGTGGTTCACATTATGGACACATACCTCCGCGTACGGCGAGTGAAATTAAGTTCACCAAAACAACTAGAAATTGAGAAAAATTTACTAAACGCTACAGTGAAATATCCTATTAACAGAGTACAAATCAAACTATATACGGTGCCTGCAGGGTTGGCATCGAAGCAGATAGAAAACATTGCCCTGGGAAATCTTCCTAAAAGGATATTAATCGGAATGCAGGACCATGCTTCGGTGAATGGAAAATATAAAAAGAGTGCCTTTAAATTCGAGAATTTCGGACTTAAAAATATAACTCTATACGTTAATGGCATTGCTTTGGGTGGAACAATGGGTACGGACTATTCATCAGACGCTGTGTTACCTCTTTGTGCCAGAGCCTATAGTAATCTGACCCATATTGCAGGTGATTGTGATGAGCTTGGTAATGGGGTAACGCAGGAAGAATTCATTGATCAATTTAACCTTTATCCGTTTGACATTACACCTGACTTATCTGCTAGCGTAAATACGCATTTAAGCCCACAGCAGAGCGGAAACATCTCAGTGAGGCTGGAATTCACCAAGCCTATAGACGCGCCTATTAGTGTACTAGTATATCTCGAATCGCAAGCCCTAATAGAAGTAGATAGATTTAGGAGCGTTATCACTGACTTTTAAAATGGATGCTAATACACTTCAGAAAGTAATGAATAGTGAACGAGTCACACGTTCCAAATTTATCGGCGTGTTTGCGAAGAATGAAACATTGAGTTTGCCAAGTACGCGAGAATGCGGTAGTCTTATTGTGAACACAGATGTCATCGGTAATGAAGGGATTCATTGGATCGCTGTCTATTTTAAAAATAGACAGCGCCTGTACTATTTTGATTCACTCGGTACTCAACCCTGGAGTGACCCTATTATTGTAAAATTTCTCGCTCAGTTACATATTCCCGAAGTTGTATGGAACCCGTTTCGTATACAAGGATATTTTAGTAATACTTGCGGAATGTACTGCGTCTCATTTCTCATGCATATGTCATGTGATAAAGAATTTATAAATTTTTAAATTTATTTGACCCGTGTCACACTCGCCGAAACGATGAAATGGTATGCAGACAGATAAAAATCCGTTTTCCAATTGTACGTACTCGTTGTATAGTATAATGTTTTTGTTCGTGTGTGTATATTTGTAACGGTATATTCTGTAGTTTAAGATGGTTATTGTACTGATTTCTTTCATTTAATAAATTTATGAAAATATATTGTCTTCTTACCCCAAAAAGATCGAAAAACACTTACATTATTTCGGTGTGACATTCATTATGCTGACTGATCAGTATATCCTCCGTATTCATGACACGAGATTCTTCAAAAGATTGTATAACACGTGTCAAATCCTCATCGGACCTTAAAGGAAAGAATAATGTTCATATTGATTCTTTTTTAATAAAAACATATACAGTGTATACAGACAGACCCCATTATGTGAAGATATCTTTGGTTCGAAACTCATTTAAGAGGTAAATCCGAATAACATTTAAAACACGCAAAAGATTGCCATAAAAATTTCGGTTTTAGCATAATGGTGAGTATCTAAATGAAGTATTTGACGAGATACTACAACCCTCCATATATATAAAATCATGTTTCTTGTGAATAAATAAAATTATAGACACTTACATTTCTATGGTAGTCCCTTGCGTCGGATTGTAAGGAGCGTCACTGCAAATATCTTCAACGGTTTGCGTTGGAAATAATTCATCACGGTCAATCGCGTTAAAAAGATTAATTGCAGTCAATGCTGCAGTGTCACCTTCTTCATACAAATCCGGAAAAGCGTAAAGTTCGTGGTCCATGGTGGAGGGAATGCACTGGCAGAGGGAATGATTATTCACTGACGCGAAAATAGCTACTGTTACTCCCAACTGAAAAATATTTCCTTTTATATGCACAATCGCCAAGCTCCGCCCCAAAAGATTAAGGCCAGATGTTCGTAGTGATTGGTTGTCAGTGTAGCTGGGTGGAGCTATGATAAGTTTGTGTACCAATCGTAACACCGCTATAACGGGTCCGGACGAGTAATGGCATCTTTATATTTTCTCCAATAGATTTAATGCTCGTATTACCCCTTGCTGTCTTTACCATGTCAATATTTTTCCCCCACTATTCCCGGATCATTAGTCACTAATGTAATCGAGAGGATTTTATAATAAAGAAATTATAAATATATCCATTCCTTTAATTATATTTTTAAAAAAGAAAAGAGCATTCGGTTTCCACGTTAAACTGTGGGTCTAAGGCGGAGTGAAAACCTTAACCGTTGTTACAATTCGGGGAAGAGCTAGTTGTTATTATTACTAAAGAGAAAAATCGTGCATTAGCATGTTTTGCAGCCATACTACCCCCGGATCAAATGATCCTGTTATTTTAAATCCGGTTCAATAATCAAATGATTCCTGTTATGTTGAAATGTGGAAGAGTGAGCAACGATTCCCTGACGAGATGTATTTCTTGAACTGATCCACAGAACAGATGTTCACATCTTCGAAGGCTGCACGCGCCACAGATCTTATAGACAATGCAGGTCCTGTATATGAGCTTTAATTATCTCGATGAAATAGTGAGCAATCATTCCCTGACGAGATGTATTTCTGAATCCACGTTAAACTGTAGGTCTAAGGTCGGGTGAAAAGCTTTCCAATTCGGCGAGAAAGAGTTAATTATTATTACTACTGTAATTTGTACCACCCTATATATATATATATATATCCATTCCTTTATTTATTTTAAAAGATGAACAAAACTCTCTCTCTCTCTCTCTTTCTATATATATATATTATATATATATATATATATATATATACACGAGATAGGTGTACCCCTAGTGTATTCACACTAGGCGTACACCTATCTCGTGTGTGTGTATATATATATATATATATAGAAAGAAAGAGAGAGAGAGAGTTTTGTTCATACTTTTAAATAAATAAAGGAATATATATATATATATATATATATATATATATATATATATATATATATATATATAGAGGGTGGTACAAATTACAGTAGTAATAATAATTAACTCTTTCTCGCCGAATTGGAAAGCTTTTCACCCGACCTTAGACCTACAGTTTAACGTGGATTCAGAAATACATCTCGTCAGGGAATGATTGCTCACTATTTCATCGAGATAATTAAAGCTCATATACAGGACCTGCATTGTCTATAAGATCTGTGGCGCGTGCAGCCTTCCGAAGATGTGAACATCTGTTCTGTGGATCAGTTCAAGAAATACATCTCGTCAGAGAATCGTTGCTCACTCTTCCACATTTCAACATAACAGGATCATTTGATTATTGAACCGGATTTAAAATAACAGGATCATTTGATCCGGGGGGTACGTTTTTATTTCCCACTAACTGTGTACACGAGATAAGTGTACGCATGGTGTAAATGATCTCTGAAGCTGTTCTTTTACAGATGCTTATACAGAAAACATGTAATTGAAAACAATAACTAGGAATCGTGAAATTGTTAGTACTTTCAGAGTACATGCGTAATTTTGAAAAAACTTAGTTATCAAAATCATAATTAACAGAAGTCGGCAAGGTTAAGAAAGTATAAAACATTTTCTTCGCTTCGAGAATGTATTTCAGTGTAGAAGTAATAACAACAGCAAAATTAAGACTTGGAGTGAAGCAAGATTTATCCCGAGTGGTCTGGAAGAAAGGTCAACTCGCGGTTATTTCAAAAGGCCTCTGGGAAAACGATTCGAATTGACCCAGATTCTCGGTAACCCTTTCCTCGTGTGTGTTGTGTTGTGTGTGTGTGTGTGTGTGTGTGTGTGTATAGATTTGAGAATATGTTAATGGAACGATTTCTTTTAATTGTTTAGTGATTTTTTTTTTAATGTTTTAATTCACTTTAAGGTGAAAATCCGTTTATATATATATATTATATATATATATATATATATATATATATATATATATATATATATATAAGGAATGACAAAATTAAATAGACACAGTTATTATGATTCTTTCAATATATATATATATATATATATATATATATATATTATATATATATATATATGTGTGTGTGTGTGTGTGTAAAAATGAACAATGAATAATCATATTCATTTTTACATAAGAACCAAAATCGCTTAACGCGAGTTTGGGTAAAAAATTTATTTGTAGCTTTCTATTTTTGTTTGTCACAACCCTACGATCTACCATTTCTATGGTTTAGTCGTATCCATTTTCCATTTGTTATAGAAGTTATTATAATTAATTATGATTGTCTTCCATCTCACCCTCGACCCTAGATTATGCATACACATTGCATATAACAGATTGGAACCCGTAGTTGTACTTCTTAGTCATTAATACCCACTCTTTGTCTCTAATTCGTTCTTGTAAATCTTCCTAATAATGATTTGTACTTCTTTATTCATTATATTTCTTTAATTCATCTTTTCTAATAATGACATACACTATGACGTCATAAAATAACTCAATTCACTTTACGTTTCCCATACCTTGTACACTGAATCACGTGCTTAGTATTTGGACATCTTCCGTATTCAATGTATGGTAAATTCTTTAATAATAATAATAAAAAATAAACTTCATTCTCTATACATCATTATTTATGTTGTTTCCTACCTATTGTCTACTGCTACCTATCAACCTATCAGTCCATATTTTACGCGTGTCTATATTACGCACACAACCTATTGTGTTACGTACATGTAAAATACGTCCACATGTATTTTTTTATTATTTTTCTTCAAGTACGTTCACCCCTCGCAAGATATTCATAATTGCTTAGGTAAGTGGTCGAATTCGCTAATGACAGCAAAATCGAACGCTTCTAAGGTAAATATCTTCTCTCGCTCTGATTTCAAATTTATAACATGTTATAACATATTATAACATATTATGTTATATATAAATCCATACCGTATGTGCCCATGTACTTTGTATTATATTTCTAACATCTTAATTGTCTATTAATATGAAACACTGTAAAAACAAAACAAAGTTATAGTAACTGTTTAATTGTAATTAACTGTAATACTTTAATTTAATATAACGTAATGTACTTTAATGAAACTGTAATTAATAATAACTTGTAATGTACTTTAATGGAACTGTAATTAAATGTAATGACTTAATATATAATGTAAGAATGTACTTTAATAGAACTGTAATGGACAATCATAAGCGAATGTGAAGTAATCCATAATCGCAATCATAATTGTAATAAACCCAAACGAAAATGTACTCAGTCTTGTACTTAAATTGTACTTATGTACTACTATGAAATGATATCGCCTTCAGAAATGAAGACTCGGCAAAAAAATACGATTAGTTTTTTTTTTTTTTTTTTTTATTTGGAATCTTTCAAACATCTGATCATGTGTTTAAAAGGGGGGAACTTAACCTTCAACTGCCTTCCCCCAACATTTAGGCTTATATGATACATGAATTTGTAAAATGAACCACACTTCATTACGGGACTCTTCTTTGGTCACTACTACGAGACTCCCTTGTTAGCAGCCTCGCTGCGGGGAGGGGGCAGAGGCCCCTTGCCTCCTTAACTTTTTAGATTCCGGCCTGAGCCATGGTCGAAAGAGGTCGAACTCTACCCCTGTAAAATTCAGACCACTACCTGTAAATTTTTAAGAAGTAATTACAGTAGAGAAACTTTTTATTTTCCCCCTCGAGTTGGGCTATCTTCAGAGGAACTTAGTCAGTAAAGTCGATAAGTTATAAAAGAAAAGTCGATAATTTTAGTCTCAGAGAAAGTATCAGAGTATTATAGCAAGAGAAGAATTAATAACTGTCGACCCCATAAAGCGAGAGAAAAGAATTAGAATGTTATAGAAGAAATATCCGTTGCTGCCTCCCAACTAGAACCCCCGTCAATTCGAACCACCCAGGGCCATAGACGGAGGGGTTAACAGAGTGGCGACCCTATAGCCAGGATAAACATTTGGCGACCCTACTACCAAGATTAGAAGAATTTTTAAGAAAGGATTTTAACAACTGGCGACCCTTTGCCCAGGATAAGAAAGAGACAACCCAAGCACCATAGAAGATATTGGCATAACAGTCTGGCGAGTCTGTAGCCAAGAGTTTAACAAGTGGCGACCCACCATTTGACCGGCGTGTCACGACTTCTAGTTCGTAACATCCACCCTTGAACCGGTGTGTCACGACTCCAAGTTCTCCACGCCTAGTTTTCATCCAAGAAGAAGTAGCCAGCAATACACGTCTTCAGGACACGTCTCTAAGGATTTCGCCGTAGAAATTTTGTTAAGTACAGAGTTGGTTTTTTTTAAGTAATTTGTAAACATTTGAAAAGTCAGCATTATTAACAGTTAATAATAAGTATCAAGCCAGAATTTACAAGAAACACAGTGAACATTTCAGACACCAGTGATACATTTTTTTTAGTGAAACAGTAATTTTCACAGAAGTTAAAAGTAAGAGAAGTTAAAAGTAAGAGAAGTTAAAAGTAAGAGAAGTTAAAAGTAACAGAGGTTAAAAGTAACAGAAAGAGTTAATTTCAGAGAGTTAATTTCAGTTATTTTCACTATTATAGTCAGTATATAATAATTTTATTTTATGTACCAAACATAATAGTACCGTACCTTCACGTACATTCGAGTGAAATGTTGTTTACATTTTTTATTTTTGTATACAATTTTTTTCAAATTATTGAATTGAATTGACTTTCAAATTAAGAAAGAGAGAGTTTACAGAGAGTTTATAGAGATTTAAAGAGATACTTGATTGCATTTCAAGTAAGTCGGTTGCACCAAGAGGGACAACCAAACCCCAGAGGTTAATAGTCTCCACTTGATAGAGATCAAGTGCAGTCATTTTCCGTTTTCAGTTAATTTCAGTTAGAGAGTTTATCGTTTATAGAGATACTTGATTACATTTCAAGTAAGTCGGTTGCACCAAGAGGGACAACCAAACACCAGAGGTTAATAGTCTCCACTTGATAGAGATCAAGTGCAGTCATTTTCCGTTTTCAGTTAATTTCAGTTAGAGAGTTTATCGTTTATAGAGATACTTGATTGCATTTCAAGTAAGTCGGTTGCACCAAGAGGGACAACCAAACCCCAGAGGTTAATAGTCTCCACTTGATAGAGATCAAGTGCAGTCATTTTCCGTTTTCAGTTAATTTCAGTTAGAGAGTTTATCGTCTATAGAGATACTTGATTGCATTTCAAGTAAGTCGGTTGCACCAAGAGAGACAACCAAACCACAGAGGTTAATAGTCTCCACTTGATAGAGATCAAGTGCAGTCATTTTCCATTTTCAGTTACTTTCAAGTTAGAAGGTTGCATCCAGAGCGACAACCGCCCCAGAGATTTATAGAAATACTTGATAAGAATTCAAGTTAGAAGGTTGCATCCAGAGGGACAACCGCCCCAGAGATTTATAAAAATACTTGATAAGAATTCAAGTTAGAAGGTTGCATCCAGAGGGACAACCGCCCCAGAGATTTCAGTTTTATTCGAAGTCAGTTTTATTCGAAGTCAGTTTTATTCGAAGTCAGTTTTATTCGAAGTCAGTTTTATTCGAAGTCAGTTTTATTCGAAGTCAGTTTTATTAGAAGTCAGTTTTATTAGAAGTCAGTTTTATTAGAAGTCAGTTTTGAAGTCAGTTTTGAAGTCCCAAGTCATTTGAATGCAGTCAATTGAATTCAACTTTTTCTTTGTAGTTTAAGAGAATTTAATTTAAGAACATGTAATTTAAGAATTTAATTCAACCTTTTTTTTTGTTGTAAAAGAGAATTAAATTCAACCTGAATTGACCGGTTTGCGTCTTTAGTTAACCTTTTTTTTTTGTAAGAAGGAAAATTCACCAATTTGTCTTTCTTTTCATGCATTGTTGCGTATATAAATATATAGTTATGTATTTTATTATTTGTAACCAAAACCGTTTTTACAAAGGTTGTAACGATTTTGATAATTATTGTAATGTATATGAGGAACCTGCCGTCCCTCCATTTTGTTTGAACTCTTTTAATTTTTGTTCTAAGTAGTGTGACAAGCAATCTTTTTTTAAAGAGCAAAGTGCTCACGAAAAGACGTAATTGTCAATTTCAGACTTATACCCCCTGCTTAGTCACTCAATTCCCCCGAATGTCGTACTCCGAACTTTGTCGTTTTATTTTATTTTATTTTAACACCCCAACCCAGTTGAACCGTGTCAACCAGAGAAATGGTTCAACCATGGTTAATTCCTCTTTGGTACTATGGAACATAACCTCAATTTATGTTAAGTTGTGTTTTTTTTATTTTTAAGTATATTATATGTTTAGTTCATTAAAATGCATAATTGATTTCTATTTTTAATTTGTATTCTTAATTTTCTTAATTCAATTATCGTACCGATACTTCTGGTTAATGTTAATGATTATATAGTTCATATATACCTAGGAATGTTACTAGTCGAATTTAATTCCATCTTCAAAATTTAATTTTTAATACAGCTAGATTTACTTTCATTAATTGTAAGGTCCTCTAAGTACGTTTATTTTTATTACCTTAATATACGTGTAACTGATTTAATTACGTAAAATCGATAATCCTAGTTGAATTCTATTACTTTTGATACATATTCGAATTCATTTTCTTTCTGTACTTCAAGCCACTTTCACATGAAACTCGTATGCATACACCATCATTAATACTACCTGTAATTAGATTTTAACAATAATTGACTTAAACTTAAAAGATTTTATAACCCTAAACCCATCTTAAATTATTATACATTATTTTTAAAACTTTGTTAATTCAAAAACCTTCCAAATCCCTACACATACACACGCATGTACGCACACTATATATACTATATAGACAAACCTTATGCTAAAATCATTGGATATCACAATAAACTATTTCATTGCGTGTAAGTGCTAACTATGCTATTTATATAGTCTTAAGCATTTTTGCTTACGATATATAAATTTTTGCTCAGGCATTTATTCAGTTAATTTAACAATCCTCTCAGCTAATCTGTCCCTCAAAATTGTAAGATACACACTTTGTACCTAATACACACAAATACACACTAGACCACAGGTCTATACATCATCCATTACGTAATTCGTTTTTTTACCTACAATAGTCAATAAAATTAGTTATAGACTGTACGATGAGGGTAACTTTGGAAAATAATTTATATTTTTCCCTTTTACCTACTATTCATTATGCATGTAATTTTCCCCACAGAAAAATAAAATTTTGTTTAAAAAATTAACAATATCATTCTTTGTTTAACTTAATTGTTTGTCTAAATTAACGTATTAATCCTTTTATTCTGTTTGCATAAAATTAAAGTTTTAATCTTTGAATTTTTATATTTTATAATAGCCCTCTAAGCGAGTGTCTTGTTAAAAATTTGATTACTCTGCGTTGTACCCAACCACCCGAAGTCACTTGTTCTGTATAAAACTTGTAATGTAAAGAAAAATTCGTCATCTAACTTGAATTAGTTAGGATGTTATTCTCTTAATTCTATTGTATTAATTGTACCCTATTATATTATTGTATACATATCATTTTAAAGGGGAGAGCAATGTAAAAATGAACAATGAATAATCAATATTCATTTTTACATAAGAACCAAAATCGCTTAACGCGAGTTTGGATAAAAAATTTATTTGTAGCTTTCTATTTTTGTTTGTGTCACAACCCTACGATCTACCATTTCTATGGTTTAGTCGTATCCATTTTCCATTTGTTATAGAAGTTATTATAATTAATTATGATTGTCTTCCATCTCACCCTCGACCCTAGATTATGCATACACATTGCATATAACAGGATTGGAACCCGTAGTTGTACTTCTTAGTCATTAATACCCACTCTTTGTCTCTAATTCGTTCTTGTAAATCTTCCTAATAATGATTTGTACTTCTTTATTCATTACTATATTTCTTTAATTCATCTTTTCTAATAATGACATACACTATGACGTCATAAAATAACTCAATTCACTTTACGTTTCCCATACCTTGTACACTGAATCACGTGCTTAGTATTTGGACATCTTCCGTATTCAATGTATGGTAAATTCTTTAATAATAATAATAAAAAATAAACTTCATTCTCTATACATCATTATTTATGTTGTTTCCTACCTATTGTCTACTGCTACCTATCAACCTATCAGTCCATATTTTACGTGTGTCTATATTACGCACACAACCTATTGTGTTACGTACATGTAAAATACGTCCACATGTATTTTTTTATTATTTTTCTTCAAGTACGTTCACCCCTCACAAGATATTCATAATTGCTTAGGTAAGTGGTCGAATTCGCTAATGACAGCAAAATCGAACGCTTCTAAGATAAATATCTCCTCTCGCTCTGATTTCAAATTTATAACATGTTATAACATTTAACATATTATGTTGTATATAAATCCATACCGTATGTGCCCATGGACTTTGTATTATATTTCTAACATCTTAATTGTCTATTAATATGAAACACTGTAAAAACAAAACAGTTTATAACTGTTTAATTGTAATTAACTGTAATACTTTAATTTAATATAACGTAATGTACTTTAATGAAACTGTAATTAATAATAACTTGTAATGTACTTCAATGGAACTGTAATTAAATGTAATGACTTAATATATAATGTAAGAATGTACTTTAATAGAACTGTAATGGACAATCATAAGCGAATGTGAAGTAATCCATAATCGCAATCATAATTGTAATAAACCCAAACGAAAATGTACTCAGTCGTGTACTTAAATTGTACTTATGTACTACTATGAAATGATATCGCCTTCAGAAATGAAGACTCGGCAAAAAAATACGATTAGTTTCTTATTTTTTTTTTTTTTATTTGGAATCTTTCAAACATCTGATCATGTGTTTAAAAGGGGGGAACTTAACCTTTAACTGCCTTCCCCCAACATTTAGGCTTATATGATACATGAATTTGTAAAATGAACCACACTTCATTACGGGACTCTTCTTTGGTCACTACTACGAGACTCCCTTGTTAGCAGCCTCGCTGCGGGGAGGGGGCAGAGGCCCCTTGCCTCCTTAACTTTTTAGATTCCGGCCTGAGCCATGGTCGAAAGAGGTCGAACCTCTACCCCTCTAAAATTCAGACCACTACCTGTAAATTTTTAAGAAGTAAATTACAGTAAGATAAACTTTTTATTTCCCCCCTCGAGTTGGGCTATCTTCAGAGGAACTTAGTCAGTAAAGTCGATAAGTTTAAAAGAAAAGTCGATAATTTTAGTCTCAGAGAAAGTATTAGAGTATTATAGCAAGAGAAGAATTAATAACTGTCGACCCCATAAAGCGAGAGAAAAAATTAGAAAGTTATAGAAGAAATATCCGTTGCTGCCCCCAACTAGAACCCCCGTCAATTCGAACCACCCAGGGCCATAGACGGAGGGGTTAACATATATATATATTATATATATATATATATATAATATATATATATATATAAGGTAAGGAGAAAGTTGTTCATTTGTATATTTCGTCTGAACTAATATTTTGACGTTCGCGAAGGGTGAGAAGTTTAGTGGGAATGAGGGAGGAGGGGGACGACCGTGTGTTTTGAGTTGACCCAGATTCTCGGAAATCCTTTCCTCGTGAAGAAAAAACAGCGCTTAATGATTAATTTCTTATATTGAATAATTAATTTCTTATAATAATTGATTCTCTTAAAATGAGAAAATTCATTTGTTTTACATTAATAGACGTTTAGCTTCATTTGATTTAAATTAATATACGTTTGGCATTTTTTTCTGATTTTCATTCACATAATATGTACAGAGGCGTGTGTGTGTGTGTGTTTGTGTGTGTGTGTTTGTGTGCACGAGTTGTTCATTCGTTTATTATATATATATATATACAAGCACAGATGGGGTGAGAAGTTTGGGGGAATGAGGGAGGAGAGGGACGATCGTGTGTTTTGAATTGTCGTTTATTTCAACTTTCTTCGTAAGGTTTCTTTTCCTTTCCCACTGTTATTCAATTGTGAAATTTATAATAAAAATAGGAATTAAGTGATTTATTGTGTAAAGAGCGTGTGTCTAAATTATTTATTTAATAAACAGAATTTCTTTTAATTGTTAGAATTAAGAAGATTCATCTGTATTGATTAACTACCATCATATAAATATATTGTGGTATTTTGATTAATATATGGTTTAATTTAATAAATATTGCTATCTGGCAACTCAGCCTTCTATTGGAATTAAATACATGGCGCTATCTGGCAACTCAGCCGGATTAGAGGTCTATAAAAGAGCGAGAGGCTGACGACGGAGTCATACAAGCTCGGCTCCCAGCCGAGCAAGGATCTGTGGTCCTTTCTCTTTCTGACCCTTTGGGAAAACCCCTTAGAGGCCTCTTAGGTTAGGTATAGCCCTTTGGGGAAAATAGCTTGGGGGAGAACTCCGCCTCTAAGTTGCATGCCCTTGCAATCCCATTTTGGGGTTGACAACAAAGGCCGATACTCTCTCTTTCTCTCTCTCTCTCTCTCTCTCCCCCTTCAGGTGTACCCCTCCCCCCTTGGCTCCTTCTAAGCCAACTGGCTGATTCAGCCAGCTGGCTGATTAGGAGTCTATAAGACACCGCCTACTCGGCTGAAGTCTTAATATGCACTTGGCTCCTACCAGGTGAACACCTCTCCTCCTTTCTCTCCTTTCTCTTGGGGGATAACGCCGCCTCCAAGTTTCCTTGTTGCACCTGCAGCATCCCCCAACCCCTTTTTTGCAACACCCTACCCCCCTTTCCAACATCCCCTTTGCAACACCCCTTGCAACATTGCAACATTACGTAATAATTTGCAGCATTCCGGCACTCTAACCTTTTGCGGCTATATATAATATATATATATATATATATATATATATATATATATATAAATATAAAGGGTGATCCAGAGAAATGGGACCAAAAGAAACCCCTGTAACTCTTAAAGTATTAGTCCTTTTATAAAATCATACGCATCATTCGAAAGAGGATAGTTACAAGTTTGTACAGGATTGTATAGGTTTTGACAATACAAGACAAGATAAGATACAAATAAAATAAAAGTGTTAGTTAAAACTAACCCTTCAAGATGACTGCATGGACTGTGGAACAGCTGCGTTTCATACTGAGCAATATTATGAGCATGGAAGAAATGTAGTTTCAGCTCAAAGATCTTTCAAGACAAATTTTCAGATGTCAAAATCACCTTCTAAGAAAGTAATCCGTCGGTGTTCAGAAATTTTTCCCTAACTGGCAGCATTGGAAAAGAAAACCAACTGGAAGAGTGCGCACAGCAAGGATAGACGAGATCATTAACAGAACTCATGAAATTGTACAGGATAATCCTAACATAAGCATCAGACGTGCTTCTCAGCTGTTTGGAGTTGGATATGGAACAACACACCGTATATTCAAGCAAAATTTAATGCTCTTTCCATATAAAATTCAAACAGTGCAACAACTAAACGATGGAGATTTCGCACGAAGACGACAATTCTGTCAATGGATCCAACAGAAGGTAAATGACACCACCAATTTTCTAAGCACCACTGTAAACAAACAAAATTGTCGTTTCTGGGCAACAGAAAATCCATTGAATATTACCGAAGTCCCGTTGCATAGTCAGCGTGTAACTGTTTGGTGTGGTCTTACTGCATCTCAGATCATAGGGCCGTACTTTTTCGAGGATTCCACCGGAAACACGGTCACTGTAAATGGTGATCGTTAGCACCCACTGTAAACAAACAAAATTGTCGTTTCTGGGCAACAGAAAATCCATTGAATATTACCGAAGTCCCGTTGCATAGTCAGCGTGTAACTGTTTGGTGTGGTCTTACTGCATCTCAGATCATAGGGCCGTACTTTTTCGAGGATTCCACCGGAAACACGGTCACTGTAAATGGTGATCGTAGGTGCTAGGACAGTTTGCGTACGGACAGTTTGCCTACGGACAGTTTGCCTACGGACAGTTTGCCTACTGGACAGTTTGCCTACTGGACATTATGCCTATGGACACCATGCCTATGTGGTATATTTATCCTTACCTTATTTAACTTATTTAACTTATTTAACTTCAGATTCATGCAAAAGAATTAATTCAAAATTAAAATGTGTTGTTGCCCTTAATAGCATAAATGTCTGAAAATATATCAAGTAAGAAAGGGAAACAGAAGTTTTCACATAATGGATATTTGTATGTGTTTGATAAATGTAGCAAGCGCGACCCTTCGTTACTTTTTTGGCGGTGCGAGCAAAAGAGTCAGTGTATTATAAGGTGTGTATATATAATATGGGTACTTTTCCGTTATCTGCCCCCTTGACGATTGGTTAGGTTAAGTCGTGATATTTTCGTTAAAACTAACGAAAATATCACGACTTAACCTAACCAATCGTCAAGGGCGTACAGTTGACCTAACCGGGCAGTGACGATTGGTTAGGTTAAGTTGTGATATTTTTGATAGTTTTAATGAAAATATCATGACTGAACCTAACCAATCGTCAATGGGGCAGATAACGGAAAAGTACCCATATTATATACACCTTATAATACACTGACTCTTTTGCTCGCACCGCCAAAAAAGTAACGAAGGGTCGCGCTTGCTACATTTATCAAACACATACAAATATCCATTATGTGAAAAACTTCTGTTTCCCTTTCTTACTTGATATATTTTCAGACATTTATGCTATTAAGGGCAACAACACATTTTAATTTTGAATTAATTCTTTTGCATGAATCTGAAGTTAAATAAGTTAAATAAGTTAAATAAGGTAAGGATAAATATACCACATAGGCATGGTGTCCATAGGCATAATGTCCAGTAGGCAAACTGTCCGTAGGCAAACTGTCCGTAGGCAAACTGTCCGGCCACGGATCGCTACGAAAAAATGTTGACCGATTTCCTTATTCCTAAATTAAGAGATCTTTGTCTAGAAAACCACTGGTTCCAACAAGACGGAGCTACCTGCCATACCACGAGGAACTGCATGGCAGTTTTGCGTCAAACCTTTCCAGGCGAGTTAATCTCAAGATTTGGAGACGTTGAATGGCCCGCAAGGTCTCCGGATTTTTCTCCCTTAGATTATTATCTCTGGGGATATTTAAAGAGTAGGGTCTACAGAAATAACCCAACGACCTTGCAAGAATTGAAGGCCGCCATCACAAATGAGATACAGGCCATACCACCGCACACTCTTGCAAAAGTGATGCAGAACTTACAAGCGAGAACATTGGAATGCTTGGCAACTAATGGAACACATTTGAAAGGAGTAATTTTAAAAAAATAAATATTTCATAATAAACTTGTAACTCTACTCTTTCGAATGATATATAGTTTTTATGAAAGGAATTAAATATTAAGAATATTTGGCTTTTTTTTATGGGTCCCATTTATCTGGATCACCCAGTATACCGGTATATATATATACGTGTACAGGGCTATTCAAAATATTTCACCTGATTTCAAATGAGAATATTTTTTAATGTTACAAATACAGAGTGATTTGTGATACATCAACCAAAAGAAAAACTGTCCAAATTTTGTCTCTCACCTCATAAATGCTCTTTGTGACTTCCCCTAGTTACACGAGCAACGTCGACACGATAGTCGAATTCCTCCCGTACTCGCTCCAGCATGTCCGTTGTCACTGACTCTACGGCAGTAACAATGCGAGTTCGGAGCTCATCCAAAGATGTGGGCAACGGTGGCACGCACACAGTATCCTTAACGTTCTGTAACGTTCTGTATCTGTTCTGTAACGTCGACGAAACTCACGCTGCACTGTGACTACCGATTTACAGCTCGAAAACTGCAACACACAAAACGCCTTCTGCTGTGCGGATGCCATTTTCACACTGACTGTTTGTTGCTAGGCTAGGCACGGCGTGACTTTGGAGCCCTCTCGCGGTGATCTTGTAAAACTTGGAGATTTCCTCTTTCATGTGGTGTATGCCCAGTTGATGCACGGTTGATAGGTACGGAAGTATTCTCAGTTGAAATCGGATGAATCAGTTTAAATAGCCCTGTATAAATATATTATAATATATATATATATATATATATATATATAATATATATAATATATAATGTAATTTTTAATTTTAAGTTTTTATGATTCTATGATATAATTTTCTAACTTTCACTTACTGTGAATGCATGTATAATATCATGTTCTTACATACGTTCTTGCTTTACTGCAACCACTTTTTATATATATATTATATATATATATATGGGATGAATTTCACAATAAAACACGTGAAATGAATGAATGCTGCAAACTCACAAGGAAAAAGAAAAACGATTCCAAGGCCTTTCGTGTATTAGAGCTACACCTCGTCAGGGAATGACGAGGTTTAGCTCTGAATACACGAAAGGCCTTGGAATCGTTTTTCGTTTTCCTTGTGAGTTTGCAGCATTCATTCATTTCACGTGTTTTATTGTGAATTTCATCCATATATATATATATATGATGAATAAAACCACGAAGGAAAGGAAACACAAAATGGTGCTCAAGCGCTTTCGTCTAATGACATTCTCAGGAACACTGAAGTACATAAAAAGGTTACAGCCTATATATAGGTTACAGAAAGAAAAAAAAAATAATAATATATATATATATATATATATATATATATATATGCAATAAACGGAGAAGTAAAAAAAAAATTAAAAATTAAAGGATTATCAGAGAGGCATACAGATTTGTAAGGAAAAAATATCGATTTTTAGCACAAGATCAAATGAATTGTAAATATACAATTTATACTGGAAATCTGCCCGGGTTTTAACACTCTGCCTTTTTGGTTAAGTTTCGATGTCTATAAAATAAAATGAAAATTAAAAGTTAATAAAGTAGCATACAAGTTTACCAAAGATTTAGCGTTCACCCTTCTTATCTAAATCTGTTTTGAAGGAATTCAAAACAACAGGATCGAGTTGAAAAAGACCTTTGCTTATGTTGAAGTTATTTGAAAGTTGGATAATGGCAGACTCAAGAAATTTCTATTAACAATGTTGCTAGAGTGGAATAAAACTGAAGCATTATTCCAATCAATACAGTGGGATAACTCTGACAAATGGACAAAAAGGGCACTGGACAACTGTCCTGTTCTAACGGAATATGATGCTGTTTTATACGTGTGTGCAAATCCTTTCCCGTCTGACCTATGTAAAAGGAATCACATTGTTTACAACCAATTTTATAGATAATGCCTGAATTATTGGTAGGGCTATTTTTACTATGATATTTTCACAATATTGTTATATGAAAATACTACATTAATATCCAAAAGTTTAAATACATTAGCAATGCCTAAAAAGCCTGGGGAAAATGGAAGTACTAAAATATTTTTTGACAAAGTACGAGTGTTATTATTGACACGATAGAAAGTTCGTTTTGCCTTGTTGAGACAAGATTCCATAAACGCAGATGGATAACACAGATCACTTCCAATACCGTTGATTTTTTCCAATTCGGCATCGATGTATTCCGGACTGGCGATCCTAAGGGCTCGGAGAATCATTGATGAAAAAATGGCCTTCTTAGTTGGGGTGTCATGTCCCGAGTAAAAGTGTACGTAGGACAAATTGTTTGTTGTTTTCCGATAGATACTAAACTTAAAACCTGGGCTTTCCATATGTACATGCACATCCAAAAATGGGATTGAATTGTCTTGTTCCACTTCTAAAGTAAACTTAATGGAGGGGACTTCATCATTTAACTGAAGGAGGAAGTTATCTAGGTCACGATTCATGGGCCAGATACACAAAATATCGTCGACGTACCGCAACCATGGGATGCCAACCCCCAGGGTTCTCGGTATGTAAGTAATTTCGAAAAACTCCATATAAATATTGGAGAGGAGGGGCGATAAGGGGTTGCCCATGGCCATCCCAAAAACTTGTTGATAATACTCGTTATTGAAAGTGAATTTAGAAGTGGAACAAGACAATTCAATCCCATTTTTGGATGTGCATGTACATAGGGAAAGCCCAGGTTTTAAGTTTAGTATCTATCGGAAAACAACAAACAATTTGTCCTACGTACACTTTTATTCGGGACATGACACCCCCACTAAGAAGGCCATTTTTTCATCAATGTTTCTCCGCGCCCTTAGGATCGCCAGTCCGGAATACATCGATGCCGAATTGGAAAAAAATCAACGGTATTGGAAGTGATCTGTGTTATCCATCTGCGTTTATGGAATCTTGTCTCAACAAGGCAAAACGAACTTTCTATCGTGTCAATATAACACTCGTACTTTGTCAAAAAATATTTTAGTACTTCCATTTTTCCCGGGCTTTTTAGGCATTGCTAATGTACTTAAACTTTTGGATATTAATGTAGTATTTTCATATAACAATATTGTGAAAAATATCATAGTAAAAATAGCCCTACCAATAATTCAGGCATTATCTATAAAATTGGTTGTAAACAATGTGATTCCTTTTACATAGGTCAGACGGGAAAGGATTTGCACACACGTATAAAACAGCATCAATATTCCGTTAGAACAGGACAGTTGTCCAGTGCCCTCTTTGTCCATTTGTCAGAGTTATCCCACTGTATTGATTGGAATAATGCTTCAGTTTTATTCCACTCTAGCAACATTGCTAATAGAAATATTCTTGAGTCTGCCATTATCCAACTTTCAAATAACTTCAACATAAGCAAAGGTCTTTTTCAACTCGATCCTGTTGTTTTGAATTCCTTCAAAACAGATTTAGACAAGAAGGGTAGAACGCTAAATCTTTGGTAAACTTGTATGCTACTTTATTAACTTTTAATTTTCATTTTATTTTTATAGACATCGAAACTTAACCAAAAAAGGCTGTGTTAAAACCCGGGCAGATTTCCAGTATAAATTTGTATTTTTATAATTCATTTGATCTTGTGCTAAAAATCGATATTTTTTCCTTACAAATCTGTATGCCTCTCTGATAATCCTTTAATTTTTAATTTTTATTTTTACTTCTCCGTTTATTGCATATATATATATATACAGAGATGGGCACGATCTTGATCTTCAAGATCAGATCGTGATCTTGAAGATCAAGATCGTGATCTGATCTTGATCTTGAAGATCACTTTTATTATGGTGATCTTGATCTTGAAGATCACTTTAGACTTCAAGATCACTTTTAATTTCAGATTCTTAAATATGCCGCTGTGCGAATGTCATTTGTTTTTTGTCCAAGCGACATCTGGTGGCAACTTTGTTCAACACCGACTGTTTATGTTTTCTGTTAGTTGGGTGACTTGCGTCATGCGTGGGCTCATGGAAGGTGTAGTTGCTGTGGAATTTAGGCTCGTAAAAAGTGTAATTTCCTGTGCAATTATGTTAAAAGTGTTCTATTAATATATTATTATATATAGGCATAAAATATAGCCTATAGGTCCGTATTCATAATAAATTAATTCTAAACATATTTTATTTACAGATTGAATTTTTTAATAATGAGTGCAATTTTACAACTTCAACAGGCTCCCAAGGGAACCAAATATTCTAGGTTGTCACCAGAACAGTATTCAATATATTTAGATAACAATGTTGGTAATAAGGATCAATCTGTGCTATTGAACGGAAAATATTTTCAAATTGTCGAAAAAACTGGAAACAGTATCAAAGTTATTTGTATGCAGTGTACAAAGAAAACTACAATTCTGTCTGCTGGCCTCGACTCAACAAGCAATCTTCTGAGGCACCTCAGGGTTAGTACTACTTAGTAACTAAGTAGTAAGTAGCAACATTAACATAATGGTTCAAGTCATATTTTAAGTGACTGGTGCCATACAAGACTAATGTTACATTTACATAGACGTCCATTTGAATATATTGTGCACTTCAGATATTAATAGATTATGGACTAGTAACTACATTAAAAACTGCCGATATCCAACTATAATAAAACGCCAGGTGTATCTGTCTTTCTCTCTGTCTGATCCATGTCTGTAATTTCTCCTATTTAGTTACTGAAGGACGAAATTCGGCTTTCAATTTAACATAGGATAAAAATGCACTGATCATGGTGAAAATAATTTTAGTTAAAGATAACAAAATTTTAGAATCTTGTTAAGTATTAATTTCAACTAGAAGTTTGATACTCTGATAAATATTATACAGGGTGTTCAAGAAGTCTCTCCGCATGATAATAATTTATTTTCTTGTGCAGAAACTACATTCGGATCTTTTGGGTGAATATGAATCGGAGAAGAAATCTCGCAAGCGTCCAGCTAAAGAAGAAGATGCCAGCGGCAGCAATGCTGGCCCTGCCAAAATTGCCAAGCAGTCAACACTAAGCATGTTCCACATTTCCAAGCAAAAACCAGGACCACCAATATGCAAGGATATCCTTGAAAAGAAGATTCTCTCGCTTGTGGCTAATGGGCTCCTACCATTGAGCCTAGTTGAACTACATGAATTTAAGGATCTTCTTTCATGTTAGTATAACTCAAATATTTTGCTATTTTTTCCATAGCTAATATCTGATTAAAATAATTAATCATATTATTTGTATGAACATTAGACTATCGTTAGCCTAGCTAAATATTTTGATATTTTTTCCATAGCTAATCTATTGTATTTGTTTTAATTTTTTAAATATTTTTTTCAGACGTCAACCCGGCTGTTCAGGTGCCATCTAGACGCACCCTGGCTAGATCTCTTGCAACAACAACCAGTACAATGAAGGAAGACATACAAGCAAAACTGGCAGCAGTTGACCATGTGTGTGTTACATGCGACATATGGTCAACTAATCACCGCAGTTTCATGGGAGTCACTGCGCATTGGGTTTGCTATTGATTTAGTGTATTATTTTTATATAATTGATAAATTGACCATTGGTGATAGACTGATAGTCTGATAGACTTATAGTATAATCTTTTCAATTATTCGACATGTGTTCCTCATTCATTAATTTGGTGAGTCTTCATTTTGCTGTGATTCACAGTAATTTCACACTAATTCACTGATTCTGTCATCTGTCATTGTGTCTGATTCACAGCAAAATGTGAAAGAGTCCATATTCACAGGCTGTGAATATGGACTCTTCCACATTTTGCTCTTATGGGATGGGTCACTGATGTGTGGTATGGTAGGCGACTCATCGCTGAATTGCCTCCTTTATATCACATAGTTTCTTCTCTCAATGTTTGGTGGCGCAGTTAGCTGGTGCGTGTCTAACCAATATTATTAAATTAAGCTTAAAAAAATGTTCATACAAACATTGATTTTATATTCTTACATTACAGATCAATGATGACTTGTCGCGAGGATCAGCTGCACTGGCATGCCGAAGATTTCGTGGAACACATAGCTTTGATAAAATTGCTGGAATATTGGACAGGATCAACTCGGAGCATGGTTTATCTTATAGAAAAGTTGTATCTACAGTCACCGACAATGCATCGAACATGGTGAATGCTTTAAAGAGTTCGGTGTTCGTGTTCAGAATCGTACTGACGACATTGATGAAGATGATGCAGATGAAGATGATGATGAAAAAGATTCAGATGAAGAGGTTATCATCAGCACTTTCCTGAACATTCAGGAGAGCATGGAGAGGAGTCAGTGAAACTATCATCCCATATTCGATGTGCCCCCACACATTGAACTTGGTAGCAACAACTGATGCAGATAAAGGACTGAATTCACCTGGACTAAGAAGATAAAGCATTCTGCAATGGGAAAATGTTCGGCGCTGTGGAATGCTGCTGGTAAACCCAAGTCAGCAGAAAAAATACAGGAAATAACTGGCGTCCAATTTAGGTACCCATGCGTCACCCGATGGAACTCAATGTACGACTCATTAAACCAAATATATAAACATAAGAACGACGTGAATGTAGCTCTTGAAGAACTGAATCTACCCATCCTCAAAGACAATGAATTGGAATTTATTTCAGAATTGTCTGTTTCTAAAACCAATTGCAGCAGCCCTCAACAAATTACAGGCAGAGAAAGAATGCTACTACGGTTGTCTTCTTCCAACAGTCCTAGTGACTCAAGATGCCCTCGCAAGATTGGAGCCTATCCAACCAAACGACCTGCGCTTGAGACACTGCATGCCATTACTGGCAGCAGTCGTCTCTGGCTTCAATGCCAGATTTGGTCATTTTTTGTCGTTGAGCCCCGAGGTAACTGATGCCGTTTTGGCCTCAGTATCTCATCCGTATTTCAAACTTAGATGGATATCATTGTTGCAAGGGCCTAATTTCGGCGATCATGAAGCAATCAAGTCTCAAGTAAAGACAAGCTGCAAATGGCTGTAAGAAATTGTAATTCTGACAGCAGTGGTAATAGTTCGGTGAACTCAGACTCATCATCTGAAGACGATTTCTTCAGAACTATGGACGGCTCATTCTCTGCTCCTAACAACAAGGAAGACTTGGAAGTCCTCAATTATTTGCAGGACACCAGTAAGGCACTCGACTCTTTAGATAGGTATCCTGCTATAAAGAAGATCTTCAAGAGGTATAACACCACGCTACCTTCCTCTGCACCAGTGGAACGGTTGTTTTCGTTTGCTGGCATGGTTCATAGCCCCAAACGAAGTCGTCTCTCGGATGGTAACTTTGAACAATTGGTTTTGCTGAAAGCAAATGTTTACAGCGGTTGAACATTAAATTAACACTCTTAACTTGCGGTTTTACCCTTATATTGTCAGTAATTGCGTACTGCAGTAAAACTGTAAAATTAAATTCTATGTAAAAAATGTTTACTTATATATGCTGACCATTCATTGATATGGGTTATGGACCTGGTGAAATGAGAATTGAGAAAATAGAACTAAAAACTATATGTAGGTCATTTAATAGTTTTTTCTTTGCTGATAAGTTATGATAATACTAAGTTTTAAGTTTACCACCTGAAAAACTGAAAGGGGAATCGTCAATCCCCGTGGTTTAGATCAGGTGACATGGGTAGGATGCGATGCTTGTATTGCCTCAGCCCTCAGGGGAGTATTAGGAGTGATACTTTTCAGAAGTGATTAACAAAATAATTTGTTTTTGTTTACTCTACAAGAGTACAACTTTTTTCAATTCATATAAAAGTGATCTTAAAAAGTGATCTTGAAAAGTGATCTTCAAGATCACGATCTTGATCTGGATCTTCAAGATCACATTTTTCTGGTGATCTGATCTTGATCTTCAAGATCACATTTTTCTGGTGATCTGATCTTGATCTTCAAGATCACCAAAGTTGGTGATCTTGCCCATCTCTGTATATATATATATATAATATATAATATATATAAATTTTTTTCTTTCTGTAACCTATATATAGGCTGTAACCTTTTTATGTACTTCAGTTTTCCTGAGGATGTCATTAGACGAAAGCGCTTGAGCACCATTTTGTGTTTCCTTTCCTTCGTGGTTTTATTCATCATAAATATTTTTCACGTGTTACTTTCGTGAAATAATTTTCATATATATATATATATATATATATATATATATATATATATATATATATATATATATATATATATATATATATATATATATATATATATATATATTATATATATATATATAATAAAAAGTGGTTGCAGTAAAGCAAGAACGTATGTAAGAACATAATATTATACATGCATTCACAGTAAGTGAAAGTTAGAAAATTATATCATAGAATCATAAAAACTTAAAATTAAAAAATACATTATTATAAAATCTTAAAATTAACGATTACAGAACTATGAGAATAGCAAAATTATAAAATTTCAAGACAGCATAACTTTATCAGGGGCAGTGGCGGCTCGTAATAAAATGGAGGGACTGCAAGCTTCACACAACAGTAGGGTACACAAATTTGACCTACCTCAGGTATGAGTTGATGTCCACGGATTTCCAGGGCATGGTAGTAGTGGTGGTGGTAGAAAGGATGGTTGGGGTGGTAGTGGTAGCGGTAGGGATGGCTGAGGTGGTGATGGTAGTATTACTTGAAAATAAAATCGGTGAGTCGGCTCTTCGATGTAGCAAAATGGTTTATTACTTTTTCATTAAAATCCTTCATTTCTGTTATCATTTTATTTTCAATGGATATCATTGCTAAAGCAGACAGTCTGTCATTCACCATGGTACTGCGCAAAAAAGTTTTAATTCTCTTGAAAGTTGAAAAGCACGCCTATATCGAGGAAGATCCGAAGATACTCCTATACGGGACTCAGAGCCTTTAATGAAACAAAGTCCGACGCCAGGTTCGAACTCGCAGCCTTTACTGTAGATGGGGATCGAACCGCTATCCCGCAGTGAAGATCTAGAGAGGCACCTTTATCATTGAAAACTACATGAAGTCCGAACCGAGAGTCGATCCCAGAACCTTGAAATTAACAAACAGTTACCCACTATAGTCTACTTGGCGGGTGTGAGTGACCATGAATGCGGTATTACAGAGTTCCAGGTGAACAAAGACCCTAATATCCACTTAAGGTTAGCCCAAGAAGAAGTAGAAAAAATAGAAATAGCAAATGAAAATAAATAATACTGAAAATTTATAGACGAGTAAAGCTTTTACACAGGAATAGTAGTAGGCTGATAGTAAAGTATAGCAGAGACAAGGTTCTTCCCTCCTCCGCCAGCCATTGCTGACAGAAAGTAGTGGTGAAAGAAGATTTATAGGAAAGTAGGAAAAAGTATAATGAAGAGAATTGCTTCATAGTTCATTCACACCATACGTACACTTATCTCCTGTACTCAATTATGCATCAGGAGACAGCGGAAAATAAAGGCTAGTATGAATACTAACCTCCTTAATCTAATCTATAATTTACACCATGAATTATTTGAAAGAAATTTTTATTTATTTATTATGTACAAGAAGAAGTATATGGAGGTAGAGAGGTATATGGAAAAGAGAAGAAGGGAATAAGGTTAGAGTCTCAATTGTAAACCATAGGTTGCATGAAGAAGCCAAACGAGGGCTAATAAAAAACCTTCCGATTCTCTCTCTCTCTCTCTCTCTCTCTCTCTCCTCTCTCTCTCCTCTCTCTCTCTCTCTCTCTCTCTCTCTCGAAGAATAGGCGGCAGAGGGCTGTAATTAAAGGGGTTAGTTCGGGTTGGGCCTCGGTCACTAGTGGGGTTCCTCAGGGTTCCGTTTTGGGGCCACTGTTGTTTATCATTTACATAAATGATATCGACGGTGGCATCATCAGTCGGATCGCCAAATTCGCTGATGACACCAAGCTTGGAGCCAATGTTGGGACGCCCGAAGCGATCGAGGAACTGCGTGCGGACCTAGGTAGGATAGGAGAGTGGTCCGAAAAATGGCAAATGACGTTTAACTTGGGTAAATGCAAAGTGATGCACATTGGCTACGTCAATCCCAAGTCGGACTACTCGATGTTGGGGAACAATATCGAGGCGACTGATTTGGAAAAGGACTTGGGTAATGGGTATGCTAATCAGCAGCGACCTTAAGTTTACCAGACAGTGCATAGAGGTGGAAAAGAAAGCCCAGAAGCTGTTGGGTTATATCAGGAGGCAATTTCAGTTTCGGAACAAGGAGATTGTGCTCTCTCTGTACACACTTTAACAGCTGATAGCTCAATTGATGTTTCTTTCTTTCCAAGTTAAACCCCTTAGAATTAATAATGGCAGTCAGACTAAGCTTTGAACAAAGGAAATTCATTCTAAAATGCTACTGGAAGTGTGAAAACGCAGTTGAAGTGCAAAGACAGTTTAGGAGGGAGTTTCAAACAGATCCACCAACGCGACTTACCATCACTCGAATTAGAGATAAGTTTGAAGCCGATGGAACTGTTCAGAATGTCCACAAGAAGCGTTCCGGAAGACCACGGACATCGACAAGCCCCACAAAGCAAGAAAGAGTACTGGAAACGTATCACCAAAGTCCAAGAAAATCTGTGCGGCAAGCGAGTCGTGAGGTAGGAATTTCAGAATCGTCTGTCCAACGCATTTTGAAGCGCTGACAATGGAAAAGTTACATTCCAAGATTAGTCCGTGCTATTAATGAAGATGATCCGGACCGAAGAGTGGAGTATTGCGAGTGGTACTTGGCACGATGTGGATGTGGATTGGACGAAGGGGTTTGTAGAATACCCTCCGCGTTCACCAGACCTCACACCACTAGACTTTTTTTTATGGGGATACTTAAAAGACAAAGTCTACGCTATAAAACCTGCAACAGTCGCTGAATTGAGAGCAGCCATTGAACGAGAATGCACACAAATACCAAACGAAATGTTTCGTGATGTTTGCGATTCCATTGCTTCGCGTTATCAGCAGTGCCTGGACCAGAACGGACGTCAGTTTGAAAACAGGCGTTGACAAAACAATTAAATAATGTCTGTAGATTCTATTACATTTTGAAAATGAAATGTATTTTAATAAACACTGCCTTTATAATTATTTAAAGTGTGTATACATTTTTTTGGGACGCCCTGTGTATATATATATATATATATATATATACTGGTGTAGGTCTTTTTCTTGCTTTGATTTCAGTCTTTTCATTTAATGTCAGCTGGGAAAAGTTGATGCTTTGCAAATATAGGGTGGGGCACGGGAACCAAGTGTTTTTGGAATAATCAGGAAAATGATATTTATTTTTGTAAAGAAAATATATTGGTAGAACAACATTCGTAAGAACATAGCATTTCATGTCATAATAATCATGTACCGAAAATTATATCTGGCATATGATGTCCTTGGCCGTCGACGCATTGTTGAAGGCGTTTACGAAAATTGGCCTCCACTCTTCCCAGCAGGTCTCTGTTGATTTGGATGATTTGTTGACGGATCGCTTCCTTCAATGCATCTAATGTACGGGGCTTGTCCTCGTAGACACGTGACTTGAGGTACCCCCATAGAAAGAAGTCACATGTGGACAAGTCAGGGGACCGAGGGAGCCATGCAATGTCACCAAATCTCGAAATGAGATGGTTGGGAAACAGGGGGCGAAGAACAGCCATTGACGCTCTGGCGGTGTGTGGCGTGGCCCCATCTTGCTGAAACCACAAATGTCGACGAGCAATACGCCTTCTTCGTAACTCAGGGATGAAAAAGGTGTTCACCATCTCAATGTAACGCCCAGATGTTATGGTAACGGTAACCCCATTTTGTTCGAAGAAATAGGGACCGATGACGCCAAACTTTCCCACCGCGCACCAAACTGTAACCTTAGGGCTATGCAGCGGTTTTTCATGGAGTTGTCGCGGATTTTCAGCAGCCCAATACCGACAGTTTTGATTGTTGACGGCCCCATTAAGGTGGAAATGGGCTTCATCACTCATTACCACCATCATGTTTTCATTCTGCTCATAAAGTGCAAGCATTTCCTGTGCAAAATTCAGTCGTTGGGGGCAATCGTTTACATTCAATTCCTGCACCATCGCTAACTTGTATGGGTGAAAATGTAATTCTTCATGCAAAATCCGTCTAACAGTACGATTGCTGATTCCGAGTGCAGCTGAATGTCTCCGAGCAGAGCGGCCTGGGCTTTGCAACATCGCTTGTCTGACCCTTTCAACGTTCTCTGGAGTACGCACAGTGCGTTGCGGCCCCTTCGGGTTTGTTTTCATTATTGAGCCTCCTGTTCGAAGATTGTTAACCCAACGTAAGATTGTGTCACGAGCGGGAACAGAGTCATTTCGATGAATGTTGAATCTGCGGCGAAACGCACGCTGAACTGCTGTCACTGACTCGCCACTCCTAACAAAATGATCATACGCGAACATGCGGTGTTCTAACGTCCACTGCTCCATGATGGCACCTGAAAGATAAAGGTGAGTGTTAGTTAAAGTTAAATGCTATGAACCCAGGAATGGAATGCTACCTACCGCACGCCCCTCCCATTCCTAATGGCCGATTACTAGCTATTCAAAAAACACTTGATTCCCGTGCCCCACCCTGTACTTCACTCGATTTTCCATCGTCAAAGGGTAATTAAAGAAAGCATGACTTAACCCCACCGTCCGCACGCAATGTAAACACGAGACTGAGCTGCACCGACTGCAGCTCATTGTTTCCAGATGTGGCGCCAATTAATAACAGACATGAATCGTACAGCAACTATGAAAGTAACTTAAATTTTGGTCTGGTTTTAATGAAAATTCACTTAGTAACGTACTGGCAGTGTGTCTGAGGGGACTGCAACTCTGCAGCTCCTAGGCACGAGTCGCCACTGATCAGGGGCGTTTTTAAGGGTTTGAATTGGTCGGGGCAAGTTATGCCACAGAAGGCCCGGGCCCCGTTTACCAGTTTTCCTTAATGAAAGTTCTTGGAAAACTCGTTTTTACTCGTTAAGTAAAGTTATTTCAACCAAAGTAAAAAAAATACAAACAGCACTGATTTTTGTAAACTTTATTCAGGATGCCAATTTATGGAGCAGAAGAATTATAGCAACCAACTTTACATTATAGCAACCAACTCAGTCCTGTACACTAAATTATATCTAATTTTTTCATCTTAAACTTTTAATGCTTGGAAAAAAAATGTAACAGTAAATATGTCAGATGACATGTATTACAACAGTTAGAGACAATGACTTACATCC
Source organism: Bathynomus jamesi (assembly GCA_023014485.1). Taxonomy (NCBI): domain Eukaryota; kingdom Metazoa; phylum Arthropoda; class Malacostraca; order Isopoda; family Cirolanidae; genus Bathynomus; species Bathynomus jamesi. The sequence continues at coordinate 368,660 of JAJOZX010003507.1, read as the reverse complement.
TCACAGGAAGGTAAATGACTAAACATAGCCTAATGGTAAATTTTGTGAAATAAAGTGCTCACATAATGATTAACATGTCTGTTCAAACTACATTTAAGATTACATATACTTATAAACTCACACAATATTATACTAATGTTTGTGAAATGACGTTGATGGGCCAAACCGAGGTGTTGACATGGTTACTGACATGACCTATGCTCATACCATATTTCTATACTGTATGACGAACACCGACTCTGAAAATTAATCCAGCTCTAGATAAAATTGTACAGCGAGGTCGGATAATATTTGATATGCGAGAAGCAGGCCTCTCTGTAGCTGACATAGCCACGGAACTGGGAATTTCGAAGCCTACTGTTCGGCGCTGGGCGCAGAAGTGGCAGGAGACTGGGAATCTGCTAGATCGTCCTAAGTGTGAGGCATCAAGAAAGACCACCCCAGAAGAAGACCGGAGAATAATCAACGAAGTGCAGAACGATCCTATCAAAACGCAGTCGCCATCCGGGAGACACTACATATGGGCGTGTCAGTGGAAACCGTAAGGAGACGGTTGCATGAAGCAGGATATCACTACCGTACTCCTGCCAAAAAAGAGAGGATCGAGGAACAACATCGTCAGTCCAGGGCTCTCGTTTGCTCACCAGCATATAAATGATGATCTCGCATACTGAAGCAGAGTTATCTTCTCTGACGAGAAGACGTTTGTGTCTACAACTCACGGCCGTCTTCAGTGTTGGCGACACGACAACACGAGATATGCCCGCCAAAATATTTACGAAGTAGCATGGAGTGGGCACGTGACGGCGAATGTGTGAGGATGAATGCACCTGCAAGGACTAGGCGAGCTGACTAAGACCCACGGGAGGTTTACGACAGATCAATATATAGAGATCACGGAGGAGGTGATGCTGCCTTCTGTACGCGCGTATGCCTTGCCCTATCCTGAGTAGATTATCTTTATGCAGGTATGTTGTATTTGTGTGTTATAGAATATTATACTATTACTAGAGTAAGATTTATGTATTACACGCATTTGTATGTTCGGTTTCCACATTTACATGGGACGAATAATGGTTATAAAATTGTTCTTTAACTCTTTCAGTATTATGACAACACTTTAGGATTTTATTTTGGATAACTGCTGACTGTATTATTTGTATAACGGCGAATAGTGGGTTACTGATGAAGCGTATGGATGAGATATATTTTAATTTTAATATTTAAAATCCATTTGCAGGACAACTCTCCCATCCACACCACCAGGATTGTTAGGTGGTGGTTCGAGGAGCAGCGAAATCTAGAACTACTGCACTAGCCAAGTGAGGGGTGTGACCTCAACCCCATTGAGAACGTGTGGGGGAATGTGGTGAACTCGTGGGAGCCTGGGCAGGAGTGGACCAGCCGCCAGCTGCTGGATCACACTATAGCTGAGTGGGAGATGTTCCTAAGGAACCCATACATCATATATAACCATGTTGCATCTATGCCACACAGATTACAAGATGTAATAAACAATAATGGGGGATGGACCAAATACTAACTATGAACCGGTATAGCTGTTCTATTTCTGTTAATCTATGACAAATTGTGAGCACTTTGTATGACTTTATCATTTTGTATGATAAACTATTTGTAAAACATTTCAACCATTGCATATTTGTTGTAATAAAAAATTGGTGTTTTTTGTGTATATATAACGTCATTTCACAAACATTAGTATAATATTGTATGAATTTATAATATATATAATATGTTTATGTTAGTATAACCGTAGATTATTCTTGTGTGATTTTGATAATGAGTTACTGTTATTCAGATCGAAACTGTTAACAAGTTCTTTGTGTAACAATCGATTTGCCATTTCCCACTAATTCTCTCTGCCCCTGTACCTCGCTCTCTCTCCACTGTCTCAATCTTTTTCTCGCTCATATATATATATTATATATATATATATAATCGTGTAGATTCGTAAGTTAGTAAAGGTTTATAGCTGCACACGGACTCTACAACAGCTTTATTCGTATTGTTACATAATGATTTAATATACGCGAGACTGGTGGGTGGGGAAGGGAGTGTTATTTTATTTATTTTGACTGGGTTCAGACTCCCAGCTGAGCCTTGAACGGCCAAGCTCTGAGGGCTACTTTAACTTATAGCCTAAGTTAAACTAGACTAAAACAACCTTAAGGACTTGGAGGTCCTATTAGGTCCTACCTCAGGGTTGCTGACTCGATGTGGGCCTACGTTAGGCCTCAGTAGCATAAAATTAAGAAAAAACAAAGGACCACTATGGTCTTCTTTCTAAACCTTGCAGCAACACACAACACCTGCACCATTGCACGATGCAACAATATTGTATCTAAACAACCAGACTGAATTGCAAGAATGCTCTTTATAAGACCTCGCCCTGTAAATGCCGTATTCAACAAACGAGTAGAAAGGACGCGACAGTGCTAAAAAAAAATTATGCCAGAAGAGCCCAAAAATGCTAGCTCTAAATTAAGTGAATTTTTCACTAATCTTACAATTATGAGATGGATATATATATATACACACCAGGCATGGGTTTGAGGACTGGCCTCAGGTCTCGAGGCCGAGGCCTTTTTAGGGGAGGCCTCACGAGGCCTTAAGATTGTTAGGCTGAAGGTATTTGCACCTAGAGGTGTGATATTCGGATGTTAATAACGAATGCGGTATTTGCACCTCTGGGTGCAGATACTCACTTCGAAATATTTTATGAATAAACTCCTTCATGCTTTGAGAAGGCTCAACAATCTAGCCTAGCCTAGGCCTAAAGCTCTTCCAAAGATAACCTACCTGTAGCTCTTCTTTTTTTGAAATCCATAAGGAAAAGCAAGATTCTACTCAAAATTAATAAACAAAGATGTAGCTCACTTCACTTACCAAACAAAGGAATTATTAAGCATTAAGCACGTTCATCTATCACACGCAGCCACACCACAACAACGACACGCTGTGTTTACACTTGCCGGGTTACACATCAGACAGTTGCCAGAACAAGATTTCCTGGAAACTCCTTATTTCTTATTTCATGCAATTCTTATTTCTCATTTTAATATACCCGCAATATTTCAAGTATTTATGATATATGGAAAGTTATGATGTGAAGATGATCTTGCAAAATATTTCAAGATTGCACTAACTCACTGAGTGTTGATCGTATAATTTCTGAATGGCTACAATTATTAGCGACTCTAGTGAGCATTGCAAACAGAGCTACATTTGAAGATGCCTTATTTTTTTAAGTTTTGCATTTTTATGTATCTTGACAATAAGAAGTTGTGGTCTTAAAGTTTACCAAAGCTCATTAATGTAATTATAGCTTGTACTGTATGTGAAAAATGTTTCTGATGCACGGTAGGCCTTTAGGTATGAAGTTTTATCATGCCATTACTATATAATTATATACGATAATATAAATAACGATAATATTAAGAATATGTTTGCACCTGATATTATCCATTATCAGACATTTTTAAAGTTATATGTATAATACTTTTACTTTATATTATTAAAGTAAATGAAAAAGACCGAAAAAATTATTTGCAAACAATAATTGAGGCGCTCAGCGCCAGATGTTCGTGAGCGCCAAAAATAAAAAAAGTCAGAAAACGCAGTTAAAGTTGAAGAATGAATATTAGACTGTATCTCTTGAACCATTGAAGATAGCGTAAAGATGTTTATATGAAATTTATAGCTTTCGAATTATCTCAACATTGGATAGTATGGGAACTGAGCTTCACGCTGGTACAAAAAACGAGTTTTAGCTCGGGGTGGCGCTTACGAACATCTGGCGCGGAGCGCCTCATATAACAATTTACATCTCAATTATAATGCCGATATTAGCAAAATTATTGTTTGCATCTGATATTATATTCATTTCAAATCATATTAGTTAGAAGTTTATATGTTAGAATTTACGACGGGTAAAACAAAATTGTCGACGCTAGTAGCCAGTTATCAGTATACCAGGTGATATTCTTCTCTAGTTTGGCCTGTTTTTGTTATAGAAATAGATATCGTACAATAGTTTATACACATAAATAACACAGACACATTATATGAGCTCAGTTCAACTGATGACCAACTGATAGATTGCTTTCCCACACTAGTTTTGTTACATTAATTAAGTCAATTGGCCTACTGCTGACTGACTGAATAATATTTATATACAGCGACATGTATAACATTTATGTACCTAACGTCACAGTGATCTGTCACTAATCCGTTGGTCACCTAACTGAATAGTATTTATCAAAAACTGCCGCCTGCCTAGTCACCTCTCTGAATAATATTTATCAACGTATGCCGCCACATGCGGTGACCTGTCAGGTTATGGTCTTCACCTGAAGAATCTCCACCTCAACGCTACCGGGGGTTGAAAATTACAGAATAAAACAAATCAGAATTCCCTAAGGTCTCACGAAAGTCACGAGGCCTTTCCACTTTTCAGCTGGCCTCGAGGCCAAGGCCACTTTTGAGGTCTGAGGCCGAGGCCTGCAAAATATGCCCGAGGCCGAGGCCAGGCCGAGGCCCCATGTCTGATATATACCTTAACTTAATATATACAAGCAATGCTGCATCAATCAGTTTAGTCATCATATCTCCTTGGGACAACAATGGCTCTTCCTCTTCTAAATTTTCTAATAGGGAATGAGGGAGTGTGGAGGATGGTTGTGTAATGTCTATTTTTGGTTCAAATTCACTAGTATATAAAAAGTTGTATTGTGGTATTTGTTCATATAGACTTGCAGTAATCATAATGGAACCTTATTACTGTATAAGGCTAGTAAACATTGTGTTCATGAAGATAAACGATTAATATGAGAGTGAACAACGTTGAACTCCGACATTACATTATAATTAGGGTCCGTTCAAAAATTACTAACGCTATTTTTGTTAAAACTTGACACCCCAGATCCCCGAAGAACGTCCTATCACGCTAAGATCAGGCACCCCCTAAGATGTTATGTAACACTTTCCCCACTCCACACCCCACACGTTACGGAATGTTACAGGTATCAAGTTTTAGCCAAAAATAGCGTTACGTAATTTTTGAACGGTGCCTTACCTGTGTGTCAATGTATAGTGTTGTTGGACTCGGTTGTCCCCCCTCCACCCACCTTGCCCCAGTTGGGGTGCCTTGACTATCCCTGCGGCGTTGCCACATGTATGGAGTCGCCTGTGAGGCGAGGAACATTACATATGCGGCAATTGTACATGCGGAGACAAATATGTATATTAGGGAAAGCTTCTTGCAGCCCATCTTGCATTAGCATGCGATACATGGAAAGTCCAATGCTACAGTTATTGTCAGAAGCAATGTTACCTGCTTCTGCCTTGAAATATTCTCTGTAGTGAACAATTTCCCCAGAGAATGTTGGTTCCAAGTCACCAGTGGAGTTTTTTTAACAATACCTCAACAAGATTATCTGCAGCAGTTCGAAGTTCAGTAACATCCATAGTCGTAATTTTGAACAAGAAACCACATTTCTGACACACTGAGGAATAGGATTTCAACCGTTTGGTCAAACCAGTAGAAAGCTGGTCAAGAATTGATAGAAAACACCTCGATTCTAAATCGTTCACGTGCAGAAAATACTGTTTCTTCGGCAGGACCATCACCACGCAAGACTTTGACACTACTCTTGCGTTTTCTTTCACCTTCTTTGTATTCAGTATTTCTTGATTTAGCAATACCCATTCATTCAAAGTCGTCGAAGGTTTCTCTATGAGAAGTAACATGTTCCTTTAGAGAACGCAAGATTTTGACGGCTTCATTCAGGTCTAGGTCTGCACTTTGAAGTGTGACGCTGGTTCAATGGAATGGTTTTAAAACCAAAGTTCTGCGAAGACGCCATTTCCCAAATGTTTTATTTTACCCACCAGTCCTGAAGCTTCCCGACGTGCATTGGCCTTCTCCTCGGAATCATCTGCTATCTTTTGCAGAGCTAATCGAATTTTGTCTTAACCTCGATTCAGAGCAGTTTGGCACTGGAGTATGCTGACCAACGTGTGGAGACCCTTTACAACAGGTAAGTCACTTCCAAGCTCGTTCAACAATACTGACCACCGATGAGTTGATGCGCTGAAGAATGTATATACATTCTCAACAAAATAAAAATCCGATTGCAGCAGTTACGCAATCAACAGCAGAGTGTCTCACTAAGTTCAATGAATGAGCGCAGCAATGAATGCAATCAGCTAATGGATTTTTTTCACGAATGAGTGCTTGAAGCCTGTTATATTTACCGCTCATATTCCTTGCGTTGTCGTACGACTGGCCTCTGCAGTCGCCAATATCCAAACCAGTTTCATCCGAAAATGTAAACAGACAGTCTGCAAGATCTTTGGCAGTATGTCCACTTATGTATAAAAACAAAAACTTGACAAAACGCTCGACTGGTCCATCATCAGGGACATACGGAAATACACATGTGAGCCTATCTACATGTAAAATATCTGGAGCTGAATCCATAAATAAGGAAAAGTATTTTGCATGCTTGATTTCCGTAATAATAAAATTCAGAACTCTCTTTACTATAATTTCTATAAGTTCGTTGCACACTGTGAAAGAGAGAGATACGACACAGAACCCCTGCCTTTGCCACCGTGTTTTTCTATGTGGGCAGAAAGGAAAGGATCGAATTGGGCCAGTAATTCCAATGTTCCAAGAAAGTTGCCATTAGAAGTGGAACCGATGATTTCATCATGGTCACGAAATGCCAAGCCACGCTCTGCTAGAAATTTGATGGTAGCTATTACCTTCTCCAGTACTGACCTGGCATAGGCACACTCGGATTTGTATTGTTGCATTACCAAGCTGTCCACTCGGCCTTTGGCATGTGCCCATCTGCTGAAAGCGGCATGAGCACATGGGTGTTAACATTTTTACAGTCGCTGTAACCACTTTGAGCAATGAATTGTCGTCCACAGACAATAATTTACAAATGAAGCAGTACACACGTCCTGTACTTGGTGAGTAGCAAAGCCATGGCCGTGGAATGTTTTCACCATTGCGGAAATGAACACGATGGAATAATGTTTTTGAAAAGTATATTTTCTGCCTCCCATCAATTTGTAGTGATCTTGAAATAGCAGCATCAGTGTTCTGACATGCATAGCTACTGCACATTACCCAAAAGTCACGTAAAGATTCTGTTACTTCCGGTCACATACCAATGTCCTTTGGATACAAATCCAATACAGGTTGTACTCGTTTTTTCTGCACTCCTGTAGTGCCTTCCAAAGGCTCATGTTCTACAGAGTCATGTAAGAAGTAAATAGACAGCCCAGATTTTGCTGTAACAATTTGGCGTAAAAGATTCAACAATTCTGATCGTGTTGCTGGTTTTTTGGGCTTTTTACGTAAAGTCTTGTCTAGTATTGCCCACACGTGTTCTATGGGGTTCATGTCAGGGGACTGACTCGGCCAGGAAGTCGTTTGATACCATTTCGCTCCTCCCATTCTTTCGTCTTTTTTTGCAGTGTGGCATGGGGCTCCATCTTCCATGAACAGGCAGCTGTCTTTTTCAATTTGACCACTTGAGAATATTGGCATAAGTCCTTCTTCAAGGATAGAAATGTAGGAAACGAATATTAGTCATAATAATGGCAAAAAAATTGGATGCATACATTTTACCATAAAATTAAGGGCGTCTATTTACTTCGTGCATGTCTCTGTACAGTGGGTGTTTCTGAAGAATCATCTTGTGTTTCTTCCATGGGTTCAGATTCCTCAGCAATAATTTTGGTTGCCGTGCCGACATTACCATCACTCGATGTGGATTCTGTTGTTGTTGCAGGAACTGTAGCCGAAATTATTGTTTGTAAAGAAAACAATGCAATTATCTTTGGTGCATGTGCTAGTACTGCCTGTTCTCGTTGCTTTCGTGCTTCCCATTCTTTGGCCTTTTTCTGCCCGGATTTATGATGATAGGCCATCGTCTCGTCGCGTCGTTCAGTCACAACTAGCCTGCAACAACATAACACACGCAGTACGCTGCAAGCAAGCAAGAAAAACGTATGACACTAAATACACTAGGCAACAAAGATTTTGTTACAGAAGACCAAATAGGTGCTCCTAGCTAATTTCGGTATGCTGATTTCAAATCTATAATTAGATTTTTTCTATCACGTCTAGATTTTGTGTAAAATGCAAATCACTTTTAGTAAAATTTTCTACCACGTCCAGATTTTGGTTTTAATCGGCTTAATGCCAGTAATATGAAAAACTTGCTTTGCAAGATTAAAGCAATTTTTTTTGCCAACTATATACAAATTCGAACAATTTTGATAAATAAAATTTATCCCGAGTAAACACTAGAGTCAAGAGCATATTAACGGCAACGGCCCAAACGGTCAGTCGCTACGTGACAGTCAAGCAAACGGTTGTTGAAGCTCTCTGCTGATGAGCAAGTGGACAGGTTGTGGTGACTTGTGTGTTTTTTATAGCATTTGTTTTGTACTACGGTGTGTATTTCTTTTTTTTTGCACATCGTAATAATTACTTTCTACGTTTTTTCAGATATTGTATGGTAATTCAAAATGGCATCAAATAGACGTGCTTGTGTAAATCACCCAGACAACTTCTGCTTTGTCTGTGGACAATATACACCTAAGCCACAACGTAGAAACATAACAACAAAGATTAAACTTGCCTACAAGTGTTATTTTGACTGTAAGTTAGGAGACCAACAGAGGGACTGGGCACCACATATTTGCTGTGCACAGTGCAATGCAATGTTAATAGCTTGGATGAATGGTAAAAGAAAAGCTATGCCGTTCTCAGTCCCCATGGTTTGGCGTGAGCCGAAAAATCACTTCAATGATTGTTATTTTTGTTTGACAAAGATTGCTGGTTTCACAAAGAAAAACAAATCAAAGATCACGTACCCAAACTGCGAATCAGCAATGAAACCAGTACCACATGATGAAACAAATCCACCACCAGTTCCACCAGCAACGATAACAGACAGCAGTTCATCTGAAGATTCTGCTAGTGATATAGAAACAGGGAAAGATGGCATATATGTTCCAGATGCAAATATTTCCCCACATTTGTTAAGTCAAGCGGAGTTAAATGACTTAGTGCGCGATTTGGAATTACCAAAAGAAAAGGCAGAGTTGCTTGGTTCAAGACTTCAAGAATTTAATCTTCTCCAACCAAACACCAAAGTTTCCCATTACCGCCATCGCCATTTGCAGTTTTCATCATTTTACTTACAGGAAGAAAACGTTTGTTTCTGCCACGATATCAGTGGTTGATGCAAGGGATTGGCTGTCGCTATGATCCAAAAGAATGAGACTGTTTCATTGACTCTAGTAAAGCTAGCCTTAAAGCTGTATTACTGCACAACGGCAATGAAAAACCTTCAATACCTGTAGCACATGCCACTGGCCTTAATGAGACTTATGAATCGATGAAACTGCTGCTAAGACTCATCAAATATAAGGACCACACATGGAATATTTGTGGCGACCTTAAAGTTGTATCATTACTTCTTGGGTTACAGTTGGGCTACACAAAGCATATGTGCTTTTTGTGTCTATGGAACAGCAGAGATGACAAGAACCACTACAAAAAACATGATTGGCCATCTAGAACTGAAACATGTTGTTGGTAAATACAATGTGAAACACCCAGCACTTATTGACCCTCAGAAAGTACATCTTCCACCACTTCACATTAAACTTGGCCTATATGAAAAATTTCGTGAAGGGTATGGATCATCAAGGTAGTGGTTTCCAATATTTAAAGGATAAATTCAAAGGAATATTGACAGATGCTAAGCTAGAAGCTGGAGTTTTCACTGGACCACAGATCCGCAGTGTCATCCACGACTCATCGTTTCCATCTAACCTAAATGAGAATGAACTAGGAGCATGGACATCTTTCGTTGAAGTTGTCAAACATTTTCTTGGAAACCACAAAGCTGAAAACCACCGTAAACTCGTAGAAAACATGCTTAAATCTTATGAAATAATGGGATGCAGAATGTCTTTGAAAATTCATTTTTTACATTCTCATCTTGACTTCTTCCGGCCAACCTTGGGGCTGTAAGTGACGAGCATGGTGAGCGCTTCCACCAACAGATCTCAGTTATGGAAAACAGATACCAAGGTAATTTCAACCCAAATATGATGGGAGATTATTGTTGGTTCCTGCAGAAGGAGAGCTCGTCATCCTACAAGCGACAAAGGAAGAGGACACACCAAAGTTTCACTTAAGAACAGGAATTTGCCTTTCAGTAGTAACAAAATACTAACGCGCTTTGGGTGGATGGTTGGGCGCAGGGGTGGTAGCTCCGCCAGCGGAAATTCCGCTGTCTGTCTTAAGCCAGAATAAAGGAGGAAAGACTCCCTGTTCACTAATTATTTAAGTATGCTTAACATAAAACGTGGCACGGAAAAGTAGCTTAGACGGCTTTCGTAATAGAAGCGGGTGAGAAAAAAAACGAAAAATAGGGGTTTTCGGTTACACAAAATCTGGACGTGATAGAGAAATTTTGATATCAGATCTGAAATCAGCATCACCGCTTTAGTAGGAATCAGTAGTTCACGTGTCTGTAACAAAAAAAAAGTTGAAATTTGTTGCCTAGTGATATTAATCAACACAACATTAGCCAGCCAAACAAGAAGTCACGGTCGATCGATTGAGCAACAAGTATGAGAACGTGTCTAAATGAATGAAAGTTTGTACACCATTAACTACAGTACAGTAGGGTGTATCATGCTCAGGTCGAATATTGAAAAACTTGGATTTCAAGATTGGCAGTATGTATTCCTATGTAAAATTGAATTTTAAGAGGCGTTCGTCTTCTGCCAACTTTTGTGAAAAATTGCATTTAAGTGTTCAAATCGCACTTTTTTTTGTCGAAAAATGGGATTTTGGCAAATTTCAGACTTGGTAGCCTCAAATGACCTCCATATGTTCCATATTGTTCACATACACCCATAAGCATTTCTATGGGCAGGCTTGGACCCATTTAAGATCAGCTAAAGTGGTTCATAACCCCTAAAATAACCAAAATCACCCAGAATGGCCCAAAACTAAAGAATTGTATGATTTTTAGTCTCCTATACACCACATTTCGCGCCTATTCTCTTCATCAGGCAGAATCTTTTTCTTCTTTCTTGGTCTTGCATTTTCTATTTTTTAGAAACGCCTCCACCAATTTTTATTTATTTTCTTTTCGGCATCACTGAGTGTGATGGCAGCTGCCCCCACCTTTCCGCAAGCTCCTGTGACGTTCAACCTTTTCTTTTGCAATTGCAATTCTTCTTTAATATTTGTATAAGTCCCTCCTCCACCCCCAGCCTGTAATAATATGCTGGTCAACTGAATGTTTTGAGATTTTTTCTTCTGAAAGCATCTTGATTTGTCTAGCAGGTCTTGTAGAGATCTAAAACATGTTCATAATGTTTTGCTTTGACTTGAAAACTATCAACAATTCTCTGTGATCGATCTTAGCACGAACAAAACCATCTCTTCTCTCTTGCCCATACACTGCATGAGCTGCAGCTGAAACTTCCTGGACTGCTCTTTCACAGCTTTGAATATGAACTGAGAAGTTCCCAACTTCAAGTGGAGACTTGAGAAGCTCCTCAACTTCTCCTCTTGACATCTTACAAGCGAAGAGTGGCTCATACAGTTTCTCCTTATCCCAATTAATCAGAGTAATTGGAGAAGTGGCATAAAAATTCAGTTTAGGGTTTCTATGAGTTCTCAGACTCATGTTTCCATACTCAGACTTACCTCTGATCTTCTTGATCATCTCAACCCCCCCCCATGCCCTCTCTTCCCCATCCTCACTGCACAGGAGAGAGGCAATGAGGTTCTCACTGTGAGCATGATATGCTCCACGAACTATCATATGAGTGATTATGTTCCTGACTTCAGAGGTCTGGCTTCTCAGCAGTCCCAGAGCGGTCACAATATGGTGAGGTCCATACCTCATGTGGTGCTTCACCTTGATCTCAAAATACATCTTGAAGTAGAAGTCTTGCAGAACTTCAGCAGCACCTCCAGTTTCTTCAACACCTCCCCCTTCAGACCATGCTGCCTCATCCACAGCATCAACAGAGCGTCACCTGTAGTCAGCCAGCGTGACTGATTCAGTTGGCCACACTTCAGACCACCAACTTCCTTGCTCAAATCTCCCGTCTTGAGAGCTTTGATCAGTAGGTAGCAGTTCTTCTGGTCAGTGTTAAGGTTCTGTACAACGTCTTCTGGCGGTTTAGTTATATCTTCTCTTGACAGAGCCTTGAAGTTAAAGTTGACAGGTATGTCATTGATCTTCTCCAAAAGTTTTCCTATTGAGCCACTGAACCCAGACTTGTGCGTGTAGGGATCATCAAGCTTGATAATCATGTGCCTGAGGCTGAGTTCATTAATATGCAACTGGCATATCAGCCAGTGACACTTGTGACCTAGCAGTCTCTCCAAGTGAGTGATGGCTCCTCCATCAGGTCTTGTGTTTGTGTTGGAGTCACCACCAAGGACCACAATAGTATCTTTAGCACCATGAGCACTAATCCACTCAAACAGAGCCTGAGCTATCTTCAGTGCAGGTTTCTCATTTCTTTCAGGTTCTTCTGGTGTACAATGAAAGAGATACTTCCCCTCATGATTTTTGTCTTCTTATCTTCTTCTCCGTCAAAGAAAATTCCCTTGATCTCCTCTCCCTCTGTCCTTTTCCCCAGGGCCTCCACCGAGACACCTATTACAGACTCCTTGCCCCTCCACATCTTCATCCTGTCAACAGCTAGATATGCCTTATCAGCAGATAGATGGCCAGCTTTGATGAGATCTTGCAAGAAACCAGTTGTAATGGCTGCGGCAGGAGTGTTTTGCCACTTTGAACCTGACTGCAGCCGCAGCAGTGCTTGAGATATCCATGTAGTTCCTCCTGGCAGAGGTGGAGACTTTGTCAGTGTTGACACTGGAGCTTGTGCCTGGTGCAGTACTGGAAAAATCTGTGTCAGCAGTAGGAGCTGCTCTGCCTGGAGACTCTTGCAAGGAAGTCACCTCATCTTCATCATCACCATCATCAGCTCTAAGCAGTAGCTCCTTTTCTTCTTCCTCTTTTCTGTTTCTCTTCTCAGCTGCCTTCTGTTCTTCCTCCTTCCTTTTAGCAACCTTCACCTGCTTCACTGTTTCCTTCACATCAACAGATGCCACACGGAAGCCAGAAACTTCTGAGGTTTTGATCCTCTGGTAATGGAGCCACTCTAGCTCTAGCTTTGGAATCTTCTGAGGCAGAAGACAGTCACAGTTGAGATGAACTCTAGCAGCACAGCCAGAGCAGCCAGATGCTTCAGTTCCACAGAGAGTGATATCATGTCTGCAGGTTATGTCAAACAATGTATCAAGTTCAAATATTCTCTTCTCTCTCTTTGCAGCCTTCACTCTGCCATTCACTAGGTCAATCATTTCATTCCACCTGACAAGAATCTTCCTGGCAATGGATCTCTCTTGAATGATAACAGGAGAAGTGAACTTGCATTGCTTTTGCGCCACTGTGCCAGTACCAGTGATGCCAAGTCGTTAGCCAAATCTTGCAGAGGGTACTGAGCTCGCTTCATATCATCCAGAAGCAGCTCCTCTTCCTGGAGGAGGATTCCTCTCTGAAACACAGCTTGCCTGGACCCACCAGATCACTCAGCTTTGAACCAGAACTTTTTCTGGTCTTTCGTCCTTGCTTAGCCATGGTGGCTCCACAATCTTCACCAAGCTTTGTATCTGAAACAGAAAATTATCACAGTGAAACGCTAGTAGCCTATAACAGCTGTTACAATGGTTTTGGTTTTGTTTGGTAAGAAACCGGTCTGTTACATTTGCACGACAGTGTATGTCCTGCACAGCTGTTCTGTACATAACCAGAAAACGAAAAAGTGGAGATTTGAACACTTAAACGTGATTTTTAGCAAAAGTTCAATAAAACAAACCCCTCCTAAAATTTAATTTTACATAGGAATACATACTGCCAATCTTGAAATTCGCGCTTCAATGAGCATGATACACTTTACAGTACAGGTCCTTGCTGTCCGTCCCAGGCTTTAGATCTGTCTGCATAAGATATGTTTGTTTGGTAATTATTCGTTTTAACACATAAGCTGCATTTTTTTACCAGAAAGTATCTTTCTGGGTAATTTCGATGTGTTTTGAAAGAATTTGAGATCCGTGTCTTGTGCATATGAATAGTTTTCGAGATATCTTCATTTTTTATGCAGATGAAAATATCTAGAAAAAACATTCATTTTTACAAGAAACGGATCTCAGATTCCTTCAAAACATGTCGAAATTAACAAAAGTTTTCTGGTGAGGGCCGGGCAGGGCCGCCGAGAGGACGGGAAACCGGGTTAAATCCCCGGGACCCGGACCTCTAGGGGGCCCGATAAGAGGTGGGATAAAATCTAAAAATATTAGTAAAGCAATTGATTAAATAACAGAGAGGAAATATAATTAATGAGCATACATTTTGTAGAGATTATCATACTGTTTGTTTTGAATAGTGACTTGGACATATAATCAGTTTGCTTGTTATGTACACAAAAAACATTCATAATAAAATACTGAATAAACAGGGGGCCCATATACCAATCCTTCCCCGGGGCCCGTGGCAGCTCTTGCCGGCCCTGGGTGAGGGAAGTACCTAATCTAACCTGACCTAACCGAACCCAATCTGGCCTAACCTAATATAACCAGACTAACAGTAAAATATATTGGTGTCTTTTCTGAGATAGCACTCTTTATCACATTTGGGGCATTTATGTAATGGCAAAAGAACCGTGATTAGAAAAGAAATCCAAAGCTTTTTGATCATCAACACCAATAAGGCGAATTAGGTCTTCAAAGTCTTTTATACCCACTGCACATAGCCATGGCAAAGAAGAAATCGTATTTCAAAATACTGTAAGTTTCAATTCACTTTAGAATAATTTGCGCACATATGAAACATAGTTTTGTGTTATTTTACATAAGGATTCATAATATTATATTGCCATATCGAGATCCTGCTTATGTGTTAAAACGAAACGAATCGTATGTTTCTACATCATACACATACGCAGAGATGGGCAGTAATGTATTTCACATCACTCAAATATGTATTTAAATACAATTTGTATTTAAATATTGTATTTATAAATACATTTATTTTCGAGTATTTAAATACATATTTAGATACATTTCAAAAGTAACTGTATTTATAAATGCATATATTTGCGAAAAATGCTCTGTATGAATTGGTCCACAATTAACCCACCCCTTATTTCTCCAGTCTAACTATAGAGTAGATCAAGTCTAGCCTAGAGGGGTCAGCCTAGAGATTCCGGAAATGGTCCAGAGCGGGCAGATAAATTGAGGTCCACAGTAGGATTCCTCACAAGATTAGGTTAGGGCAATCTACCTTCACCTTTGTTAAGCTATGAGTTGATGCTGGGTCTTAGGTCACAATGTAGGCCTAACTTGTTTGACCCAGCTTAATTTAATGTGATTAACTGTTGGTGTAAAAACTCAATTAGTCACTTACTTTTAGTTATTGCAGTCTCTCCCTTCTCCGGTTGTCTCATTCGAGAGCGTACTTTGCTGGTACGTCCTCTCGCCCCGTTCTTCGTTTTCGTTCTCCCTTTTGTTCTCCTCTTCGCGGGGCTTCTTGTACCAGCGTTGTCTTGGTTTATTCCTCGGTTGGTTGAGCGGTAATGTATCACCATTACCGAGCACGCTCCTCCCACACAGTATATAAATACTAGTATGGAGAATAACTCTGGTGAGCAACCAATTGGTTTCTTCCACCCAGTTATTGACATAAAAGGAATTTAATGATTGTTAGATTAACTACCTACCTACTCAGTGAACCATTTTCGTTACCTCCCAACTACCCACTCATCAGTTTTCCATATACTGGGGGCCCCGGGAGATAAAAATTTTGGTGTCATTGTCACCAATTTTTGTCTGAGTGTAGACTAGCTAACTATTTAACTGTAAATGCCTGTTAATCTGATTAACAGTGCCTATCCTCACCTTCTCATGGAGAAGGTGTAGCATTTAATTAGAAGAGAAAATATACATCCATAGGATGAAACTGTCTATGGTCTTTACCATAAGAACAGAAAAAATGAAAGTTAGAAGATAAAATTACAATTCCCCAGCATCTATTTTTTGTTGTAAAAATAGTCGCGCCTTTAATGCTGTTTGTCGCTGAGGTCTTGTGTCTGTCAATGTTGTAGTAGGATGCGTTACCACTCCTACTGTCAAAGGAATAGTTACTGGAAGTTCAGTGTCTCCAGTTGTTACTGTCAGTGGAGAAGGTTCTCCAAAGTCCATTGTTTTGGGTCCAGACTCTAAAGGGTACAAAAGAGAAATGTCTCTTGTTGTGTCACCCGTTGAAGTCCTTAATTTGACCACTCTTGTTACCCCGTCTGCCCCTGGTCTGAGTTCTGAAACTCTAGCCAGAGGCCAGTTTTGTCTTGGAGTACTGTCATGTATGAGAACAAGGTCCCCTACCTTAATTGTGTCAGACCAATCCTTCTTAGTCATTTGTTTATGTCTCTCCCTTAGACCCATCAAGTACTCAGTTTTCCACTGTTTAATGAAATGAGCTTTAACTCTAGTTAAATGTTGTAACTTAGTCTGGAGCTCATCATGTCGTTGAGTCCAGTTTGGGTCTTCTGAAGAGTCTATATTGTAGTCCGGCAGGAGACTAACTTGTTCTCCCCGAATCAAATGATTTGGAGTCATGGGCGCCCGCAGGTAGGGGCAAGGGGGGGCGCTTGCCTCCCCCTGGAAATGCCAAGAAAATATATTAAATATTTTCTAAGAAAATATTTATATCCTAAACTTGCTGAAAAGTATCCAACTGCCTCCTAAAGGGTGAAAATTTTTATTTGTGTGCATGATAAAAGGTTGCTACCTTTTTATTTGTTCAGAAGTCCCCCCTTAAAATTATCCCGCCAAGTTGGCAGCGCCAACTCAAGCACCTGTCAAAAGCTTTTTGCTTGCTCTGGTCCCTACCTATTAATACATTAAATTTTGCCCCCCCTTGGAAAAAATCCTGCGGGCGCCCATGTTTGGAGTTAATGGTTCTGGGTCATTAATGTTGTCACTCACATAAGTGAGTGGTCTATTGTTAATGATGTTCTCAATCTCAGCCAGGAGAGTGAGTAACCCAAATAAGTGTATCTGTTTTTTGCCAATTGCTTTCTTCAAGCAATTCTTTACTGTTTGTATATTCCTCTCCCAGATAGAACCATACCAAGGAGAGGCAACCGGAATATACTTCCACTTTATGTTTGTATTTTGTTATATAATTGTGTGATTTCATTGCTTAACAAGTCGTGGATGACTTGTTCACCAGCTTTGAAATATGTAGCATTGTCAGTCCAAACTGTCTTACTGAATGTCGTGCACAGAATCTCTTAAAGACAGCAACAAAAGATTCTGCTGTAAGGTCCTCCACAACATCCAAATAAACAGCTCGTGAGGCAGCACATGTAAACAGTACAATGTACATTTTTTGTTCAGTGTCACCCACCCCTACAGTCAATGCTCCTGTATAGTCAATGCCTACAGTCTCAAAGGGTCTGTTGAGAGTAACTCTCTCCTCTGGCAAAGCAGGAGGATTTGGTTTCCTATAGGGCCTAGCATGAATACGCCTACATGTGACACACTCACTCAGGACTGTTTTAACAGTGATCCTTCCCTTGGGTATCCAATAAGTTTTTCTTAATGTAGTTAGTGTCTGTGGTACCCCCATATGATATACATCATTGTGTGTTTTTTCTGATTATTAATGTTGTCAAATAGCTAAATCTAGGTAAAAGGATTGGATTTTTGCTTTTGTATGACAGTTTTGATTTGTCTAATCTCCCTTTACACCTTAGAAGGCCTTCCTCATCTCTGAACAAGTTTAGATCCACAACTACTGATGGTACAGGTTCTTTTGTTTGTTTCCCATTAGTTAAGAATTCTAACTCTTTATTGTACTCTTTTTGTTGGGCTTGGCCTATCCAGTATTGGGTTGCAACTTCTGTATAATTATGATTATTTTTATTTAGCTGTTTGTTAATTGTAGCTAAACAGTTGTGAGCAAACCTCAAACAGTAGGCTGTCACCCTGACAAGTTTGTTGAAATCAGAATACTTTTCATAATTAGTGATTGGTTCAACCTTTTCATTTGAAAAGATTAAATTTAATGTCAAGTTAACTTGTTCCACAGGCCATTGGTCTGTATTACAGAGCCACTTAGGTCCCATAAACCAAGTTTTGTTTGACTTCAACAACTTGTAGGATAAACCTCTGGTCAGAAAGTCTGCTGGATTCTGTTTAGTTGGAACATAGTGAAAGTTTACTTGTAGGCTTTCATTAGCGTCAGCTATTTCTTTTAGCCTATTTCTTACAAAGATATTCTTACTATTAATGCTATCATTCCGTATCCAGGCAAGACAAATCTGACTGTCAAGCCAGACGTGGATATTAGTTATGAACACATCATAGTAAGCATCCTTAAGCAATGAAATGGTTTTAATGGCTAATGTAGCAGCCAATAGTTCCAATTGAGGTATGGTTCGGGTAGGTTTGAGAGGTGCAACTTTCCCTTTTGCATAAATTAGATGACTTTCTGTAGGGCTTACAAGATACGCACAGCACCCATAAGCTTGTGTGCTTGCATCAGCAAACACATGAAGCCTCTGGGGCTTATCCCTAAACCCACAGCACCTTTGAATTTTAATGTTCTGCACTTTTGTTAAATCAGTAGCTAACTTCTTCCAAGATTTTTGATTTTCATTTGTTATTGGATCATCCCACCCAACATTTGTCCTCCAAATTTCTTGGAGGAGAATCTTTGATTTTATTGTTGAAGGCAGGAATAGACCCATAGGATCAAAAATTTTGGAAGCCTCTGATAATATTTGTCTTTTAGTATTTGCTTCCTCATCAAGTTTAAAACCTTTAGTACAGATTGAATCATGACTGTTAGAAGTTGCATCCAAATACCAGTTCATACCTAAAGTTTTAACTCTGTCTGATGGCTCAGTAAGACCATTATTATCTTTAAAATCTTTTTGTTTAAATCCTCATTATTTGAAATCCACTCTCTAAGTTCAAAGTTACCTTGTTGCATAATGTTTTGAGAGTGTTCATAGACTTCAGATAATTCAGATTTTGTTGTCGTTGAGATAATATTATTCAAAGTGTTGCTATTCTTACAGGTGTTATGTAGGACTGAGTTGAGGCACATAGTATTTGTTGGTCATGCACTGTTTTGGTTTAGGTCTAGGTTGTATTCTGATAGGTCACCCAAAGGGGCTATCCCTGATGGAGTCTGAATAGCTATACCATTACCTATCTCTACTATGCCCTTATGAATAAGATTAATATAATCTGCCCCTATTAGCATTTCAATGTTAGCTACTGTGTTGTTAGTGATATGTCTATCAGCTATTTTGTAGTGTTTTTTCAAATGATTTATGGTTTGTTCTAGTTTGGGTATAACCAGTTTGTTTTGTCCTACTTTAGAAATAATAACTGCTTCAATTTTCTTGAATTTACTTTCTAAATGTAGTTCCAGGTCAATTGTCTTATAGCTATTTTTGTCCGAGTTATCCTTAACAAAGGACGCAATATTGAGGTTTTGTTCATTCGGGTTTGGTGTCAAACCCAATTTATTAACTACATTTTTTGAAACAAATGTTTGTTGAGAACAACAGTCTATAAGACATCTCACTGGAGTGGTACTACCCTCACTATTCACTAAGTCCAAAGTAATAGTTGGTAAAAGAATCTCAGTGTTTCTTGTTACATTGTTTGAACAAGCAGAATGTCCCATGAAAGTGGCATTTTCTTGATTACCTTTGTTTGGGGGAGGTATCTTTTGAGTTTGAGTACTATTGTTTGGACACTTTGGTGAATCACACATTGATGAGACATGTCGTAAACTTTTACAAAACTTACACTTGAATCTTAACCTAGATTTACAGTCTTTCTTATAATGTCCCTGGCCAGTACACTTTTTACACAGGTTCAACTGTTCACATCTTTTAGCCCTTTGGTTAAAATCTGAATATTTGTCACACCCAGTACTACTGTGTTCATTACTTGCACAAAATTTGCAATGTGGTGTGTAAGTTGAGGCAGCAGTTACATTAAAGTTCTGTAATGTAGGTGTTCGTGTATTATAGTTGGTCACATTTGATTCTCAGTATCAAGTTTTGTCTGTTTGGCTGTAGCTAGTTGGTCTCTGGGAACAGTCTTTGGTTTATCCATAGTCTGGGTCTTATGTGTTGGAAAATCTCTCAAGTTGTAATTAATTAGGATATTGGGGAAGTTTTCTCTTATTTGTTCTAAATTAGGATAATTTTTCCCGTCTTTAGAATTAAATTATCTTTAACCCTCGAAGGAAGGCACCTAAGTACTATGCTTTGTATAAGCCAAGATGAAGTTTTAATATCTATCTCATTGCTAACCAGTTGTCCTATAATAGCTTCTAATTTTGTATAAAAATTTTCCATATCACTATGGTTATCTTTTATGGGTGCAAATTCAAAAATTTGTTGAGATAATTCATATACAATCATATCTTTATTAATGTAATTACGTTTTAAAAGATCAATAGCTACTTCATATGAATCCCCTACGGCTGGTAAATAGGCTATTAGGTTATAGGCTGGGCCTTTAAGGGAACTAGTTAAGTAACTAAACTTTTCAACAGTTGAAATATAAGGTTTATTACCTATTAAATTCTCAAATTTGTCAATGAAAGATGGGAATTGTACCGTGTCCCCTTCAAATGTTGGTACTAGCAAAATGGGTAACTGAGCCCTCAATTCTTGTGACTCAGGATTTTGCATGCCACTTAAATTTTGTTGAAGGTTAGCCCTACTTTGATTAAAATCAGAATTAGGTTTTTTTGGTGTTAAGTCAGTCAACCGAGACCGTAGTTCCCTTATTTGCTGTTCAATTGAGCTTACCTGATCATCATCATCAGCGTAAAGGTCTATCAATTGTTCTTCAGCCATTTCGGATTCAACTAACTCTGAAATACTCTCATTAATGGCTATTATTTCCTTCTTTTTAATTTCTAATTTAATAATTACACACTCTATATTTTTCTTACCTGGTTGTGTAATATTGTTAAAAGTGTTCACAGCCTTTGTAACAGCTCCCAACTTTGCCCCCCTTTTCTTTTTTAACTTTTTCAATTCTGCACTGTCCATGTCTAAGTCAAAATTGTTTAACTGGGGATCGTAATGAAATAGAGGACAAGAAGAAATTACCAGAGAAGAGAGAACAGACAAAACAGTCAAGTTTAAATTTGGTTTAATCCCCCCCAAGTACTTGTGTGTCACTCAGGTCTAAGCTTATAAGAGAATGAGACTCCTTTAATGTAAATGTTTCCTAGTTAGGCCCTAGGTTGTAGACCTAATTAGGCTTGCTCAGGTTAGGCTTAGGCTAGACCATTTAGCCTAATTCTGCAATTTTTGTTAAGTAAGGTTAAGGTTTGTAAATTCCCCACACACGGACCACCAATGCGAAAAATGCTCTGTATGAATTGGTCCACAATTAACCCACCCCTTATATCTCCAGTCTAACTATAGAGTAGATCAAGTCTAGCCTAGAGGGGTCAGCCTAGAGATTCCGGAAATGGTCCAGAGCGGGCAGATAAATTGAGGTCCACAGTAGGATTCCTCACAAGATTAGGTTAGGGCAATCTACCTTCACCTTTGTTAAGCTATGAGTTGATGCTGGGTCTTAGGCCACAATGTAGGCCTAACTTGTCTGACCCAGCTTAATTTAATGTTATTAACTGTTGGTGTAAAAACTCAATTAGTCACTTACTTTTAGTTATTGCAGTCTCTCCCTTCTCCTGTTGTCTCATTCGAGAGCGTACTTTGCTGGTACGTCCTCTCGCCCCGTTCTTCGTTTTCGTTCTCCCTTTGTTCTCCTCTTCGCGGGGCTTCTTACCAGCGTTGTCTTGGTTTATTCCTCGGTTGGTTGAGCGGTAATGTATCTCCATTACCGAGCACGCTCCTCCCACACAGTATATAAATACTAGTGTGGAGAATAACTCTGGTGAGCAACCAATTGGTTTCTCCACCCAGTTATTGACATAAAAGGAATTTAATGATTGTTAGATTAACTACCTACCTACTCAGTGAACCATTTTCGTTACCTCCCAACTACCCACTCATCAGTTTTCCATATATTTCAAATATATTTTCAGTTACATTTTCAGAAAAAGGACCTGGAACTACGTCGTGGGCGACAACAGGATTCTTACCACACGCTACAACATTCTCAATACATACAGTCAGGGGCGTACACAGCATTTCTTAAAGGAGGGTGGGCACACACACGCACACACACACACACACACACACACACACGCGCGCGCGCGCCCCCCCCTGACTGTATGTATTGAGAATGTTGTAGCGTGTGGTGGTGGTGTGTGTGTGTGTGTGTGTGTGTGCTCAAAATTGATAATGATTGATTTGGAATCAAAATGAACTGCATTTTGGAAGTCTTCAGTTGTATTTTATTTCCAATTTATGAGCAAAGAATTAAATTTGCACAAATTAATCGTACGTATAAAGACATATATAAACGTTCCTAAGCCAGCCAAAATTGATTTTGAGTTTTGAGTTAATAACATGTCCTGATTACCATGAAATAACTGAAATTCCATATGACATCAAGATTTTTTGTGGTGAATGTTGTAAAGTTATCGATTTTTTAAAATTTCTTTTTCAAATATCTTTAATAAGAGTAGTAATAATTTTTACATTACGGGGGGGGGCCTATGCCCCATATGCCCCGTCCCTTATGTACGCCACTGCATGCAGTACTTCCTCGATGGTAAATTAGCTCACTACTATTGTATTTATATTTACACACATCGCATTAAATGCAGATGTATAGGGAAATTACAGGCTAAAAAGGGAAATTATATTATTTAGACCTTGCGACACGCCACATGGTCACTGTTTAGTCACTGTGTTGTGTTGAAAAGCCATTTTTAAGATGTCCAAAGTTAAGATGGGTAGGGTTAAAACAAAGTTGTGATGTTCAGGCAAAGGGTAACATGATACACAAAAAGTTAATCACGGGACTAAATGCAAATGCTTCACCTCAATCTTCTGACAGTGATGATTAGTGTGCCTTCGACAAAAGTACGTCAAGTCAGCTTCAGGAAGAAACCCCCGAAATGTTAGTTCTAAAATACAACAATGACCCAAACACCAAGTTAACAAATCTCGATAAGCATAAAGTGATCAAATCTGTATTCAGAAAGTACGCTACATTGCCTTCATCAACACCAGTGGAGTGGCTATTTTCTTTTGCTGGGTTTGTTCATTCACCTAGGAGAGGGAGATTGTGTGACACTATTCGAGAACCTAGACCTAATGATAGCAAATATGTAGATTGTCCTCGTCCGTCCATCCATTCATCTTACTTATGGTTACTTATGGTTGCTTGTTCTGAGAGTTCTGAGCCTGTTCTGAGTTTAGCTATAGTTATGGCTAATTCCTTCAGTACTCGGGGGTGTATAGCATCATGGCCAGGAAACTTGCTTATTTTTTGATTTATCTATTTTCTTGATGATCATCTCTTCAGTTATTACAAAAGAACTTTTTATTTTTTATTAAAATATTCCACTTTTGGAGTAACAGATCATCAATAAAATCTTGTTCTATTCGTAACTTTTATTTTATGAGTTGTAAGGCTGTAATGTAACTATGTCTTTCAGCGATCACGTAAATTAAGATGATCTAAAATAATGTATTTGGAAATGTATTTAAATATATTCTCACAGCAGTGGCGGCTCGTCGGTAGGCAGTGCGGAACTGCAGCACCCCTAAATTGTTTATTTACAATTGAAATAATCAAGAACAATATAAGGATGAGCTCACTGAATAACTTTTTCAATAACTGTTGAAACTTTTATTCATTGCTCAATGCTCATCCTTTTATTTCAGTAATTATTTCAATAATGAATAATTAAAAACATGAAATAATTTTCAACCTCTCATTGGAACTGCGCGCTAACAGTACCAGATTTCAGCATTAATTGCTCGCGATGCCCGAAAGGAACTCCAATGCTTTGTTGCCATAGTCGCATAGAGAGAGAGAGGGAGTCTGCCTCTCTCTCTCTATGCAGAGTCGCAGTCGAAAGTGAGTCGAAGCACTGCAGACAGCGCAGTTTTCCTATCTGTTCGTTGAACGCGGTGAATGTGTTAACGTTTCGCTTTGCTTATACTACAATTAATTCATTTAATTCCATTTCTAACGGTGATTAGTAACAATAGTAATATTTAACATTTTATTTGATAGATTTTTATTGTCTTAGTGATTTAATTATGTATTTGGTGATTATTTCTTGATTTTTTTCCCGTAATTTCCGTTTCTTTTTTGAAATTTGATTCACCCATGGCTGCCATGCCCATAGAAGTAAGTCAAGTGAGTGACTAAAATACAATGATACAAAAAATGTTCACAGCACCTCATTCCCATTCTTAGAGACAGCACCCCTAGAATTTTTAGTCACGATCCACCACTGTCTCACAGTAATGTATTTAGTATTTAATTACATTCCCTTCTGGTGTAATATATCTTGTATTTAATTACATTCCCTTCTGGTGTAATATATCTTGTATTTAATTACATTCCTTCTGGTGTAATATCTTGTATTTAATTACATTCCCTTCTGGTGTAATATATCTTGTATTTAATTACAATCCTCGCCAGTATGTAGTATTTAGTATTTAAATACATTCAGAAGTATTTACGCCCATCTCTGCACATACGGGCCCACTCTGCTGCCAGGGTCTTACTTAGGTAAAAAAAAAAAATTCTGCACTACATAAAGGCCCTCTGCTGTCACTGGGCTTTAGGCTCAAGTCTATGTAGCCTATTGGGTAATACACCACTGGTGGCACTCCTCATTCAACAAAGTTCGACGATATGAGGTGCCACTGGCACACCTACATGTTGACCACACACGTTTCACTCATGGGCATCTTATATCAGTGACCCTTTACCATTTTGTGATAATTGCGTTGTCCCGCTGACAGTAGAGCACCTCTTCGCGGAATGTTCAGATTTTAAAGACATACAATTGAGTTTATCTGAGTTTTTAGTAACAGATTAGTGCCTCTGTTAGCTTTATGCTTTACAGTTTATGATACATGGTGTTTTGCCAGATACAATGTTATTCGTTGTTTTGGTGCCAGTACTAAAAGATAAAGGGTAAAATCAATAGTAAAAATAACTATAAGCCAATAGCCTTGGCCAGTATTATGTTTAAGGTATTTGAATATGTGATAGCGTGGGGTAGACACCCCAGTTAGGTTACTTAGGTTCTAGAAAACAATCAAAAGCACTTACCGGTGCGTTGAATTAGATATTCCTTTGGGAGCCTACCATTAGATTCATGTGTCCCACAAACGGCCTACCTAACTCTCTCTTACATTACCAATTTAGAAGCTATAGACATTACCCCTAACTATACTTAAGTACGGACAACTTTCTACCCCATTTGTCACCTTAGAAACATCACCTAATTACACTCAGCACCAACGATTAGGTCAGATAGGAAAAAACATCTCTAGGCTAGCCCAAAACAATACGAACAGCCGCGTTGGTTCGTTTATTACTTGCTGTTGCCATTCAGCTTCGATTTAGTGATATTTCCCCTTTAGTGACTTTTAGACTATATACATATATATATATACACACACACACGTCACCTCAGAATATATGCTCATTAATAGACTTGAATGTTACTTGTATACCAGTGATAACCAATTTGGTTTCAAAAGAAACATGTATTGATATTTGTGTGTATGCCTTGCAGAGCTGGGCAGTATTTAAATACATTTGTATTTAAATACGTATTTAAATACATTTGTGTATTAGAACTGTATTTATAAATCATGTTTTTCATGTATTTAAATATAGTATTTAAATACTTTAATGAGTATTTAAATACAATGTATTTAAATACTCAAAATATAAAAATGTAAATACTTTTACTGGTTTAATACACGTTCTGTACTAGCACAGTACGACGCGTCGACAGTGTAGTACAGCATGGTTCATGTTTCAACGTGTCAGTTCAATCAGTTGTGTGCCACTCTTAGTCGAAAGCGGTTGATTTCTTTATCGTGTGCGTGTCATGGCTTCAACAAGCAAATCCGGTGAATCAAACAGTGATATATCTGCAGATAACAATTTAGTGCACCCTCTGTTTGATGGAAAATACTTTAAAATTAAATCTAAAGACGGTAATAAGGTAAAGTGCACCTGCTTGCTGTGTAAACACGAAGTTTCTGCTGCAAGCAATGCTACAACGAATCTGCACACCCATCTGAAGGTAAGTGTTTTTTAGACATCAAAAAATATCTTGAAATTGACCGAATAATCGTACAAAACGGCTCTGCCTTAAGTGGGCCTGTGTAACTAACTCGTTGCAATCAATCCAATTTGCGATGGAAAATTCATTGATGAAAAAGCTTTTAAAATCGTCTGATCTATCGAGTGGTGTATTTATTTCGAAATTCACCGTGTCCCCTAAAGTAGAAATTTATCAAAACATGAATTAGTGAATGCATATGTTAAAATTTGTATGTATTTAAAATGTATTTACAAATGTATTTAAATACAATTGATGTATTTTGTATTTAGTATCTAAATACATTCGTAAAATGTATTTAGTATTTAGTATTTAAATACATTTCTCCCATGTATTTAGTATTTAGTATTTAAATACATTCAATGTATTTATTGCCCAGCTCTGATGCCTTGAAACTCTAGATGCTAATGTATTTTTGTGTTTCCTGGATGCCTCTAAGACATTTGATAGTGTTAATCATGACAAATTATTCATGAAACTTGTAAATCGTAATGTACCTGGTTACTTGGTCAATATATTAATATTCTGGTATATTCACCAGACAATGATTGTAAGATGTGGTGGGGATAATTCAGAGCCATTCTCTGTGACAAATGGTGTCAAGTAGGGAGGGACATTAATTCCCTACTTATTCAATGTTTATATGGATAATCTATCTGTTGTACTGAACACTTGTAAAATAGGCTGCTATCTTGGTACAATGATTGTTAATCATCTAGTTCTTATTTCTCCATCTGTAAATGGTTCAGCACACTTTTGAAGGTTTGTGAAAGGTATGGGAAGGATAACGACATAAAATATAATCCTGCTAAAAGTCATATTATGATCATGAGGCCTAGAAGTATATAAAATTTTTGAATTTCAATTGAATGGTATAGTGCTGTCAGAAGTGACCCACACTAAGTATCTTGGCCACATACTAACTAATAGTCTTTCAGATGACTGTGATATTTTAAGGCAGTGCAGACAATTATATGCTCAGGGAAATACTCTTGGTTAGAAAATTTCATATGGTGTACATTAGATGTTAAGTTGATCTTGTTCAAAACTTTTTATACTCCAATGTATACAGCTCATTGTAATGGAACTACAGGATGTGTAATTGAGAAAATTGTCTGTTGCATATAATAATATTTTAGGAGTTTATTAAGAACTCCAAGATTTATAAATGGTGCTCCTTCTAGTGCCAGTATGCTGTTTGTAGTCAATAAGGTGCCTAACTGTGCCAGTGTCATACGCAGTTTTGTATTTAGATTTATCACTAGGCTTGGTGAGTCAGTCAATAAGATAATAGAAGCCATGGTTAGTGGACTGATCTCTGATATATTTTAGAAATCTCAAATCTAGAAGGATTGGCGTAGACAACTGTATGTTTATTATTCATAGTGATTCACTGGCCTACATAGTCAGTGCTCCAGACAACTATCTCTTAACCTTCTAGGGACCATTTGTATAATGTCTGCAGAGATGGGCAGAAATGTATTTGATAAATACTTAAATATGTATTTAAATACAGTTTGTATTTAAACTGTATTTATAAATAATTTTTTCAGGGTATTCAGGCGCGGATCCAGGGGGGCGTCGAGGGGGTCCGGACCCCCCCTGCTCACGGTGACCACGATTTTTCGATTGCGTTTGTTGCTCCTATATATGAAAAATAAGACCTGAAGACTTAAAATGGCTTAAGGTACATGTATCCCGGTTGCACAAAATTAATTTCCTTAAAAAGAATAAGAAAAAAGAGTTTATGTCCGATCCTGAGACATTTCAGACCTGGCCTGGGTGTGTGAACAAGCAGGATTTTGAACGGGAATATACTTCAAATCCATCTAAAGCTATCTTCAAATATGAAAATTTCCTACCGAGGGGTGGACACCCCCCTCGGGCACCCGCCCTGGCGCTCGCTTCGCTCGCGCGTCCTCGGCCTTCGGCCGAGGACATATCAGTAACGAGCCCCACCAAGACTGGACCCCCCTCTGCTTAAATTCCTGGATCCGCCCCTGGTATTTAAATGGTATTTAAATACATTATTAGTGATATATTTTGGAATTTTAAATACATATTTTCAAATACATTTGCAAAAATCATGGATTTTTTTTCCATTATTGGGAATATTTTGGTCTCTCATGTTTTTGGTAATCGAGAATTTAATTATTTTTCCTGTAACTGTTCCAAACTGTACTGTGTTATGTTTATTATGATGTGAAAAATGCTCTGTATGAATTGGCCCCCAATTAACCCACTCCTACTCAGGGACGTACCCAAGGCGGGGGGGCGACGGAGACGGTCGCCCTTCCCCCCTTGGAAAGTCCAGGAAAAAATCTGCGGTAATTACAACCAAGGTTCACCGTCAAACTATAACATTTAACAATTTGATATCTACTGTATTATAATGGAAGGAGTGTCTATATATATATATACACACTATATATATATATATATATATATATATATATATATATATATATCTTTCAACTGATTTAGCTGTTTCTGCATCCGTTTGACTTGCCTTATACGTGAGAGTTTCATTTGAATCTCTTCTAATGATTTCCTTATTTATAGATATGTTGTACTGTTAAAACGTGTATACATTAAGTAATTGTATGCATGGAATCAATAAATGTGTGAATAAAATAGTTACTTTCTTTGTTAAATACGAAAACTATAGGACCAATACCTGATTTCAAGTTTCAGAAAATACAAGTAATTACATCATAATACAGGGTGTTCCAGAAAGACCTGGACAACTTTGGTTGTTAATATATTTAGAACCACAAATGATACAACGGTACCGTTTGGTTTATATGATACAGAAACTCATAAAGTTTTGTGAACATCATCAATACACTTCAATGTGTGCTCCATTTGTCGCGCGCAGGACATCAAGGCGGTACACGAGTTCTTGCCATGTTCGGCTCAGCATGTTGGCGTCCACCAGTAGGGTGTGTCAATTTGGGAGGTGAAAATTAATTTTTGCCAATTCCTTCACTGAGGAGTTTTAAAAATATGTTTTTGGATGTGAAGAATTCAAATCTGCTATTATTTTTGTGATTGCTCAACACTTAGCTTGGTAAATCTACGTTTGATTAAAAAGCACATAAATTGATCTCGGAAAACAACATTTATTAATTTTAGCTTCTCAAAATGTCAGGTAATGCTATAAAAATTTTAGTTTCTCTGCATAAAACATATCCTAGTAATCATAAAACATATCCTTGTAATCATAAAACAACATTAAAGTAATGACATCAGTAAAAAAAAATATTTAAACAAGTTTCATCAAGTCTTGCTTTGATTCGTTCTTGGACATCAGCCGCCGACTTGCTTCTTGGCCTGATATAGCCCTCACGTTTCTCATGTGTATACACCCTGCCTGCTGCCTCTGTGACTTGTTTCACGCACCTCTCTATTGACTGAGCATGACAGGCCACTGTGGAACTTGCATAGGCTTATCAAAGAACTTCTTACTTCCGCTGTAGTCAGTTTACATGTCAAAGGAGGTTCAAATACCCCGTCAGACCAGTCTGTCAGCTCCAACACGGAAGAAGCACTGGGTTGATGGAAGGTGTCTTCCTGGGACGTACAGAAAGATCTCCAAGTGTGTCATCATCTCCACCCCTCATGTCAACAATCTTTTGGACACCAGCTCTCCTCTCCTTACTGTCATCTGAGCACAAGAGTGTCTGGATTATCATTTCGCTGAATGCATACCATGCTGAGCGCTTGATGGTTGGCAAAACAGCATCCACTACAGCCTTCTTTTGCAGCCTAACTAGCCGCAGTTGAAACAAGATGTGGCGTGGGCCTTCCACCCAAGAGTGTTTTACTTTGATGTTGAACCAACAGGGGTAGTACACACCAACAATGTATTCCACTATCAGTCATGCTGCAACTTTTTAGCAACCCTCATATTTGGAATTTGAAAGTTGAAAAATTCGACACACCCTAGTCCACCAGTGCGCATGCAGCTGTGATCTGAGCACGAAGATCCTGCAGATTTGCCACCTTGGTCTTGCAGACCACATCTTGCAGACCACATCTTTGACAAACCCCCACAGAAAAAAATCAGGGGGGGGGGTATGTCTGGTGATCGTGGGGGCCAGGCGGTTGGTCCGTCTCGGCTAATCCAGCGACCTGGAAATTTGTCATTCAGGACGGCTCGAACGACTAAGGCCCAGTGAGGGGGAGCGCCGTCCTGTTGAAAAATGATATCGGGTTGCAGGTCTGCAATCCGTGGAAATGTGAATCCTTCCAACATGTCTAGGTAAATTGTTGAGGTCACTGTATCCTCCGCAAAGAAAAACGGACCCACCAAGCGGTCTTGGAGAAGGCCACACCACACATTGACCTTTGGACTGTCGCGTATGTGTTCAATGACCACGTGGGGGTTTTCAAAGCCCCAGATCCTCACATTGTGCCGGTTAACCTTCCCCGATACATGAAAACAAGTTTCTTTTGTGAATATGACCTTTTTCAGGTAATCTTCGTCATCCTCTACGCGGCTGAGCATTTCCACGGCAAACACCTTGCGTTTGGATCCGTCATCTGGTTTGAGTCCTGCAGCATCTGCACCTTATAGGCATAAAGCTTTAGACTTTTATGCAAAATCTTGTACACAATGGTGGTTGGTAGTGCCAATTCTCTGGATGCGCATCGGATTGATTTTCTGGGACTTTGTTGAAATGATTCACGTACTCGTTCAACGTCTGCTCTACTTCTGCTTGGTCAACCGGTACTCTTCTGTTTCAGGACACTTCCAGTCTCCTTAAACCTCTTGTACCACTCTCTGATACTAGTCCGCGATGGCGGATTCCTTCCATACTTTGTAAGGAAATTACCCTGAACTTGGGTGTCGGATCTCATCTCGATGAACCATTCGACGCCGCACAGAGCTTTCTCCCGTGGAGTCGCCATTTTCTTTTACATTAAACCACCAAACCTGAAAATAAAGAAAACTTTATGAGTTTCTGTATCATATAAACCAAGCGGTACCGTTGTATCATTTGTGGTTCTAAATATATTAACAACCAAAGTTGTCCACGTAGTTTTGGAACACCCTGTACATATAGCTTAGATTGCACCAATGTGACTGTCCTATCTAAACTTTTGTTGGAAAGAGTACATATTTCATGTAGATAGCTGTATAGTGGCTGTTCAAAAATGGCAGTTGCACTGACATTTTCAGACCATTTTTACACAAAATAAGCTTAAAATGCGCTGGCTTACGGGGCCCCACCCCAGACCCCGCTGGAGGAGCTTCCAGTTCTCCCCCAGACCCCCTAACTGTATGGGCTCGCCCGATTCACCACGGAACCTGACAAACGTAGCTCAAGTTCGACCCCCCCTTAGGACATTCCTGGCTACGTCCCTGCCCCTAATATCTCCAGTCTAACTGTAGAGTAAGTTAAGCTTAGCCTTGTAGGGGTCAGCCTAGAGATTCCGAAAATTTTCCAGAGGGGGTAGAGTAAATTGAGGTCCACAGTAGGATTCCTCACCAAATTAGGTTAGGGTAATTTACTTTAGCCTTTGTTAAGCTATGAGTTGATGCTAGTTCTTAAACCACAATGTAGGCCTAATTTAACTGGACCTAGTTTAAACGTTATCACTAAACTGGGGCTTAGAAATACAATTGTTCACTTACTGAGTGTTATTAGATAAGTCCTGGTCTCCTTAGTAAGGCTTGATCTTCTTCTTTGTTCAGGCTTTTTCCACCAGCTTCGTTTTTGTTTGTTGGTTGATTGGTAGTGTGTTTCAATACTACCAAGCACGCTTTATCACACAGTATATAAATACTAGTGTGGAGAATAACTCTGGCGAGCAACCAATTGGTTTCATCCACCCAGTCATTGACATAAAAGGAGTTTAATAATTGTTAGATTAACTACCTACCTACTCAGTGGACCATTTTCGTTACCTCCCAACTACCCACACGTATCAGTTTTCCATAATGATTTATGTAGTCCCTTCTTTCTATTTCCTCTTTTTGGATTGCCTTTGCTGCGGATAGGAAGCCTCAGAGTACTATAACAATAATAAACACTGAAAATGGAATGTATTTAGAATGTATTTAGATTATATTTAAATAAATTTTTGAAGTAATGTATTTAGTATTTAATTACATTCCAGTTTACAGTAATGTATTTGATATTTAAATACAAATTTGCGTGGTATTTAGTATTTAAATATATTTTAAAGTATTTATGCCCATCTCTGAATGTTTGTACTTGTTGAGTCTGAAATAAAGTGTTTGTTGTTGTTATCCACTTTTTATCTAGAAACTTTAGCAATAAGATCGGTATCATCATCACTATTATTTAACATCACAATCTCAAGTTTCTCCGTTCTTTTCGTCCACAGATCTTACTTGAAGTTAGTGAAAGAATGTGGCTTCAAGTCAATACAAGTTTTGGACGAAAAGAAAAAGGCTGAACTAAAATTAATATGGTATATAATTCATATGCCACTTGCTCCCACATATAGAGACACTGCCTTTTGAAACAAGACTCATCTTTAAACACTATAGAATCTTCTCCGAGTGAGATATTCTAATTTCTTTGTGATTATTATTTCAAATCTGTGACTTGTTTGGAAATATAATTAAAGGTAGGGAGTTTAAATGAATATAAATCTTTAGTCATACATAGTTTATTAAAAAAAGCACGAAATGCGTTTGATTAATTGTTTTGCGTCTTTTATTCTAATTAGATTGAGGATGCAGTTGATATTGAACGATATATTTAAGGCATCCAAAGATCTTTTTCTAGTGAAGCCAACAATGGACCTGGAGTTAGGACCTACGTTACATTACATTTGGGACACGAACCTCCCCTCGGGCCTATAGAGGTTATCCGAGTCTTGAGCTATATTTTTGTAATGAAATTGTTCAAAATGTCAATCGCGTTGCATTTACATTGTATTTGGGAAATATGAAGCCACTCGGGCCTATCAAGGTTATCCAACTCGAGCTATATTTGAACTAAATTGCATCTTTACCTTAAATTGTGCAAAATGTCAATCTCAAGTCAGCTAATTAATATAAATGTTTACGGTCATGCCAAAGTCCCTTTGCAGTGAAATTGCAGCATATCTGTATGTTGCCCTTGTTTTGGTAAATGTTTACTATAACCACCACGTCCAATTTTTTTTTTTTTGCAAATACATTGGTAATTATTCGTTTTTACACCCAGTCTGTTTTTATGATGAGAAACTTTGGTCAATTTTGAGGTGTTTTGCACGAATCTGCCATCTGTTTCCTGTGTAAATGCGTAGTTTTCGAGATATCATCATCTTGAAAACCACATTTGCACGGGAAATGGATGGCAGTTTCGTACAAAACACCTCAAAATTAAACAGAGAAGTTTGCACTCGTCATTTTTGTTTAGGTTAATATTTGTCTTTTAACCCACTCATGTGTGGTTAAAACAGTATAATATATTGAATTGCCATTCAAAACTGACTAAGAAAATATATATCTTATGTTGTGCAAATTTGTTAAGTGTACTTTTTCTAATAAAATATTTTTCCTGATTGGGCTACTTTTTGCTACTCTGCGACTTAATTAGTTGGTTGGGTTTTGTTCTGGCTAGTTTGTTTTTTCTTAATTGGATTCAGTTTAGTGGTGTTTATGATAGAATTATGACATGCCATTCGTGTGATTTTGACTTTGAGAACTTGATTCGTCATGTGGGTTAATATTCGTCTTTTAACCCACTCACACGCAGTTAAAACTATAATATATTGAATTGCCATTCAAAACTAAGAAAATATATATCTTGTGCAGATTTGTATAAAATTTTTTTTTTTATTAAAATATTTCCTTCAGGTTTTTTCAATATATATATATATAACTATGGTAAATATGGATATTACGGCCTCCACCCAATTTTGATACCAAAATATTTTCCTAGTAGTGTATGATGTGCTTTGTTCAAATCTGGCCTTCATTTTATGTGGAAATGAACCAATCAAAAGTTATGAGACTTCAAAGTTTTAACATATTTTGGTTTATTTCCCCATAAAATGAAGGCCAGATTTTAACATTGCACATCAAATCCTACTAGAAAAATGCATTCCAGTATCCAAATTACTAGAGAACCTACCTAATCTAACCTAACCTAACCTACCTAACCTAATCCTAATATCAATGGAATCATAAATGGGCTTACCTTTTTAACTGTTGGGTGGTGGATAGAGCTTGGCAATAGCCCTAAGGAAGTAGTGCATTACTGTCCCATCATATGAATGGGATGCGAGGAATAGGTACCTTGCGACGTAATTGTTGTACATTTCATTCCTATTCCCTGGTCGTAGTATCCACTCCTTCATGCCTCTCCATAAGCGCTCTATAGTCTGCGTATGAATATCAGAATTCTGCAGGTCTATGAAGTTTTTTGAATGGTTCACCATTTGATGCGTGTATCCCTCGGGGAGGTTAGAAATTCCACCATACGCTGCCCACGAATCTGAGTGAATAACACTGCTTGGCTTTATCATTTTCTGGATTATGGGAATTAATATTTCTACTGACCGAGTAAGCATTTTCACCACAAATTTCTTTTTAGCTACGCACTCTATTCCACCAAAAACCCCAAATGCCCCCTATAATATACCCTCGGTGATACTTAACGACGTCCAAATTTTGATTCATCAATTTCTACAATTATCCTATTTCTGCCTATTGGTTCCTGATTTTCTAGCCAATATGAACAAACCTCACAGCAAAATGACCTCTAGTCAACAATAGTTTTAGATGATATACAAAGATTAACTTCACAATAACGCTGCGAGAATTCCTTGCGCAGAAAGATGTTAATGAAACGAAAGTTAAGAGATGGAGATATCCGAGCCTCACCTAACCATGTATCTCTAAATTGAGATATCGAAAATGTACCGTCGCCAGCGTTTATTTTTCTTATCAGTTACTCGTTTCTAGCATCGAAATCTCCACCTTGATTCATCGTAGGAACACTTAGATCCACACACACTGCATTTAAAATACGACTGTAACATACCATGTTTAACAAAAATTTCTACAGCAGAATTATCACTATTGTTAATTTTTATAATAACATCTTCGAAATACATCTCACATCCTTCACACGCCATATTGGAAAATCAACTAATGAAGAAAACGGAAAACATTATACCTCATTTTTTGTTTTTTTCCACCCAAATAGATATATTTATGATGTCATTCAAAAAATGGAGTTACTGGTACGAAAATAATTTCTTTAAAAGCCTATAACATTATAAATACGCAATTGCACAAATAATAACATATACCATTAGACTCCTAAAATTATGCTAAAACGTTTGATAATAGCCAGTATTGTCAACTTGGTGGAGGCCATAATATCTATATTTACCTCAACAATTTGGTGATTTCCTATTTTTGGTATTTCTGGCTACTTCAGCGTAATTTAATTTGTCCTGTTTTAAAATTAAATCATTAGCAGCAGTTGTTGGTCTGTTAGTTTGGTGTTTTTGTGACCACAAGTATGACATGTCAGTTTTGTATATTTGATTTTGAAGATGTAATCCGCCATATTGCCCTCAATGAAGATAAGAGTTTAGACTTTTTTTTTCAATCACAGAATAATTAAGACATCCGTGACCTGCCCTAAATGTAATAATGCTTGTATTTTAAGAAAAGACCAGAAGGTCTTTAGGTGCCATAAAAAAAATCCTAAAAATAAATGTGTTGTTTCAGTTTAAGGGCTTGCGAAATTTAGTGGACTATTGTCTTTGAGGAGAGATGTAAATTATGTATACAATAGGCTTCTGAGAATCCTTTCATCAGGAATATGTTCATAAAATGTAATATTACATTAGGCTTTACATTCACTTTATCTAGCCACGTATGGTATCCTTGAACTGGGATATGGAGAATCTGCATGTAACAGCCTGGGTAGATAAGTGGGAGATGAAATTTAACGTTGATAAGTGCAAGGTTATGCATATTGGGCCAAAAAATCCAGAATTTGAATACAATATGAATGGAATTTGGATTAAAAATGATGATAAAGAGAGAGACTTGGGTGTCGCTGTGACTAATGAACTTAAACCCTCAAATCACTGTATGGTAATCAGAAATAAAGCAAATGCTAGACTCAATCTCATGCAGACACACACTACATACAAATTGCCCAATATTATAAAGCAACTATACATTTCATATGTGAGACCCCTCCTCGAATACTGCATTCAATTTAATAGTCCCTATTTGATACAAGATGTTGAAAAACTGGAAAGGGTACAGAAGCGAGCAACAAGAATGATCCCATCTCTAAGACAATTGACATATAAGGAAAGACTGGCGTATCTAAGCATGTTCTCATTAAAAAGGAGGAGGTTAAGGGGTGATATGATAGAGGTGTATAAAATGATAAAAGGGTTGGATAAGATAGATTTTGAGTCTCTCTTCATTAAAGATCACAATAACCAGACTAGAGGTCATAGTATGAAATTATTTAAGCCAAGATGTAGAACAAATTTAAGAAAACAGTTTTACAGACAGAGTAATTAAGTTTTGGAACAGTCTGACAGAAGAAGTGGTGACTTCAGATACACTTGATTCTCTCAAAAGAAGGTTGGATAGTTTGATGTCTGCAAGGGACATCTGGTGATGGTGTTTAAGCCCATTTTTATTGCATGAATGGTACTAGTTTATTTCATATATATGTGCATTTGGGTGATAGATCCCACAGCTCAACACAGGTGGTGTGGGATATAGGGAGGCAGCATCTTGGGTTAGGGGATACTCTGTCCGTCTTACACACCCTATTTAAAGAGATTCCTCTGCCGAGTGGTGCCCCCATAGTACTGTGAGGTATTGAAAAACTCATGATCTTTACTTGCCCCACAAACACCTTTAAATGGGAGACCCAAAATGGGTGCACACACATTTCTACATTACTGTACAGTCTTTACAGCCACACTTACACTTTTCCTCCTAAGTATATATATTGTAATGTATATGGATGTAAATTGTGACTTGGTCCGTAATTGATATGGACCGCGACTTATTTTTGGTTGGCACGGTACTGGTATTGATGGGTACGGTACCATAATGAAATTGACTAGATTCTTTGGATCTGATATATTTGCATGTCAGTTATAAATAGATATAGTGTGTAACATATTTGTGGATAGTAGCCTATTATGACTTTGATCCTCTGGATCCAGAGATTCTATCTTTAGTTTTAAGTTGATAATTAATTAGTTTTAAATTGATACTTAATTAGTTCTGTAAAAATTGGTTATTGCCAATGTACAGGCAGTTTTTACATAGTGGAGCCACCTCGATGGGCCAAAGTGGCCCCTAGTGTGCCCACTATAAAAATTTATTTTGTTAGTCTTTTTTGATGTACACCGGAATATATGCTGGTCCTCTCTGTACGTACACTGTTTATCACACAATGGACACTTCCTTGTTGATGGTAAAATGTTGTGCACAATGAAATCTCTCTAGCGGCTTTATCATTATTATAAATGCACGCTATCAGTTCTTCGAAATCATAATTACAGCCTTCACATGCCATATCTAAATTTATTTAAAGGAAAATGGCATCAATCACTGGACTAGATGAAAATCAAAACAAATGTTATAAACATGCATAAATGTCATTATTATAAACGTGCATTTGATGTGACGTCACGTCAAATGGATATTGTTAATTAAAATTTCAGAAGCAAATATCTTCATAAATATGAATTTCCCCAAATAAAGACACACACCATTTTTCTTAGTAAATTATGATGTACTACTGGAAATATTTCATTTTACTTGGGGTGCAGCTGGTGTTATAGTAAACATTAACCCTCGTTTTTCCTGAATTTCAATTGAATGGTAGGGTGCTATCAGAAGTAACCCAGACTAAGTATCTTGGCCACATACTAATGGATAGTCTTTCAGATGACTGTGATATTCTAAGGCAATGTAGACAATTATATGCTCAGGGAAATACTTTGGTTAGAAAATTTCATATGTCTACATTAGATGTTAAGTTGATCTTGTTCATAACTACTACTACTACTCAAATGTATACAGCTCATTTGTGGTGGAACTACAGGCTGTATAATTTGAGGAAATTATATGTTGCACATAATATTTTTAGGAGTTTATTAAGGACTCCAAGATTTGTAAATGGTGCTCCTTCTAGTGTTTGTAGTCAGTAAGGTGGGTGAATTTGTAGTTTTGACCAACCACAGAAATTTTTGATGAAAAATACGTTATTCAAGAGTTCTTCAAATTCTGAATAACTTTATTTACAATTTTGCTCGCAAATGAATGACAGTTGAATAAATTAACAGAACTGTTTTAGCCAATCAGCTTTGTCCTAGATTGTGCCACATCAACATCTCCAGTAAAGTAAGGTGATCTATCTACTTGTGAGTTGCCCCTGGTTAATTGAATGCCCCAGTTAGGTCAAATGTATACACCCTTGATTGGTTAGGTTAAGTCATGATATTTTCCTTAGTTTTAACAAAAATATCAGGTAAACTTTAAATAGCTGTAACTTTTTAATATTCATTTGTGACAAATTTGCATTGAAGAAAAGTGTCTTAGAATTGTTGAAACTACCTATTTTAAAGACAAAATTTCTAAGATTCTGTGGTTGTACAAAACTGCGAATTTACCTTCATTTCTGTGACAAATTACTCATTTCTGTGGTCCCCCCACCCAAAAAACCTGATTTCCCATGGGTCCCCTCATTGAACTGTTGTTCATTTGCAAGCAAAATAGTAATTAAAGTAGTTGTTCAGAATTTGAAGAGCTCTCAAATGATGTATTTTTCATAAAAAAAAATTCTATGGTTGGTTGGCACTACAAATTGACCATAAGGTGTAGGGTTGCACCGATTAATCGGTTGACAATTGGTAATCGGCCATCATCGGTCAGCTTTTTTTTTTGCTGATTAATCGGTTTTCATACTCGGTCATCTTTGTTTATTACATTACAGAAATTGCATCCCTGGTTTAAGAATTTCAGTTATCCTAGACATGGAATGAACTTAAATAATATTTTGCTTGTTTTTTATTAAATATTTTCTACCAATTTGCATTGTTTGGAGAATAATAGGCAGAGTATTATTGAATTAATTTACTCCATTATCACTCCATTTATTAAAACAAAAAATTATTGTACCTTACTGAACAAAAGAATCTATTTAAGCTTTCCTGTTGCAAAACAAAAGTGGCCTTAACCTACTCTCTAACGATAAACAAAATTTGAGATGGAAACATTGCATAGGGTGCATTTGCAAATAATTTTGTTATTTTTATCTACTTTAAAGTATTTCCATGCAATGCTTGGAGCCATAAGGGTTTTATGTTATTTAAATTTGTAACAAAAATATAAAATTTCTTGGCAACTTTCATTAAAATGCTTAATTTAATTTGTAAAAGAAATTAAAGAATTAGAATATGTAAATAGTTCTAAAAATATTAGATTAATATTAGATAAAAAAATATTAGATATTAGGCTTACGTTTTATATTGTGTGCTCCTATTTACCAGTATAATAGGTATAAGCGGCGTAATTCAGTAACCATATAGTGCTATAAACTTATACAGTATATAAAAAGAATTATCGGCCGATTATTTTAGGCTGATTAATCGGTAATCGGCGCAACCCTAATAAGGTGCCTAACTGTGCCAGTGTCATTCGCAATTTTGTATTTATAATTATTACTAGGCTTGGTGAGTCAGTCAGTAAGATAATAGAAGCCATGGTTAGTGGACTGATCTCTGATATATTTTATAAATCTGGAAGCATTGGCATAGGCAATTGTATGTTCATTATACACAGTGATTCACTGGCCTACTTAGTCAGTGCTCCAGACAACTATCTCTTAATCTTCTATGGACCTCTTGTATAATGTTTGTATCTGTTGAGTCTGAAATAGTGTTTGTTTCTTGTTTTTCATGTAAAGGGTGAAATAGTGTTTATTTTTCATGTAAAGGGACTCTGTGGATACCCTATAACGTTAACTTAAGTACTAAGAATATACACTCCATAAATGTTAAGTCTAGAGGCATAAATTAAACTCTAAAAAATTTATGGACGTAAATTATAAAAATGAAAAAAAAAATTAAATTTTTATATCCAAATAACTTATACATTATAATCAATCAACACGGTACTGTT
Organism: Bathynomus jamesi; assembly: GCA_023014485.1. Classification (NCBI taxonomy): domain Eukaryota; kingdom Metazoa; phylum Arthropoda; class Malacostraca; order Isopoda; family Cirolanidae; genus Bathynomus; species Bathynomus jamesi. The sequence goes on along the minus strand of JAJOZX010003507.1, from coordinate 328,073 downwards.
CAGCATCATAGTAGAATGTTAGTTTTTAAAAGCATTTCTCCACAAGAATTTATGCAAATAGCTATGGAATAAGGTATTGGATGTTCCACACTGGCTTGCCTAATTCTTAGTTCAGACTTACCTAGTTCATTTTTGTGGGAGAATAAAAGACTTTGCTTGTAGGACTCCCATCTCAACTTACTAGATGTGAACTCCAAATTACTAGTTATCAACATTATATTAAAACCCATGCTATTATCTAATATAAGTTGTGGGGCCGCGCAGTTAATTTTCCGCATTTATATTATTTTTATATTAGTTACCGACAAACCAATTTTGCGCGTACCAAATTGTATATTTTATCATTGTGTAATTTTAAGAATCATATATATAATCTTTATAAATAAGTATTGTACATAAATTTATATATATATTTTAATTAATTCAGCTGTATATATAAAAACAAAATCTTCTGTAAAATAACCCAGCCAACCAAGAACTCAATAAACTCTGAAACGACCGGCTTTTCCTTCAAGACGCCAACCCCCAAACGACAGGGAGAGAAGAGGACACGAGAGGCCCCTAAAAGAGATACCCAACAAAGATAGCTGCCTCTCGTATCCTTCATTCTTCCCGGCAATACAAGTAGCAAGAAGGAACCAGCTACAATTGGTGACCCCGGAGTGAACCCAAAGCAGCATCCTTCAGTCGCGGGCGGAACAAACCGAAGCCACGCCTCTTCGCCGCCCACCCGTAGTAGCCGGTCGGAACCAAAGCAGCAGCAGACCCGAATTACATTCCCGCAAGATGGAATCTGTTGAATCAGGAGTGCACCATGTCACCATCAAGCCACCCACGTTCTCTGAAGCGTCGGCCGCAGGATGGTTCTCCATCATGGAGGCACAATTCCACATTTCCAGAATAACATCCGAAGAGACCAAATTTTTCCATGTTCTAGCCTCGTTACCCCCCGAAGTCGTCTCACGAATTTCAGCAGCAACTCTCTCCAACAAGTCGTACACCGATTTAAAAGAAGAAATCGTGAGTCATTACGAAAAGACGAAGCCAGAACTCTTCGAACGACTCATCTCCAACACTCCTCTCACTGGAAAGCCCTCCCAATTCCTTCAAGATATCCACCAAACGGCACTGAAGGTGGGCGTCAGCGATGATTTGGTGAAGCATAAATTCATCCAGGCGCTCCCATCCTCAATAGCGCCCGTCGTAGCAGCACAAAAGGAGCTGACGCTAACTCAACTCGGCAAACTAGCCGATGAGTTAATACCGTTCGCTCAACAAAGCTGCTACGCGGCGCCAACGTCAACTCGAGCCAATACAAGCCCAAGAACGAATATCCCCATCGGCCTAAAACCCTTCAGCGAGAATCAGCGGCGGTGGTGTGCCGCGCGCACCTTTATTATGGCCCCCAAGCAAGGACCTGCAGGCCATGGTGCAAGTGGCCAAATAAAGATGACGCCAAGCTGCTCCCCTCGTCACGCCCAAATTCAAGATCTTCCTCACCATCAAGAGAAACGTCGGAAAACTAGATAAGCAGGCTGTGATTAACGCGACGTCCGGCCTGCCGCTGATCTCAGTCGCAGCTCGCATCGCCAGTCTGAAGGTCAATTTTATCATTGACACAGGAGCGAGCATCTCAATTTTACCACCAACTTGTGTCAATGATTGTCAACTCCACCCAACCGCAGTAAAGATTTCCACCGCAAACGGTCAGCCGCTCGAAATATTCGGAGAAGTAACACTGGACATATCAATTCCTAAATTACGAAGAATATTCAGGTGGCCATTCGTCGTCGCCCAAGTCTCCAGTCCACTTCTCGGCGCCGATTTTCTATCCCATTATGACATCCTTGTGGACTGCAAGCATGGCATTTTGAAGGATAGAGCAACAACTCTTCAAGCCACTACTAAACCTGTGCAATCCAAAGACCTTCACCTCATCAATATTAACCCTACCGACAAATTACCTCAAGAAATCAGGAACCTGCTTGACAAGTACTCCTCACTACTGAAACCAGCTCAACCGCAGAAAGTTTCCACCAACACTGTCAAGCATACCATCGACACTGGCAGCGCACCACCAGTGTTTGCAAGCCCTCGACGTCTTCCACCCGATAAATTATCCTCAGCTAAGGCTACTTTCAACAACTTACTTCAAGATGGAATTATAGAACCCTCAAAATCACCATGGGCCTCACCGTTACACCTCGTTCCGAAGAAGATACCAGGCGAATGGCGGGCGTGTGGTGATTATAGAAGCCTAAACGCTGTCACGAAACCGGACAGATATCCACTTCCTCATATAAGAAGTCTGTCAACATCTCTGCACGGAAAATCATGCTTTAGCAAAATCGATCTAGTCAGAGCATATCACCAAATTCCAGTCCACCCAGAAGATATCGAGAAAACGGCTATAACAACTCCATTTGGTTTATTTCAGTATTTATACATGCCATTTGGTTTAAGAAACGCCCCTGCAACATTTCAACGCTTCATGGATACAATTTTCAGAGGAGTTGACTGCGTATTTGTGTATCTCGACGATATTTTAGTCCATTCAAATAACGCAGTTGACCATTTGAAAGACTTAGAACGCGTATTCAAGATCCTTCAAGAACACAATTTAAGAATTTCCTTAGAAAAATGCATATTTCAGCAATCCAAAATTGAATTTCTGGGTCATGAAGTTTCCCCAGCAGGCATTCGTCCTCCTGTAAACAAAGTCTCCGAAATTCAAGATATTCCCCAACCGCAAGATTACCAAAGCCTCAGAAGATTCCTAGGAATGACGGGATTCTATCGCCATATGATACCCCGTTACGCCGATTTAGTCTCACCTTTAAGTGAAATCGTCAGAACTCAAGTCAAAAGCAAAAGTCTACAGTGGAACAACGAAGCAATTCAAGCCTTTCAAGATGTCAAGGATGCACTACGGAACGCCATTACGCTTTGTCATCCTCTTCCATCAAGCTCAATCCTTCATTTAGTTACGGACTGCTCACAAATACCAGTTCCCATCGCCTTCTTTTCCAAGAAATTAATTACAACTCAGCAAGCGTATGCCGCATATGATAGAGAATTACTCGCAGCATACCTAGCCATCCTGCATTTCCGTCAATTTTTAGAAGGTTGGCAAGTAATACTCTTCACGATCACAAACCGATGGTTTCTGCCTACAAGAGTCCCTTATGAGCCAAGACAGACCGACAACAACGTCATTGGTCTGCCATCACGGAATACGTATGTGATGTAATACATATCTGTGGATCCAAAAGCGTCGTAGCGGACTGCCTTTCACGCAACATAAACGCAGTACATATCAATGCTTTCGATTTATCAGCAATTGCCGAATCAACAAAAAGATCAAGAAACGCAAGAATTTCTCCCACGTCTCAAGCCATTCCCGTTTCCAGAAAATACAACTTTATATTGCGATACATCCATGCCATATCCCCGTCCTTTTGTTCCCAAGCAGCATCGATCTTCCATCTTCAATCAATTTCATAATATTTCTCATCCAGGCATCAAGCAATCACTTCGTATCATTAAATCAAGATACTTTTGGCCCTCAATGAATAAGGATATTCGAACTTGGTCCCGAAATTGTGAATCATGTCAATCCTCAAAAATTTCTCGCCATACAAAATCAGAAATAACCCCCTTCGATTTACCAAGTTCAAGATTTGAAACGGTACATATCGACATCGTCGGTACCTTACTGCCAACCACTTTGCCCGGTCAAACATATCCTTCCCCATATAGATATCTCCTAACCTGCATCGATCGTGCCACAAGATGGATAGAAGCATATCCTCTGATTGATACTACAGCCACATCAATAGCACACGCATTTCTCGATGTATGGATTTCAAGATTTGGTGTACCACTGCAAGTCATAACGGACTGCGGATCCCAATTCGAATTCGAACTCTTTAGGAAACTCAGCTCTCATCGGATTTCACTGACTAAGAACTTTGTCGTATCGCCCTCATACCAATGGAATAATTGAAAGATCTCATCACACCATCAAGACCGCAATCATCACTCAAAAACAAGATTGGCTCCCCGCTTTACCCATAGTTCTCCTTGGTTTACGCAGTCTCCCCAATGAATCGGGTTATTCACCGTTCACCACTGTCACTGGAACCACCCTATTATGCCTGAGGCCAATGATCGCCAATTCATCGTCAAAATCCAATTCAAAATTCATCTCCGAATTAGCCAAGAAAATGACGCAAATCGATTTCGCCCAACTCTCTCAAGGAAACATTCACTCAGCCCCCAAATCATTCATTCCATCAGAACTCCACAAATCAAGCCACGTATGGGTATGCATCGACCACGTTCGAAAACCATTTGAGGCACCATATCAAGGACCTTTCCGTGTTCTCGAATGCCACAATAAGTACTTTGTAATAGAAAAAACCAATGGATCATCAGAAGCCACTTCAATTAATCGTTTAAAACTGGCTTATATAGTTTCAGGTCCCCCACAGGTACCGGGCGCACAATCGGATGACATTGGATTGGAGAAAAAGCACGCAAGGAAAAAGGATGATGGAGGACGCACCTCGGAGGTAGCAAATACAGACCTCAGGATGAGCGTGCAGGACAACGCAACAATCGGAAACGAGGCTGACTGAGGATCAACGCGAGCTGGATGAAGGATCCAATTCAAATCAAGACCCAAATATTTCTACTTTTAATATACGTGCTCTGCTTCTCGGGGTGGGCAGTAGTGTGGGGCCGCGCAGTTAATTTTCCGCATTTATATTATTTTTATATTAGTTACCGACAAACCAATTTTGCGTGTTACCAAATTGTATATATTTTATCATTGTGTAATTTTAAGAATCATATATAATCTTTATAAATAAGTATTGTACATAAATTTATATATATATTTTTAATTAATTCAGCTGTATATACAATAACAAAATCTTCTGTAAAATTACCCCAGCCAACCAAGAACTCAATAAACTCTGAAAGCGACTGGCTTTTTCTTCAAGACGCCAACTTCCCAAATGACAGGGAGAGAAGAGGACACGAGAGGCCCCTGGAAGAGATACCCAACAAAGAGATAGCCTGCCTCTTGTATCCATCATTCGTCCCGGCAAATACAAGTAGTAGCAAGAAGAAACCAGCTACAAAGTCATTAAATTCATTTACATCTTTCATATTGTGTTACATCAAGCTGAGCACATACTGATCATTCGTTTAATTTCATCAAATGAGTAGGGAAGGTTTCTACAGTGAACAAAATGAGCCATTCTGGTTAGGCCTGGGTGATGCAAGGCCTCATGTAGGTGGTAGAGGGAAGTACTGTTAGTAGCTGAACAGCAACTCCTTCAAAACATGTCTGCAGCAGCATTTTGATCACCTGGCCAATAAACGATATCATAACTGTAACTCAATAGTTCAACCCTCCATCGCATGATTTTATCATTCATCATTCTTTATTTTGCCTAGCTCTTTATTATTGAATATGAATGCAACAGACTTTTGATCTGTGATCAACTGAAAATGATGCCTGAGCAGGTAGTGGTGCCACTTCCTAAGGGCCTCAATGATCGTGCATGCCTCCTCTTCAACTGCTGACTGGCATTGCTCACACAGACAGAGTCCTGGAAAAGAAGGCCACAGGTCACCCCTTCTGGTTTAGCGTCACTGGGATAGCATAGTCCGACATATCACATCGGTCTCAACAATGAACGGTGCCTGTGCATCAATTGCCATCACAACAGCCATTGCTATGTCTTGTTTGAGAGATTTGAAAGCAGCAATGGCTGGAGATGCTAGAGGAAATTCTTGATTTTGTATTAGAGGTTGTACCTTTTCAGAGAATTTTGGAATCCACTGTAAATAATATGCAAACATGCTCTCTACTCTGCGTAGTGAGTGAGCATTATTTGGAAGTGGAAAATCCCACAGTGATGTTAGGTGATCAGGATCCAGTCAACTAGAGCCATTACTGATAAATAACCAAGTAAGTTAATAGATTTAGCGGACAATACACTTTTATCATTGTTGAAAGTTACCAGTTTTGCAGGATTCCTTTCAGAGTGACTAATAGCATTGCTGTCTTTCAATGAGTAATAGATGATATCTCCCAGAATGAGCTGCATGATACTTTCACATACCTCAATAACATGACTATCTGTGGAAGGAATCAGCAGGAGCATGACAAACTTAGATAAATTCTTTCAGGTCGCCAAGTTTGTCATGCCCCTGCTGATTCCTTCCACAGATAGTCATGTTATCGAGGTATGTGAAAGTATCATGCAGCTCATTCTGGGAGATAACATCATCTATTACTCATTGAAAGAGAGCAATGCTATTAGTCACTCTGAAAGGAATCCTGCAAAACTGGTACAATTTCCGATTAGCCTCAAAGGTGGTAAATTGTTTTTCTTCATCCTTAATGGGGATTTGATGATAGGTGCTTTTTTAGGTCCACGGTACTGTACACATATGATGAGATACTGACGAGTTCATCTATTCAAGGAAGAGGGTAGGTGTCCAACAAAGTGAACTGGTTAATAGTACATGAGTAATCTATAACCATCCTTTCCTTGTACCTTTCATTAGAAATGACAAGCACCTGCGCTCTCCAAGGCGATGCACTGGGTTCGATGATGCCCTCCCAAAGCAGCTTCACTATTTCCACCTTGATAAATCATTGATCACTTTCGGAATACCATCTTGACTTGTCAGCTATTGGCTGACAGTCAGGAGCAAGGTGGGAGAATAATGACTGAGGTGCTATTGAAGCTGAGGCCAAGGAGCATATCTTGAGTGGAGTGTTCATCCCATTGAACTGTACTTCAAGACTATAATGCTTCCTGAGTATATCATGCCCTAATATTACATCAGCACAAAGGTCCCGAAGTACCACGAGTTGAATGTTGTTGAAATATGTGTCACCCTATTTAAGTTGGACATAGCATTGCCCATAGGAGATGCAGAGTGATGATGATGCTGCTGCCATTGAGATATTGTGTGCTTGGAGCGGAGGCAATAGCTCCAAATTTAGTGACTATATGAAGCGTTTATCCATGAAACTCAGAACTGCCAGTATTGATGAGTGCCTCAGTGGATACTCCATTTACACGCGCTTTCAATAGTGCCTTAGAAAGACAGCCAGGAGTAGTGGCTATCACAGATACTAACAGTTGAGCAGTGGCAGCCAAGGTCGATTGCACACCTGACTTGCAAACTCTACTGAAGTGGCCTTTCTTTGAACATGAATTGCAGATGGCATCCTTAGCCAGACACTTATTTCAGGGATGTTTGTTGTAGCCACAGAAGTAACACGACTGTTACTGAAGCTGAGGTAGAGAGTTCTGTCACAGTTGTAGAGTGAGTTGGGTGATCTAAGACGCTCGTACCACATTCATCTCATGGAGTGATGTTACTCAGAGCATTTTGTGAAGCAGCTGCAATGGTTGAGAGAGAATTAGCATGGTACAAATTGGCCTGTCATTGTGCCATCTCGAGAGACTGAGCCTGATTGAAGGCTGAGATTTCTATTTTCCAATAGCTGCTGGTGAATGTGAGATGAGAGAAGGCCACCAATGAAGGAATCCCAGATGTAATCTTCCCGATATTGAGCAGCGGAGACATCCCCAAAATCGCAATCCTTACTGAATTGTTTTAATGCCTGCAGAAATTGGTCCAGTGTCTTACCAGTTTCTTGCTTGTGAGTCGCTGACAAATGATGGGCAAAGATTTCGCTCTTTGGCCTCTCATAGATTTCCTTGAGGATGTTCATGGTGTTGTCATAACTGGAACACTCAGAAATGTATTCGTATACAGGTGGGGTAGGCCTGTTCAAAAATCAACTTTTTCTTATTTTCATAGGTTTCTGTACATTTTCCCATGCTTTTTGACCTGAAAAAGCCGAAAATCACAACTATTTTGACCTAGGATGTTGGGAAGCATTGCCGCATGGAGCTTTAAATTTTCTGCCTTGAAATTGGCCAAAGCGCCAATTCCAGGGTTCCTTGAATTATGTTTTGCACTTTAACTTTTGATCTAAACAAGATAGAGCAACAAATTAGGTATCAAATGAAAGAGCATAAAATTAATAAATAATAATAATAATTAATAATAATAATAATAATTATCTATCATTTTTCAGGAAACAACAGAAACTCAATCAGAATCTAGAAAACCATCTACAAGTTACAACTTCACAATGGCATTAACCCTAGAACACAAACCTCGGGTGAAAATCACCCCACGATATTTTGATCATGTGACTATGTTGTGGGGAGTGGTGGCAGCCACCTGCCTTGCCCAGTAGCTGCAGTGCGTGTTTAGCCATGGTCGAGAGAGGTAGTGGTTTAAGTGTCACTCACTTGATTTTTCCTGTAGAGTACATTTTGGGTGATTTTCACCCGACGTTTGTGATACAAGGTGCAATTATTAGCGGGTGGAAATCTCCCAAGGTTTGCAGTGGTGTACATATTCTGGTTTGCTATTTACATTATTTTTCTTTACAGGCATTGATTATGACATTCTAGGTGTACTAAAGTGCTATTACTATTGCAAGAATCATGTCTAATAAACAGGTGAAGTATTACGCAAGTGATGAGCTTGAAAGAATTATGAACACAACTGGGGAATTACCTGATTATAGTGAAACTGATGATGAAGAGAATGAAGATGACCTAGAATATGAGGTCATGTATGATAGTGACATTGACAAAGAATATGTACCTGAACCAAGTGAAAATGATGATGAGAGTAGTCATAGTGATGAGGAGACCAGACGCCGTGTATGGAAAAAACCACGGCACACGTCTACACCAGCCAAGCCACGCTCGCCCCACGTGACAGCTAGGCCTATCACCAGCCGCCATGTGTTCGACCCAGACCCTGGTGCCTCTACGTCTGCCGCCTCTCCTGATGCCCCTGCTGCTCGTAGGGGAAGAAAAAGGCGCCCTGATGAGGACGACGATGCTCCCTCAGTCGTTGACTTCCACACCAGCACCCTGGCAAGCACTTCTGGCTTCGGGTGGAGTTGCCGGCCACAGTCTCATTCGTCGATGAGAACTCCATCACGGAACATCCTTCCATCCGGCATGACCACAGGGCCAACAGCGGAGGCACGGAGTGCTGACACCCCAATCAAGTGCTTCACGTTGCTGTTTGAGGACCAAATCATCGACGAGATTGTTGAATGGAGCAACAAGCGAATCCACTTGCAGGCTGCCAAGTACGGCTGGCAGACTGGAACACACACTTGAACAGAACCAGCCGAGGTGCGTGCACTTCTGGGGGTTATCATCTTCAGTGGCTGCCAGAGGGACAATCATCTATCAACATCAGAGATGTGGAACCCCTGCACCAGCGCAGCCACATACTGTGCGGCCATGTCTCAGGTCGATTCGAGTTCCTACTGAATTGTCTGCGTTTTGATGACCCTGACACACGGGAGGAGAGGTGGAAGACAGATAAGTTTGCAGCCATTAGGAAGATCTGGGACAACTTTATAGGAAATTGTGGGAGGATGTACGTGCCTAGCGAGAACCTGACTGTCAACGAACAGCTGCTTGGTTTCAGAGGAAGGTGCCCCTTCCGAATGTACATCCCCAACAAGCTGGCTAAATACGGGATCAAGCTTGTTCTTGCCAATGACAGCAATAGCAAGTACTTAGTGGGTGTGATCCCTTATCTGGGGAAGGATGGGACAAGACCCATGCAGGGCATCAACCTTGGCCATTACTACACCAAGGAGCTGACCAGGCCATACCACCAGACACAAAGGAATGTAACCACAGACAACTGGTTCACGTCTGTGCCCTTAGTGACGGACCTCTTAGACTGTGGCATGACCCTTGTTGGAACGGTCAGGGGAAATTAAAAGGAGATACCATCGCAGATGAAGGAAATGGCCAGTTGCAGGCTAGGGTCAAGTGCATTCCTTTTCACCAAGGAAATGACTCTGGTGACATATATCCCAACAAAGTCCAAGACCAAGAAGAAGCTCGTCTTGCTATTGTCTTCTATGCACACAGCCAGCCCTGGGACCCACAGGAAAGCCGGAGATCATTGAGTTCTACAGTGCCCACGAAAAGTATCCGATCACCCTTGAAATTTGTATTTTTTACATAAAAAACAATGTTTAAATGTATACTAACCTTATATTAGTATTTTGTCATCTGTCCTTTGGTTTGGATGACTTGTTCTAGACGTTTTGGCATGGATTTAATCAAGTTTTGACAAACTTCCACTGATATTTCCTTGCACCATACCTTTTGATGGCCTCTTGTAATTTTTCGACTGAGCCAGTGTCGTGGCATTCAACCTTATTTTTTATTATTAGCCCAGATTTTCTATCGGATTGAGATCTGGACTATTACCAGGCCAATCCAAAATATCAAATTTATTGTCAGTAATCCATTTTGTCACTATTTTGGCCCTGTGACATGGTGCACCATCATGCATGTATGTTTTTGTCCTTTGGATTGCCATTGCCATTGGAAGTTTATCCTGTAGCATTGCTAAATACCGTGCACCATTCATAGTTGTGTTCTTCGGAAGAAAATATAAGTTTCCACGCCCATAGTAACCGAAACAACCCCAAACCATCACACTTGGAGGGTGTTTCATTGTCTTTAGGGTGTATTTAGGGTCCATCCTATTTGAGCCAATAGGCCGGTGAACCTTTTTTGGACAACTTCTGAATGTCAAAAATGTCGACTCATCGCTAAATAAAACCTTCTTCCAGTCATCAACAGTCCAATGAATGTATTTTTTACAAAATGCGACACGTTTTTTACGCATTTTTTCATTAATGAACGGTTTCTTAGCAGCATGGCGAGATGGTAATCCGAGTTCTTTTGGAGCCGCTCCTGGATAGTTCGTTCAGAAACACCAGATAACAAATTATTCATATTAAATTTTATTTCTTTCGCAGTTATTGTTGGGTTTTTCAATACTAAACGTTTCATAAGTTTGTCTGTTCGCGAATTTGTTTTTCTCGGTCTGCCAGATCGTTTTTTAGGGACTGGCGTGGTTAGGCCACCATTGTTCTTAGCCCGTGAAACCCATAAATTAACGGTACTTTGGGATATGTTAATTCCTTAGCTATCTGTCTCTGTGATTTCCCACATGCATGCAAAGCAACAATAGCACCTCGACAATCACTCTTAAGTTGTTTTTTAGCACACATTATATATAAATTTTATTTACACCACTTTCTGTAAAAAAAAAAAAAAAAAAAAAATCAAGAAATTTACACAAACAGTGAAATCTGACAAATTTGAGACACAGCCACCCGCAACGAAGGCTACCAGAACACTAATTTGAGAGTGCATTGGATAGCTCTCATATCAGCGAGCAACCTCAAAGTTACCAGATGTCACTAGAACAAATAGAAAGTGAATTACGTGTCTCTGAATATCAAGGGAAAATATTGTATTTTCTTGAGTGATCGGATACTTTTCGCGGGCACTGTACAATCACACGAAAGGTGGTGTGGACACATTTGACCAGATGTGTGCCCACTACTACCGTGGACGCAAGACCAAGAGATGGCCGCTGTGTGTGTTTTATGGGATGCTGAACACCTGTGTACTCAACTCCTGGGTCATCCACAATGAAAATGCAATTAGGACAGGTGGCAACAGGATCATCAGGAGGAAATATATGCAAATATTGGCACTGGGACTCATCACGCCCTGGGCAGAGAAGAGGCTCAACTGCCGTTCCTGTCACGCCCCCTCAAGACACTCATCTGCACAATCTGCAACCTCCCTTCACCTGGCACTGCTGCAGGCCTGGCAGGCACGGTAGTAGCAGAGAGTAGTGGTGCCTTGGTGCGCTGCGTTATGTGCCCTAAGGGGTCCGACAGGAAGACTGCCGCAAGTGTCTTGGACCTGTGTGCCCTCGCCACTTCTGCCCTGTCTGTGTTGACTGTGTATAATACCAGGTAAGTTATAATGTTCTTTGAAGTTGTCTGCAATGAAAAAGTGTTCATAAATGATGAATAAATATCTACAAAAAATATTTAGTGCACATAAGTCAGTTTTCGCCTCTCAAAAATTTCCCTGTTTTTGTCTATCTCCACTACAGTTCGTAGCGATCCAGGAGGCTTGTGGCTGTGCCAGCTGAGGCTCTCATGACTCGGGTGACTAGGCCAATGCTCAACTCTGCAGCTGCAGTATTAACTTCACAGTAGATTTTAATGTTAGGTTAGGTAGTATTAAAGCATTGTGAGTAAGGTTTATCTAAGTTACCCATCACAGTACTTACTTTGTTTTTTTTAACTTCTTATAGCAGGAAATTAAAGTACAAGAGTTATATTTTCAATTTATTTCTATACATTTAATAAAGCACGATTAGAACTTTTTATATTAATTTCCGAAAATGGGTAAAATTCACCCGGGGTTTGTGATGGTGTAACCCGGTCCTAGGGTTTGTGTTCTAGGGTTAAGCAAGGAGCTGAGGGAGCTCTGTGGGCGCACAGTTGATATCTCAGAACCTCCACGTACTGTCCACAGGCAGGTGTCAACTGGGCCATCTACCAGATCTCTCACTGAAACTTTCCTGGTTGGATACCCTTCAGCTTTTATCAGTGGTTCCCAGCTTCCCACCAACAGACAGGCATTCCAGTATTTCCTTAATCTTCAGAATTTACCGGAAAATGCAGGGAGGCCCATGGTTCAAGACCTTGCATATGAAACAGTTGAATCTATCATCCCATTCTGGCAGATGGCTAGGATCAAGACAATGACCAAGTACAATGCAATGAAGCTCTTCATGAAACTACATGAGAAACATCATGCTCTGGTGAAAAGCAAAGGAAGAGCAAGTAACCCTGGAGGAAAAAGAGGAGCATTTGTGCTGGAATTAGACAGCCTGTTCGATATAGGAGCTCCAGATGCAATCCAGGAAATACAGAACAACAGACTGTTATCCAGAGAGAAGAAAGATGAGGATATCAGGTTCTACGAAGACCAAAAGACTGAGAGGAAAGGTCATATGTCTGGTCATGACAAGATTTTTGAGATAAGATCCCTGCAGCAAGCAGCGAGGAATGAAAGACTGCAGCATAGACAAGAACAAGGTAAAACTAATTACTTTGAACGTTACAAAAAGTTTTAAGTTTTACTCCATTGCAATATTTAGCATGTACTTAACAATTACTGTCTTAACATGTTGTACTATTTTACAGCTGCAGCAGAACAAGAGGCAGTTGTTCATGTGGATGACATTACCTGGGGTGACTCAACTGACAACGACGCTAACACAGAGGATATGGATTACCATCAGCCTCGTCCTGGATGTTCTCACCATCAAGACACTGTGACTAGTGTGACTTTGACGTTTCCAAGGAAGGTCATGGAATGTGATGTCATCTGCAATACAGCTGATCGTCTTGGTTTATCAGACAATCAAGTTACTGCCATGGTTTCTGCCACCTTGAAAGCTGGAGGGGCTGATCTGGATAACTTTGTCATCTCAACCTCAACAACACGTCGCAACAGAATGCTGTCCAGGTATAATATCAGCCAGAGTCACATGTCCAAGTTTTGTGAAAACCCCCCACAGTACGCTGCCTTACACTGGGATGGAAAGTTGCTCAAAGATGTCTTGGGCAGTGAACCTGGAAGTACCTCAGAGACTTTAGCTGTGCTAGTGTCTGGTCCACCTTCATACACTGAAGGAAAGTTATTGGGAGTACCTGTCATCGACAATTCTTCTGGCACAGCTCAGGCTGAGGCTTCAATGGATTTACTGGAGACATGGGAACTTACGGATAATGTTACTGCCCTTGTTTTTGACACTACATCCAGTAACAGTGGAGTTCACAGAGGAGCTGCCAAACTGCTAGAGAAAATGCTGAACAAAAATGTGTTCTATCTGGCCTGTCGACATCACATCCTGGAAATCCTAGTAGGAGCAGTTTGGGAGAAGCTGTTTGGGAAGGTGAAGGGGCCAGATAATCCCTGGTTTGAGCATCTGAAGGATGTTTGGATGACTTGTCCAAGGAAAACCTAAAGATGCTGGCTATCAACAGCAAATGGCTGAAGGAAAAGAAGAAGAACAGTGAAGAAATACTCCAAGACATTCTAACAGCAGAAAGGCTTCCAAGAGCCAACTACAGGGAAATGGCTGAACTGACAGTCATTGTTCTTGGAGGAACGCCTCCTCGAGGTATTCACTGGAGTCGACCAGGTGCCATTCATCAGGCCAGATGGATGGCCAGAAACCTGTACTCCATGAAAATGCTGATGTTTGCAGATCAACTTGAGTACGACGAAGAGACTGTATCAAAGCTGGAAAGACTCAACACCTTCCTTGCGCTGTTCTACACTCCTGTATGGATGATATCAATGTCTGCTGCAGATGCTCCCGTGAATGATCTAAGTCTAATCCAGGACATGTTGAAGTACAAGAAAACTGACCCAGAGCTTGCTGATGCAGTACTTAATAAGATGGAAAGCCACAAATGGTACATGATGCAGGAAGTCATGCCATTTGCCCTGTTCAGTAGATTGAGTGACACATTGAAGCACGACATTGCTGCCCAGTTACATGCCACTGAGAAGCCAGACAGCTTCAGAACAGGAAAGCCTCTATTCCAGAGAGTCACAGCTAAGACCACCCTGGTTGATCTCATTGGCCCAGAATCACATTTCCTGCTGGACACACTGAACATTGGATCCGAGTGGCTTCTGGAACCTGTCACGTCTTGGCCACAGAATGAGGACTACAGAAAAGCGTTGGACTATGTTAAGAATCTGAAAGCGGTGAATGACATTGCTGAATGTGGTGTCAAGATGATGAGTGACTTTGCAAATGTCATCATAACAGATGCCAAGCAAAGGGACTATCTCCTTCAAGCTGTGGAGTTCAACAGATGCTGCTTTGACAGCTTCAAGAAACAAACTCAACAACTGACTGTGTAAATGTCATTATGAAATTAATCATCATGTAATGCTTTCACTTCTTGATCGATTAGACTTGTGACAAAATGTTAATCTCAAATTTGTGTCATGAATAAGGTGCCTTGTCTGCCTTGAGTGTGAGAAAATGAATTTTGATATTTCTGAAATCTTTGTATGTACCAATGTGCCATTTCTTGTTCCAAGACTATCATAATTGTATAAGTTAGAAAGAGGATTAAAAACACTTTAATTTGGTGCCTATCTTGTTTAGATAAAAAGTTATAGTGCAAAACATGATTCAAGGGACCCCGGAACTGGTGCTTTTGGCTGATTTCAAGGCAGAAAACTTAAAGCTCCATGCGGCAATGCTTCCCAACAACCTAGGTCAAAATGGTTGTGATTTTCGGCCTTTTCAGGTCAAAAAGTATGGGAAAAAGTACAGAAACCTATGAAAATAAGAAAGTTGATTTTTGAACAGGGCTACAGGTGGGGGCATGTAGTTTATGAGAATAGCTAGCTTATCAGGGTCATGAGGAGCTATGGAGTCCAAAAAGTTCTGAAATGTTAGGAACCAGTGATTCCACTGTTTAGCTGCAATACTTGAGGCTTGGGTCTGCATCAAAATGCTCAGGCCTCAAGAATTTATCCATGATTAAATCAATGAATCAAATGACTGCACCGACATTGAAATCATTTGTTGAATAAATTGTAATATTATAGATTAGGTACTCTCTAGTTTGGATCGTGAATGATTGAATCCTGACAACCTTAGGCTTTATTCAACAAAATGAAACATGCATATCTGAAACAAAACAAAAATTTAGAACACTATACAACAGATTAGATTAATGAAAACATCATAAATAACATGCTTAATAAGGAAGCAAGCTAACCAAAATAGCCAGTTTATCATATATATACGTGTGTGTGTGTGTATATATATATATATATATATATATATATATAATATATGGGATGAATTTCGCAATTAAAGTGAAATGAATGAATGATGCAAACCCACACAGAGAAAAAAAATTATTCTAAGGCCTCATGTATTCAGAAGTACACCTCATCAGCGAATGAAGGGAGAAGGTGAGATGACAAAAATATATATAACAGGACAGAATTAGCACATAATTAACAAGAGTTGATTAGAGGCAAAAGGTATTTTAACAGGATATTGTCAATTTTATACATTCCTGCACTGTTATTGAAATTATTTTTAAAATGGATAAATGCACATTCTAGGGTATTCCTTTCAGTTATATCCATTTTTTTAATGAGTGCTTTAGAACTATCCCACTTGATACTCTGATTACATCTATACACATGGTTAAACAATGCATTAGAATTATTTGCTGATTTACCCTAATATCTAATGTTTTACCCATTTGGCCTATATATACAGTCATTCCTCCGTATTCATATGACTGACATATGTGAGACTGCCTACTTGCAAGAAAATAATAGGAACCATTAAATCAGTATCTGCGAGGGAAAGACTGCCTATTCGCGATTCAAATTGGCTGCCATCTGGCTGATGCGCGAAAGTGTACTAAATGTGGGTCCATCCTCATGCAGCTGCTTCTCCCCACATGCGAGTGAGAGCTGAGAGTGAGTCAGTCACTGAGTTGCCTTTGTTAGCGACGCATTGTCTGCGCTGAACTTTGTGTTTACTTTCATGATTTTGATGGTATTTTGCCTTGTTTTTTTTATTAACTATGGGTTCCAAGTGCAGTGTTAGTAGTATTTAAAGTATCCCTAAGAGAAAGAAGGTACTGAGCCTTAGTGAAAAAATAGTGTTAGATAGGCTTAAAAGTGGAATGTCTGCTGTGGCTGTAGGGTATTAAAACAATAATGAAAAAGAAAAGTTTTCTGTAATTCTTTATTATAGGTGTTAGAAATATTGATAGGCTATGTTCGTGTTAGGCTAGGATTTATCGCTGTTGGTAGTGGTAGAAAATGATTTCATACAATGTTTTTTTTGTTTCTTTGAATTCTATTTAGTATTAATCTCTATAATTATTAACATAACACTGCCCAACACCAATTTTGCTGATTTAATTCTAACACCTGTTTTTAGTTAACTTTGGTGTGCTGATTTAAAAAATCACCTTAGTTTTTGCCTATCACGTCAGGTTTTCAAGCAATCAAATACGGATATTTTAGAGATATTGCATTTTGGCAGGGTTATGCCCAATTTTTTTTCTTCTCAAAAAATAAGTTTTTACATACTCAGAATCAGCATGGAAAAGTAAACAATTGTGCAGGGAGTGAACTTTAATATACAATGGTAATATTGACACACAAAGTGATTAAAAGTGTTTAAATAAGCAAAAAATGAATCCATATTAAAGCAAGCACAGGACCAGTTTTCTTAACATTCTTTTTCTTGTTTTCTTACTTTTCAGTGCTGATAAATTTTCTCTTATAGGACTTCCTAGAATGAGAGATGTCAAGACAACCTCTTTGCAGGCTCCAGCAGTAGTCAGCCATCATATGGGTATCCCATCTTCCTTGGTATCGTTCTTCCATCACTTTGATATCTTGGTGAACCTTTCACCTTGCTCTTCACTAACATCACCAAGATTTTCTGGAAATTTATCCAGATGACTGTTGATAGTGAACTTTAATGCTCATGTTGCAACCCAACTGCTGAAAGTTTACAAGTAAATCCTTTACAAGATCTTTATAATTTTCAGACTTTTTGTTTCCTAGGAAGTTCTTAACTACTGCCACAAAAGCATTCCAAGCTCTTGCCTCCGTTTCAGTCATTGAGTTACTGAACTGCGGATCTTTCATCAGTTTTCTTATCTGGGGACCATCGAATATACCAGCTTTAAGCTTCTCATCACTAAGACCTGGAAAGGCTGCACATATGTAATTAAAGCAATCACCTTCTTTATTCAAAGCTTTTACAGACTGCTTCATAAGCCCAAGTTTGATGTGGAGTGGTGGAAAAATGATCTTTTCTCGATCCACCAATGGCTCATTTACAATATTTTTATCTCCTACATTTAAATTTTGCCTTAGTGGCCACTTTTTCTTTACCCACTGTTCAGCTTTGGCGTGACTATCCATAAGCACAAGAAACATGGATACTTTGTGTAGCCACTTTGTTGGCCGAGAAGAAAGTTGACCATTTTCAGGTCAACACAAATCACCCATTTATGAACATCATATTTTAGCATCTCCAGCACTATTTTTATGTTTTCATATTCTTCTTTTAGATGCACTGAATGACCAATAGGAATCGCGCCATATTCATTCCCATTGTGAAGCAAGACACACTTTAAACTTCTTTTTGAACTGTCTATAAACAATCTCCACTCACTGGGGCTATAGTGGGTTACACCCATTGCATTCAAAAGTCCTTCTACATTATGGCAGTAAACCAAATCCTTCTCTGCACCAAAATATTGCAACAATTCTCTTTCCCTATTGCGATAATTGTTTTTGTCCCAGGATGAAGTAGATTTTTCTCGTGCAATCTTGAAGCTAATAATTCTGATGACTCTTTTGAAAGGCTGAGATCACGAATTAAATCATTCAACTCAAGTTGATTAAATTGCTGAGGTGTCATTGATGAAGAAGGCTGTTCAAAATCATCATCAGTGATATCACGTTCGATCTCATCAGGTAATTCCATATCTTCATCATCTCCTGTGAGTGTTGGAAGGTCCGTGAAAATTGGAACAGGAATTTCATCTGAGTGAGAAACTGGTCTGATTGCTGAATCTAGGTTAGGATACTTTAGATGGTGTTTATTCTTTGTGTTGAAGCCAGAAGTCTTCACAAGGCAAAAGTAGCAATCATCTGAATGATTTTTGGGCTCTTGCCATACCATAGGAATGCCAAACTTCAAACCTTTTCTGTTTCCATTTGTCCATTCTCGTAAATGTTCCACACAAGTTTTGCAAACAGTGTGAGGAGCCCACGACTTATCCTGATCTCCAAGTTTAACTTTAAAATAGGCCAGGTATGCCTTTTTTACGAAACCAGTAATGTTCATCTCTGCTTTAGTAACGTAAAGCATCCACAAATGTAGCAGAAAACATCTGGGCTGTTTGAACACTTTCTTTGAACAGCAGACATGATGATGATGAGCTGCAACGCACCCTTCACTCACCACTGATCGCAAATAACTGCTGCAGTATTGGATCACTGAATGCTGCCCACATGTAACTCTGTGCCGCTCCCAATCATGTGGCGAGCAGGTGATGATGTCACACACTTTGCAGCTGTATCCAACCAGGACAGACTGACGTCACTAGCAGAACCGGCTGCTCTCACTCCGCCAATGGGAAATCTCTCTCAGATCATGATGTCACGCTCACACCTGGGGAAATCACAGATACCCAAGATTTTAATGTGTTGTACATGACCTTTAGATTTAATGCACAGATTTGCGTATTCCACAGATAAAATTTTAATAGCAAAACATCTGTTAACAGGTCTCAAAAATCATCAATTTTGATAAGTGCCCTTCATGGATCACCCAAAATAGGCATATTGCATTGCACGAAAACCTGATGTGATGGACAAAATCTAAGGTGATTCTTGAAATTAGCACATCAGTATTATCCAGAAACAGGTCTTAGAATTAAATCGGCAGCAAAAATTTTTTTTTTGTTGGGCAGTGTAATTATTCATTGTATCCAACTCTGTTAAAAGCTATTTTTGCTTAGATGGCACAAATAAAATCTGGGACCTACTGATCTTGTTTCAGAGGTCTACAACAAGGAAAACTGTGCAGTTTGATTTACAGATTGGAATAAATACAGATGCAAAAAAAATCCTTGCTCCAAGGTTTAAATAAGCTTATTTTCACATGGGTACATACTGTTGTACACAATGAATAAATACACACAGTTAAGTAATTCTATTAACTCTTCTAACTCTTAAAACTAAACTTAATCTATAGGATAGTACCTATAGCCTAGTATAAGGTACTTATATATGTACATAGCTTTACCTTTAAATAGGATAGCAGGTTTGAAGTTCTTCACCCTTTTGAATGTCCATATAAATTAATTAATTATGTAATTTAAATTACCTCTATTATATAATTCTCTGAAATATAGGTACAAAAAAAAAAAATTTATAATAGGGCCAGATACTTATTCGACCAAATAACTGGGTTAGGTTAGGTTATATAATTACAGATTTTTTTTAAATTAGCAGACTATATATCAGTAAGAAAAATCTAATGGTATTTTCTCAACACACTAGCTCAAACAGTTCCAAAGATATGGTACTGTACGCCAAAGTGGTAGAAAAAGGTACTTGGTCAAAATGGAGGTGGGTATGGTCCACTGAAATGGCTGTAGCATCTATACTAACTAAATCAACACTAAAAATCTTGTTTAAGGTTAAGGTAGACATGTGTACCCAAAATTGGGTGAAAGGAGAAAAAAATTGGTTGTGACATCAAATGACCTACACAAGGTCAAAGGTAAAAAATAATAATTTTTTTTTTTTTGACCACAGGTAAAATATGAATAGAAACAAAGTTGTAGATCTGCTTAAAAGCTTTAAAATAGTGTTTGAATGGTCTCTGTAAGTGCAATAGGAGCTGAGATATTTAATGTTGAAATATGGTATGAACTTGGAAATTGAGCTTGTTTTACAAACTTTGAAGGGCCATATCTCTGGAACCATATGACCTACAGTGTTGAAACAAGCGTCATTCTGTTTGTCTTACAGAGATCTATAAGTGTGCCAATTTTTTAAAAAAATCAGTGATGGTCACGTTTTTTTCGCCATTGAACTGACATGGAATGACCCATATATGTGCGTGTGCGTGCGCACGCACTTCTATATTAATTCTAAGAGGATCAAAAGCCAAAATTATCAGTGTTAGTTGCATCATATTGTCACCAATGGCAAAAATGTTGCACCCATCACAGTTTATTTAGGACAACTGCTCCAAATGTAGAACACAGTCCCAGGAACTGGGTGTATTAATGCCCATGATGACTAAATTCTGTTAGCTTCCCACAATTTGCAGAGATGAGATTTCACAATGATCAACATTAACTTATTTATGCCACTTTCTGCAAGTTTCAACCATCACGCTGTTTCATAGGCATGTACAAAAAAAAAAGTCAAATCTTAAATAAAGTATGCCACACAATATACCCCTATCCATACCTTAATGTTGAGGTATAAGAAGTTTCATCAAAGTTCTTATATTTTTGTTATTGTGAAATGTTTCCAAAAAAGTTGGTGAAATTGTTACCACTGTCACCGTGGAATGGCCCTGCATCAGGCATGAGAATGTTATGGAAAAAGTCCTTGTGTAATTAGTTAGAAAATTTCTGCAGATTTTGCAATTTTGGCAGAATCTGATGGTCTCAAAAATGAGGTAAAAGTGGTGAAGGTTATGACATGACATGGCATTTTTTATATATCATCACAGCCCCTTGAATCTAGGATTAGAGAGACATTACTTGTGATTGTACAGTTTTTATCTTGTGTATAATATTGATTGATTTGTATGGTATTGGTTACGATACCTTCAATAATGACCTTGCATTTGTTATATTGATGATGATAATTTAAAATTAATACATTAATAATTCTTATTCATGATTTACGGTATGTATTATTATTAGTGATGTAGGTCACATCCGCACATTTTCTCGCATCTGCACTTTGGACTGCGGATGTTGTGCGGATGTGGACCATTGAGATAAAACGTCATTAATAAGTGGAAATTATCAAATTCTATATATAATAGAACTAGTTCATTGTGCGCAAAAGTGATGCAAGCGACAAGATGAGAGGCTGTTCTTGTATGAAGTTACTCTCTTGCAACCTACTTAGATCCACGTTACAAAGCTAAGTTATTTTCACCTAGTACATTAGAACGAGTTAAATCATCACTTGGCAAAGCAGTTGAAGAGCTTCAATCTCTTGAATCTGTCGCTTCGCCACCCACCAAAAGAATAAAAGTTTCAGTGACAGAACCAACACCTTCAACAAGCAAATCTATCACAGAATCTGTCTCTCAGTTTCTTGAGTCAAGCAGCGATGACGAGACCTACGCGATGTCAAAAGATGTAGTAAAAATGATCGAGAGCTATCACCAAGAAAAATGCCTGGCTGCATGTGACAATCCTATTAGTTGGTGGAAAAATACGCAGAATATCTATCCATACTTGAGTAAACTTGCAAGGAAACATTTAGCCTGTCCTCCAACAAACGTACCAAGCGAGAGATTATTTAGCAGTGCTGGATTAATATATGATGAAAAGAGAAACAGACTGGCAGCAGAAAAGCAGAAAAATTAATGTTCCTTAAGCATAACCTTCCTATAATTAAGTTTGAACATTAAATGATGAACATCTTAGTTTACTTTATTTTAATTACTCATTTATAGATATGCCTAATAAAACTTTAAACTTAATATAAATAGTTATCAAGCTAATTAAAGATCTCTTTCTATAAGGGTGGAGGTTGGGGAAAGAGGTCGGTGGGGTGCATTTGAGTTGGGTTCACATCCCGCATCCTGGTAACACAATTATGGTTTCTAATTGTGGCTGAAACTCAACAAAATATAACGAATTTATTTGCAGACGAATTCACTAATTGATTTCTATATTAGTTAGATGCTTGATATTATTTTATATGTTCAGAGAAAAGTACAGCAATTATTGTACAATTAATCAATTATACTACATTATAGCTACAGCTCTCTCTATATAATAACTTATTATATACGTTAAACACAACAAATCTCGAATATATCCTAAAAAATAACGAAATGTAGACATCCGCATCCGCGGATGTTGAAATCAAACATCCTCATCCGCATCTGCAGATGTGAAAAAAATGACATCCGCTACATCACTAATTATTATTAATAACTACTATTTATTTTATTTTTAATAAGAGCCCAGTGAAGCTTAAAGCTTAAGGGCCAAATTAAATAAAATAAATAGTCCAGATTCACAATTATTTGTTATTGTAAATTGTAAGACCACAGTATTATTTTCAATTCAATCTGCTTGAATTTTCTGACAAACAATTTTTTAAAATAAAACTATACTAGTGGAAGTATAAACTGAAATTAAGCCATTTTCTCTTAATGTGGCCTAGATTCAAATTTTTTTTAGAGGAAATACATCAATTTATTCTTTTCAGAACTATTAGAAATAATAATAATAGAAAACTTCCTTTGGAGGAAGGAATTTTTTTTTTTGTACATGTTTGAAGAATATCTAATTGATAAAATGAAAGAGTAATTATTATGCCAATACCAATAATTACCATACTATATAGACTATAACTACTTTACATCTCAGAACCTGCGATGGATGCCATTGACTGAAAATTTGCTCAGTATTTAGCCCCAAAGTAGTGAAGTTTATCACGATTCATTAGGTAACTACATGGACTTCATTGGATGTCATTATAATCATCTCTACTCATAAATGATTGCTGACATTTTTTAATTTCAGATATGTTTAAATGCTTTGCCTTAGCTCACTCCACAATATACAGTACTGTACCGCAATTTGTTACTCGTATACCATAGTGATGTTAAATAGTTTTCACTCAGTAAACTAAAATTTTATTTTAGTTTCATAAATTAAATAGACTACCAATATTTAAAGTAATTGGTTTTTGATATATTGAAGGTATTTTCTTTCTTCAATGATGTAAACAACAACAACAAAAATTTTTCCTTAAAATTTCAAGTCCCTAGTGGCGTATTCGAATAAGAAAATAAATATACAATTCAGGTTTATAAAATTATTAAAATATGGTACTCAAAATGAAGTCAACATAAAAGATGGTTTAATATAAAAATCATGAAGTACAACTTAATATAGAATTATTAATATAGAGTAGGAGATTATGATAGTTTATAAGATTTAGAGATTAGCTACTTAGAGAGAATAAAAATTAATGGGTAACTTATTAAGCTTTGCCTTTTTTGTGAATGTAAAATATATTTCGTACAATTACACTTTCAAATGAGTATGGTGCAAATTATCATGGTTTTTTTTTGTATGTTCAGTTTTCTATAAATATAGATTTTGTTTTGCAATGAAAATTTCAAAGAATTGTCTAAATTCGGCTGATGCTGATGCCAATTAATCAGTGCATCACAAGTTTTGTTAATAATTTAATTTATTTTTACAGTGCTACAATTTCAAAATACAAGCTATAAAAATAGTTAATATCATATTAGATACTAATGAATTTTGCTCAGGATGAAAAAATGTTTGGGCTAAGAGCATCACATTGGCTTTGATATGGCCCACTTTGCAGATTGAACACGAGTATTTTGTTTAACTGAGGTAGATCCACGTACAAAGTCTTTAGTGAAACTTTTTTTTTATTTATTTCTAAAAATTTTTTTAATACTTTTTGGACCACATTAATTCAAAACTGCGTAAATGGTGTTTATTGTAATTTAGTACAGTAAATGCTCGATAAGTTGGACTATATACGGCTCTAGCCAGTCTGACTCATTGAAAAGTCTGACTCATCATGAATTACCTTAATTACCCCCTATTTACCCCTAAAGACGCATAAGTACTCTAACCTTTCAAGTTTGATTAGTGAGAGTCTAATACAATGTTCAAAATAAACATTAAAAAACAATAAAACTTTGTTTGTTGCTGGAATTATTTTGAGTGTGAAACACAAAAAATTTTATTGTTTACCTTTTTGTACAATACAGTATTAAAAAAACACTTCACTTAGTAAAAGAAACAAAATAATAAGGGCACTTGACGTAGGAAATAAAACACTTCTCTCAGTAAAATAAACAAAAGAATAATAGCACTTGACAGAGGATGAGTCCTACTCATCCCGAATTCCTACTCATCCCGAATTCCTACTCATCCCGAATTCCTACTCATCCCGAATTCCTACTCATCCCGAATTCCTACTCATCCCGAATTCCTACTCATCCCGAATTCCTACTCATCCCGAATTCCTACTCATCCCGAATTCCTACTCATCCCGAATTCCTACTCATCCCGAATTCCTACTCATCCCGAATTCCTACTCATCCCGAATTCCTACTCATCCCGAATTCCTACTCATCCCGAATTCCTACTCATCCCGAATTCCTACTCATCCCGAATTCCTACTCATCCCGAATTCCTACTCATCCCGAATTCCTACTCATCCCGAATTCCTACTCATCCCGAATTCCTACTCATCCCGAATTCCTACTCATCCCGAATTCCTACTCATCCCGAATTCCTACTCATCCCGAATTCCTACTCATCCCGAATTCCTACTCATCCCGAATTCCTACTCATCCCGAATTCCTACTCATCCCGAATTCCTACTCATCCCGAATTCTACTCATCCCGAATTCCTACTCATCCCGAATTCCTACTCATCCCGAATTCCTACTCATCCCGAATTCCTACTCATCCCGAATTCCTACTCATCCCGAATTCCTACTCATCCCGAATTCCTACTCATCCCGAATTCCTACTCATCCCGAATTCCTACTCATCCCGAATTCCTACTCATCCCGAATTCCTACTCATCCCGAATTCCTACTCATCCCGAATTCCTACTCATCCCGAATTCCTACTCATCCCGAATTCCTACTCATCCCGAATTCCTACTCATCCCGAATTCCTACTCATCCCGAATTCCTACTCATCCCGAATTCCTACTCATCCCGAATTCCTACTCATCCCGAATTCCTACTCATCCCGAATTCCTACTCATCCCGAATTCCTACTCATCCCGAATTCCTACTCATCCCGAATTCCTACTCATCCCGAATTCCTACTCATCCCGAATTCCTACTCATCCCGAATTCCTACTCATCCCGAATTCCTACTCATCCCGAATTCCTACTCATCCCGAATTCCTACTCATCCCGAATTCCTACTCATCCCGAATTCCTACTCATCCCGAATTCCTACTCATCCCGAATTCCGACTCATCCCGAATTCCGACTCATCCCGAATTCCGACTCATCCCGAATTCCGACTCATCCCGAATTCCGACTCATCCCGAATTCCGACTCATCCCGAATTCCGACTCATCCCGAATTCCGACTCATCCCGAATTCCGACTCATCCCGAATTCCGACTCATCCCGAATTCCGACTCATCCCGAATTCCGACTCATCCCGAATTCCGACTCATCCCGAATTCCGACTCATCCCGAATTCCGACTCATCCCGAATTCCGACTCATCCCGAATTCCGACTCATCCCGAATTCCGACTCATCCCGAATTCCGACTCATCCCGAATTCCGACTCATCCCGAATTCCGACTCATCCCGAATTCCGACTCATCCCGAATTCCGACTCATCCCGAATTCCGACTCATCCCGAATTCCGACTCATCCCGAATTCCGACTCATCCCGAATTCCGACTCATCCCGAATTCCGACTCATCCCGAATTCCGACTCATCCCGAATTCCGACTCATCCCGAATTCCGACTCATCCCGAATTCCGACTCATCCCGAATTCCGACTCATCCCGAATTCCGACTCATCCCGAATTCCGACTCATCCCGAATTCCGACTCATCCCGAATTCCGACTCATCCCGAATTCCGACTCATCCCGAATTCCGACTCATCCCGAATTCCGACTCATCCCGAATTCCGACTCATCCCGAATTCCGACTCATCCCGAATTCCGACTCATCCCGAATTCCGACTCATCCCGAATTCCGACTCATCCCGAATTCCGACTCATCCCGAATTCCGACTCATCCCGAATTCCGACTCATCCCGAATTCCGACTCATCCCGAATTCCGACTCATCCCGAATTCCGACTCATCCCGAATTCCGACTCATCCCGAATTCCGACTCATCCCGAATTCCGACTCATCCCGAATTCCGACTCATCCCGAATTCCGACTCATCCCGAATTCCGACTCATCCCGAATTCCGACTCATCCCGAATTCCGACTCTTTTATTTTTATCTTAATTTTAAGATTAGTGAATTATACAAATTTTATAATTTTTTGTTCTTTTGTTTTTAGATGAAGAGACGGCAAAAGTCCAAGGAACTGTTAAACAGGCGAGGAAGGTAAGCAAAATCAGTTTTTTAAAGTTAACATTTATGTACCAGTATTTTTTTTGTTAATAGTGAATGTGGTATTTAAAGAGTTATTTTGAATGCCTTGTGGTAACAGAGAATAGTAGTTGGTGTTCATGCCAGCTTTTCTAAGATTTTTACTACAATTAATCAAAATTTATATATACCAGACACATTGTAATCATAATCATTGGAATTGATTCCACATTTTTGAAGAATCATAATTGTAATTGATTTCTTTTGTCCTGGAAAACCGAGGAATCATAATCGTGATTATGACATGACATATTGAATATGAAAGTCGAGTTGCCATTACGATAAAACCCACTCATTAGACAGAAGTACTGTATGTTCATTTATTTGCGACAAGTTACTTTAAACATACAGTACATGGAAAAACTTTATTGCATTAAATAAAAACTTCAGACTTCTGAAATGCAGAAAGTCTGGAAAATATAAGAAATGTGTGGTTGGTATGAATAAAAATCTTGAACTAAAAAATTTTATTTAAATGTTCTTATTTATTTATTTATGATGATGAATTCTGTCATTTTTTGTAGTACTTACCTAATATTCACTATTATATAACATTGTTTTGCAACATGATTACACACACATTATGAAAAACAATAACCTGCAATGCTTAGAAAATAACTGAGATATAAATAGTCTTAACTCACCCATACATAGTAAGATACTGTATAACTAAAATGAGATTATGGTGACAGAATAGCTAGCACTATTCCTTATAATTTAAATCAATTTAAATAATTTTAATCATTGCAACCCTTAATGACAGTGATTGTGTTCTCTTTCTTCTGTTTGCCTAATTTGGAATTGCGGGAATCATGATTACAGTTTTTAATGTAATCATAATCTATTCCATTAATTTTGGAAGGGATCATGGACTTGCTAGGTAGCTAATCATAATTGATTCCGTTTGTAGTGGAATCATGTCTGATATACTGTATACCTTTTATAAAACTTGAAACTGCTTAAAAAAGGTTGAAGAAAGTTTGTTTAAGCACTGTGTGCTATCACATAATGATATGAATAATATATTTTTAATTTGGATTGCATAGGTAGTTAAATTTAAGTTGAAATTAACTTTGCACTTGGTTTAGTAGGCCTATATTAGCTACAAAGTATGACATGTATGGGGCATTCCAGGAGAAATCACCCAAAAATTAAAAAATTTGTCACTACTCTGACCTGGATTTTAATGAAAATTGACATATGGGGTTCTTCTGGGTGCTGATTTCACTGGTTTAAATAAAGTTCTATGACCCATAGTTTTTGAGATATGGTCCCCCAAAATCTTGGGGGCCCCACTTTACCACCTAACTTTAATGGGCAATAACTCCCAAACATCTTCTTGTAGATCTATAAAACTATACATTTTTAGAATCAGCATGAAGAGATCTATTAAATGATACCACATTCAAATGTGTAGAACAATAATGAACCACCCCCCAGACAGTGAAATCCAGAATTTTTTTTTCATTTATTAAACTTCCATTAATTGTTAAAAGATACAAATAATAAAAAATGTGGGTATCAAGTTGCAAGATATTTTAAAAATTAGTGAAAAAATATATACATTGTACATTGAAATTTTGATATTTTTACGCAGACTAAAATAGAGAACTACAAATGATATATTTACATCCTATGTATAACTCATATTCACGCACTCTCTCTCAAATGTTTGTTAATTATGCTTATTTTTATTACAGATGTGCTTATTTTGAATCAAATCATATCTTATTTTTGAGATTTACAATTGTGTATTTTTAGTAATGAAAAATGGTTAGATACTGTGATGATCCTTTACAAAAAGATACACAAGGATTAAGAACCATCAGCCAATCACTTTATGATTGATGTAAATCATAAAAATAAAAAAGGGGAGAAAAATTTTCATTATTGTTCTACACATTTGAATGTGGTATCATTTAATAGATCTCTTCATGCTGATTCTAAAAATGTATGGTTTTATAGGTATATGGTAAGATGTTTGGGAGTTATTACCCATTAAAGTTAGGTGGTAAAGTGGGGGCCCATATCTCAGAAACTATGGGTCATAGAACTTTTTTATTTTGACCAGTGAAATCAGCACCTGGAAGAACCCCATATGTCAATTTTCATCAAAATCGAAGTTGGGGTGGTGACATGCATTGGGTGATCTCTCCTGGAATGCCCCATATGGGTCATTCCATGTCAAGTCAGCCACCTAAAACACTCACCCCTTTCAATTTTGCTCATACTTGGCACAATAGCAGATATACATGCCAAACTTAAATTCCCAAATTATTAGAGCTGACTGACCTTTGGTTACTGAGATACAAGGTCACAAAGTTGTGACATTTTGACCTTTTTTGCATTAAATGACTATTTTCAAAATGGTGTAACTAAAAAACTATTAAAGCTAGAGCATTGATTTTGGTCTCATTTTAAAGCTCTTTATTAGCCCCCTTGTTTATTGTCTCTTGTTAAATATCTCTACTGTGAAAAATAAAAAAATCCCTTCAAAAGTTGACCTTTGACCTTGAATAAAAGAAAATACCTTCTAAAAAATTCAATTTTTTTACATTAATACCTTGAGTCATGTACAACAAAATCCCAAGAAGCTGTAAGTGGCTGATAACTAGTTCAATGTATAAAAAATAATGAATTCAAGCAACATTTTGAAAAAAGTCATTTTATACAAAAATTGTCAAAGTCATGACTTTGTGACCTTGTATGTCAGTAACCATTTTTGTCTAAGGTCAGCTCAATCTCTTACAAATACAACCCATATCTACATACTATCTGCAGCCTTCTACAAACAAGCAAATGCTTATTTTTAAATATTTGTTCTTTACCCACCTCACCTGTATGTTGTGCATGTATGTGATGGTTTTCAGTAGTTGACAAGATTCTTGTGGGCCTCCCAATTTATTGTGATTTCTAGAAGAGAAAACAATTTTTAATGTATACCTAGATAGCTACCTAATTAACAAATACAAGTAACATATTAAAATGTACATACAATATGTATAGGTATAGTGCTCATTGATTTCCATTTATCACAACTTAAAATGTATGCAGTGTATATATAGTTACATGACCATTTTAATTTTGAATTCTTACCTTTCTGTGCTGTAGATCTGCCAAAGCTTTGGATGCCTTCAAAGTAACTTCTTTGCAAATCCTGTATGTTCGTCCATTAGTAGTACAGTGCCCGCGAAAAGTATCCGATCACCCTTGAAATTTGTATTTTTTACATAAAAAACAATGTTTAAATGTATACTAACCTTATATTAGTATTTTGTCATCTGTCCTTTGGTTTGGATGACTTGTTCTAGACGTTTTGGCATGGATTTAATCAAGTTTTGACAAACTTCCACTGATATTTCCTTGCACCATACCTTTTTGATGGCCTCTTGTAATTTTTCGACTGAGCCAGTGTCGTGGCATTCAACCTTATTTTTTATTATTAGCCACAGATTTTCTATCGGATTGAGATCTGGACTATTACCAGGCCAATCCAAAATATCAAATTTATTGTCAGTAATCCATTTTGTCACTATTTTGGCCCTGTGACATGGTGCACCATCATGCATGTATGTTTTTGTCCTTTGGATTGCCATTGCCATTGGAAGTTTATCCTGTAGCATTGCTAAATACCGTGCACCATTCATAGTTGTGTTCTTCGGAAGAAAATATAAGTTTCCACGCCCATAGTAACCGAAACAACCCCAAACCATCACACTTGGAGGGTGTTTCATTGTCTTTAGGGTGTATTTAGGGTCCATCCTATTTGAGCCAATAGGCCGGCGAACCTTTTTTGGACAACTTCTGAATGTCAAAAATGTCGACTCATCGCTAAATAAAACCTTCTTCCAGTCATCAACAGTCCAATGAATGTATTTTTTACAAAATGCGACACGTTTTTTACGCATTTTTTCATTAATGAACGGTTTCTTAGCAGCATGGCGAGATGGTAATCCGAGTTCTTTTTGGAGCCGCTCCTGGATAGTTCGTTCAGAAACACCAGATAACAAATTATTCATATTAAATTTTATTTCTTTCGCAGTTATTGTTGGGTTTTTCAATACTAAACGTTTCATAAGTTTGTCTGTTCGCGAATTTGTTTTTCTCGGTCTGCCAGATCGTTTTTTAGGGACTGGCGTGGTTAGGCCACCATTGTTCTTAGCCCGTGAAACCCATAAATTAACGGTACTTTGGGATATGTTTAATTCCTTAGCTATCTGTCTCTGTGATTTCCCACATGCATGCAAAGCAACAATAGCACCTCGACAATCACTCTTAAGTTGTTTTTTAGCACACATTATATATAAATTTTATTTACACCACTTTCTGTAAAAAAAAAAAAAATATCAAGAAATTTACACAAACAGTGAAATCTGACAAATTTGAGACACAGCCACCCGCAACGAAGGCTACCAGAACACTAATTTGAGAATGCGTTGGATAGCTCTCATATCAGCGAGCAACCTCAAAGTTACCAGATGTCGCTAGAACAAATAGAAAGTGAATTACGTGTCTCTGAATATCAAGGGAAAATATTGTATTTTCTTGAGTGATCGGATACTTTTCGCGGGCACTGTAGATGCCTCAACTTGTGTTAGAATATCTGAATATGGTAAGATTAATTCATCTGGTCGACTAGGATACACAAATGATGGGTTTGGGCCATGAGGATGAAGGAATGTGACTTTTACTTCTCTATTCTCTGGTATCTTTTCCAGCACATATGCCACCCACCAATGGCCATCATATGCAGCAGTAACAAAACCATGTATTTTCTCCTCAGTCACAACTTCTTCCTTTTCAGTAACTCTCAATATTTGAATAATCTGATAATGAATAATGTTTAACCTTAAGAGAAGTCAATGAAACTGGCTGTAAATGGTGTAATTTCTGTGTACCAGCAATAGTCCTTGCAGTTGAGTGTCTTTCTTGGAGAAGTTGGCTTTCCTCTTCATGCTCTCTATTGGTTGAAAAATGACATTTTATATTTACAATATTTTCACTTGCAAATGTATATAACTGTTCTGCAGTAAGGATCTGTTCATCATAAGGTCGTTGTAGACTAGCTTTTGCAGCTAATCTCTTAACTGTGCCTCCAACACCATCACAGGGTCCCTTTCCATGACTTGTTGCAAAAAAATTCCATTCTGCCTCAATTCCAAAATCATCTCTGTGATGGCAAAGATTCAAAAAGTTTTTGCAGTTCTTATACTGTCCTGCACACCCATCTGAAAAGTAAATTATTTTGTGGATGGAACCGATGGATGAGATATTATCTTTTAGGAATTTTATCAGATGCTTTTGAAACAAATGTACAGCAACTGTGTTATGGATGTTACACTCTGAAATAATAACAAAGCTAAGGTGAGCAATCTCATCTTCCTTTTTATAGTAAATAACAAATGGATGTAGAGTAGCCATCTCATTGTTCCAGTGAAAGCTCTGAACCTCATCTTGAAGAATAAAGGAATAATTTTCAGCAAAATCACACACAGCAAGGACCTCACCATCTTTCAAAGACATTTTTGTTTCACGGTAATAAGTTGCTTGCATCTTTGTCTTGAAGTCATGTATCTGGTATTCTTTCAGTTGGTTACAGAATTGGTCAATATATTCATCTGTATTCAGTTCTACTGATTCAAGATTTGACCGATCTGTATTGGTCCACTTTTTAAAATTTATGATATCAATGAAGTTGTTTGTAAATATGTCCAGTAGTCTGTTTTTTAAATCTGATGGATCTCCACATTGTTCACATTGTCTGAGGCAGCATTTCTGTGAGGCAGGATTGCATTCCATAAAGGCAACACAATGACGTACATTCTTAATAGGTGTGTCATCATTTGCAGTTAGTTTTTCTAATTCAGCTCCTACAAACATAAGTTTGGCATTCTGATGAATTGTACAGACACATACTGAGTGAGTTCCTGTTGTTCCAGCAATAACACACTGCTTTGGACGCAATTCTGCAAATTTACTGAATCCCACCTTAACCAAAGGATTTCTTTCTTTGAAAATATGATAGGCTTCTTTTAAATTGCAAAGTAAAAGATGCTTTTGCAAATGTATCCTTCCTCTTTCATTGTCAATGATACTACAATAGTCTTTCTTTCCTGGCATTGTTCTACTGATGTCTTCTGAAAGATAAAATGCTTTAATAGTCAACAGTATCCTGTTTAATTCTTTTCCCACCCTTTGGATTTGGGTCTGAAAGGACACCTTTTTCTTCAACTATTTTTTTAGCAATAGATGCTGTATGCCTTGTTGTGTTAAATTCTGAAGCAATTTTCTAATGCTCCAACTTTTGGGCAATACAGTGAGGATTTTTATTTTATCACTTCTTTTAGTATTTTCATTTTTGAATTTTTCCTTGAGTTGATTTATTATTTCTAAACAGTCTACATCTCCAGATGGCTCCTTAAATTGTGAGTCAGAAATCTCTCTTCCTGCAACTGTTTCCATTCTCTTCTTAACTGTCTCTGTCACCTTGCTTAGTTTTTTAGCTCCATATGACTTTTGCTCTACAAGCTTTCTCTTTTTTATGGGTGATTCACCAATTGAAACAAAAGCAGCATTCAAAGTACACATCTCATGGTTTTGCTCTGAAGTTGATGCATCACTATTGTCAACATTTTCAATTTTCTCAAGATCTTCAGGTGGTTCACTACTACAAGAATAATCATTTATGTCTGAATTCAAAGTGCCTATTCCTTTCTCAGGCAAGGACTCAAGATGTTCTCTACACTGCTTACAAAGTCTGTGATGTAGTGTTAAGTGCAGATCGGGAAACTTATTTACAAGTTCCTGTGGTACAATTCTCAAACTCTTCTTTCGACACTGACCTTTGTGACGTAGCAAAGGATCAGCACACTTCTGTTTCATTTTAAATGTTCCATGTTTGTACTCTGAATCACAAAGCACAAAGAAATCCTGAAACAAACAATGAACAATTAATGATTATTAAATAAATTTTTATACATGTATTTAGTAAAATAAATTAACTTTAACTTGAAGTCAGAGTCAACTCTGTAAAGTTGACAGTACTGTACTTATATACTAGTTAGGCCTTTGGATCAGCGCTACTCCAGTAGATTTGGGGCTGTCGAGGGGTTTAACCCTGGTTGTCTTTTAAAAGACTTCTTTTGCACAGGTCACAAAAGTTTTTTGAACTAATAATGTTAAGTTGAACTAAGTCTTCACTGACACTATATCAGAACAGAACTTTTAAATAAATGAACTGACAAAAAAAATCTAAAATTGAAGAATGATGCCAACTTCATTTATTTTTTTACATTGAACTAGTTTATCAGCCACTTACAGCTTCTTGGGATTTTGTTGTACATGACTCAAGGTATTAATGTAAAAAAATTGAATTTTTTAGAAGGTATTTTTTTTTATTCAAGGTCAAAGTCAACTTTTTGAAGGATTTTTTTATTTTCACAGTAGAGATATTTAACAAGAGACAATAAACAAGGGGCTACTAAGAGCTTTAAATGAGATCAAAATCAATGCTCTAGCTTTAATAGTTTTTTAGTTACACCGTTTTGAAAATAGTCATTTAACGCAAAAAAGGTCAAAATGTCACAACTTTGTGACCTTGTATCTCAGTAACCAAAGGTCAGTCAGCTCTAATAATTTGGGAATTTAAGTTTGGCATGTATATCTGCTATTGTGCCAAGTATGAGCAAAATTGAAAGGGGTGAGTGCAAAAAGTGCCATTTTGTGGCTGAGTTGACATGGAATGACCCATATGAGATGTTATTATTAATAATTTGCTGAAAGTTACTACCCTGATGCTGTTGCCAAAGATTTAAAATTAGTGTGGTAGGGGTGCATCAAGGAAAAGATGTGATGTGTGGTGGTCTGATGTTATAGATTTAAATCAAATTGCCTTTGATCTTTAATAGCCCTCATTTAGCATTTTGTTGAACTGATTGGGGATGGCTATTTATTGATTATCTTGCTCCTTAAACAACATTACATGGATTCACTGTAGACCAGTAATGAGGCATTGAAATGGGGGTGCAATGCCGGTAAGTGTGTCTTGTAAAAATGCATTTGTGTTACTTGCCTACTGGATACTCTGTTAGTGGGGTCATGGCAGCTGCTGCTGGTTGCTGAGATGGGAGATTGAGCTGCCAGTGAGGACCACCCAGAGGGCCTTCAATTGAGTAAAATAAATCCTTTGACTTCAGCACCACCCGCACTGCTAAGAATGAGAGAAATGAGGTGAGCAAGTTCCCAATTTTAGTGTGGTTGAGATTATGTCAGATAGGTACTCCTACCAATTTGAAACTGGGTTCTCACCTTTAAGATCTCTGGGGCATTGCCAGTCTGCCTCTTTTAAAGACTTACTCCTCGGCTTATGGTGGGAGGATTTAAGAAAAGTAAAATGTCCTTTGCCTAATTTAATCAATGAAAAAAAAAATAACACTTAACAAGGTTAACTGCATTAGCAGGCAAGTTTTTACAGGTAACTAAAGAAAATATGAACAATTTTATTGATCATACACCAATGTGTATTCAGAACCAACTAAGCACTTGGGGAAAAAAAAAACATTACTACAAAACATAAGAAACAAACATCATTAGTCCCATACCACACAAAAATGTCAACATAAAATAAAACCATTAAATTATTGGCCATCACCAGCCCATTACCACACAAAGGAGACAAGACTTACAGAAAAAAAAAAAAGGAACTTACATAACTAATACAAAAAAAAACAAAGAATATTAGTCGCTAGGGCACAGTCAATGAGTGTTTACCCAAATTGTATAAGCCTGATAAGGCCCAGATGTTTCATTTTAAACTCCACTTCATATCACAATCATTAAAGGTATTCTTGGCTTAATCAGTGCAAACAAAAGCAATGTCTATAACAAAAAAATATGTGAATACTGGCTTCAGCATTTGGGCAGGTATTGGGGAAGAAAAAGCTTTGTCCAAATTCACTTCAATAAGCAAATGTCCTAGCCAAAAACAAATCCCTGATAAAGAGAAAAACAACAACAAACATTTAGAGATTATCCCCCCAGCACTGTCATCAGTGGACCCACAGGAATCCATGAGTGCAATGATGCCAGAAAAGGGAGCAAAATTAACAATGATAATAATTAAGGTTCTAAAATTTTGGGATATGTATTTGCATTAATATGTTGCTCATAAGGCAGTTAAAGGCACAATTTAGTTCACAGCCTGAGAAAGCTCAAAATCCATTGTAATGCATATTGATAACTGAAGTTAGGTTTTTCAACAAGGTCTTTATAAAGGAAATCAGGCATTCAAAAATGATTATGATATTTACATGATAATTTTAAGTGATCCAAATATGTGAGACATGGTTCTTATAGCTAATGGTTAAGCAATACAAGACACCAGTGGTAAAAACAAGACTAGGATCACCTACCACACCATCAAGGAGAAGTGAGATGCTTTCCCATATCTTGAAATGGGCATATGATTGCCTCAAGGTTCGGATTATTCTCTATACTGAGAGAATTTCAAAGCTGTTATAGTCAATTAAAAAGAGAAGAAAAACATTTTTAGTAACTGAAGGCCTGGCTTTCTAAGAAAGCTCTGGCCCAATGGAGATTACTGAAACCTCCCAGTCCCTACTGAGAGGTTTGGGAGCTCTCAGGAATCCTTCCCAATAGTGAAGTTCCCACCAATTTGGGGTGTTAACCACACCATCTCAGCATTCCATGTCAAGTGTACACACCTTATGTCAGGTCATCTCACTGATTTTAATGATTTTTGGTGTGGTAGTTAGGTATGATGAGTAATGAAATGTGACCATATTTTAGCCACTTGGGTCAAATAGTTTGGGAGTAATGACCCACCCAAATTTGGCATCAGCAGCGTAACCTTGTGATTTTGAAAGGTCATAACTCAGGATCTAATGGATGGATTTTAATGATTTTGGTGTCAAAATGCTCAGAAAAGACAGCAGAATAACTTTAATTTTATGCACAGAGTATGTACATTCCATTAAAAAAAAAGTTGCCTTTGTATTTCACCTTTGACCTTGACCTCAGGTCAGAGTTCAAAATTCAAGGTCATGAAAATTGGCATAAGTAAATAAATACCTTTAGATGAAGCATATTCAAACAAAAAATTGGAGTGGGATCTCCATGGGTTTGCTTTCCACAAGCATTTGAAATTGTGCATGTTGAAAATTTTGAGCATTTTATTTAAGGTAACTTCACAAATAGTTCATATATATGTATGTATATAAATATGTGTGTTAGGGTGCATCAGCCTATAAGGGGTGAAATTTCGAACTTCGGATATTGATTCGGCCCTATGATATTATGGTTACAATCCCCAACAAACCTTCAAGTGTCCACGTTTTAAGCTGTTCTGACAATATTTAGTGGGCCCACTTCGAAGATAAAAATTTGACAATTGTGGAATTTTTTGGTTTGACTAGAAAATCTTGTGTGTAAGCGTTGTAGATTTTGTTTGAAAAAAAAATTGTAAATATAGTTAGTTTTAGGCAAGTTTTAGCCTCAATTCATGAAATTATCTGTCTTTTTAGACTTTTTTTTGTATTATTCTGAGAATCATGAAGTGAGTTACCAGGATGTGGGACGAGGACCCAACTTGCCAAGCATCCCACCGACCACCTCCACCTATTAAAAATGGTATTTCATGATAAAATACTTGTAAAAATTGATTTATTGATTTATTGATTATTGATATCTTAATTATTCTTCTTTGTCCTTTTTTCTTCTAAAACAGATGATAAAGAAGCTTGTCTCTTTCTCAGATTAGGAGTGGCTTTTCTGTCAGCTTCTACAACTTGGAGAACATTTTGAAGATGTTCTTCAGTCCTTGCAGCCTCATAAAAGTCACTGCATAGTTTTACTGCCCTCTGAGCCATCATTTATGACATTTATAGCCAAAAGTTTTTCTTTGGAAGATATAAATGATGCTGTTGTTTTCCATTCAACAATCTCAACCATTAAAAAATCATAGTCTAACTGTAGTGAAAAGAATATGAACCATGAGTTTTTGTCAACCAAGTCAGCTAGTGTGGTTTCTGATTGTAGATTGGTAGGGAAATTAGGCTTTCCAAAACTAGATCCATGTCTACCTTCTGGAACCACACTCTCAATCTTGTGTGGTTTATAGGAAAGTAGATGGTTTGTTATAGCATGAAGTTCATTTTTTGGAACCAAATTGCTGAATAATACAAGAGGAATCATCTCTGATGAAAGGTACCAGAGATGACGTTTCAAAGATGTTAGAGGACTTTTTGCTATTTGCTTGTTTACTTCTTCGTATCTAAGAAGCTTTTTGTAAAGCTGCAAATCGTGCCATGGTGCATCAAAAACTGAAGAGCAGGTCATCCACCATGGTTAGTAAATCAGTGAAATGAAGGTTGCAAAGTCTCTTAGTTTCAGAATTTGTTGCTTGTTTGTGATTGTTACTGAAGGTAGTTTCGAGATATTATCTTCTAGTAATGCAATTTTTAGAGCATATATTGCTTTACTCATCCATTGCTGAAGGGTTATATCCTTATCACTAGGTCCTGCATTTAAGTATAACACAACTAAGTCAGAAAATTGTTTGTAGTCATATCGTGTATGTTGCTTTTCTATATTACTTATTTGAATTACATAACACTGGTATGCATCAATTTTGCTGTCAAGGGTTTTGTAAGTGATTCTTATAGAGTCTTTCCTGCTGATTTCGAATCTGAAATCCATTTTTCTCAATCAGCTCAGGTTATCCAGCTATGGCCTCATAAGTAAAATAGAATTTTTCGTGATTTTGTCAAAGCGGAATTGGAACAGTAACATCTATCATCACTTGTTTCACTTGTATATCTTTTTTTACTTTTCAGGCACATAGATAAAATATTTCATAATGAATAGAGCGTGTGAAAATGATCCCAATAGATTCTGCTACATATGTGGGATGGTTACCATGCCAAATAACCAGTCCCAAATCACTAAATTTGTGAAGACAATGTATAGAGCATACTTTGGAATTAAGCTAGGGGACCAGGACAAAAATTTCGCCCCTCATATGTGCTGCAAGACGTGCATTGAAAATTTGAGAAGATGGAGCAAAGGCAGAGCGAAATCTTTGCCTTTTGGAATTCCAATGATTTGGAGAGAAGGAAAGGATCACGTGACAGATTGCTATTTCTGCATGACAAACCTCCAAGGTGGGCTTATAAATTTATTTTTCTTAAATATTTTGAAATCCTCGTATGAAACGACATAATATTCACCATAATGTAATATTCACCATATATAGCATAATATTCACCATAATGGTAATCATACATTTACATATACATATTGTTATAGGAAATACATTTACACATACATATTGTTATAGGAAATACATTTACACATACATATTGTTATACAAGTTACATTTACATATACAATGATTGTATATTTTCTTTCTTTTTCATTCATATTGTCCCCGAAGGGACAATATGAATGAAAAAGAAAGAAAATATACAGACTCCATCGACCTATTTCATATCTTACAGACCGCAGCCTTCCCTCATGAGCCACCACTGTCTGAATGCTTCTTCTGTTTCATATGCAAGTTTTATATCCATGTTTCTGTGTTTCTATGTTCAGGAGTTAACAAGAAGAATAAACACACTGTTGTATACCCTGACATTCCTTCTGCTATGAGACCTGTACCCCATGGTCCTGGAATTCCAGTACCCGACCCACCTCAAACCCTGGACTTCGATGATTCTGATGATGAATCAATGACCAATGACCAGTCCCAGTCGTATATATCTCAAAATACCGCTTCAAATGAGCCGAGGCCTCTCAACCAGGCCAAACTTAATGATCTTACCAGGGATTTAGGACTTTCCAAATTAGCTGCCGAGATCTTGGGCTCACGACTTTGAGAGGACAACTTGCTGGCTCTGGGAACAACATTCTCCTGGTATAGGAAACGAGAGGAAGAATTCCGCAAGTTTTTTGCAGTGCACGAAAACCTCTTCCTTAGTGTACTGCTGCAATGTTGAGGGGCTAATCGAATCCTTGGGCCTGCCATATAACGCATCAGAATGGAGGCTATTTATAGACTCGTCTAAACGAAGTTTGAAAGCAGTACTTCTCAACATTGGGAATAGGGTTGCATCAGTCCCTGTAGCACATTCCGTACAACTTACTGAGAGCTACGATAACATGAAAATTTTACTGGATGCTCTCGTATACGACCAACATAACTGGAGGATCTGTGGAGATTTGAAGGTAATACTAATATCATAAGTAAACTATTGCTATTGACTATGTTTTTTTTCCAAAGGTTATTTGAGAGTGTATAAGAACACTTAACTTCCCCACAGAAGTGATACAGTCCAATACATAGATTTTTTTTATCTGATAGAACAAATTCTCTAAATTCTTTAAATATTTTAATTTTTTTTCAGATTGTGGCATTTGTATTGGGAATGCAAGGGGGATACACGAAATACCCATGTTTCCTCTGCAAATGGGATAGCCAAGCGGATGAGAAGCACTATGCACAGCGTGAATGGGCATCCAGAGAGAATTTTGAATCTGGGTCGCATAATGTTGTTTCAGTGCCCCTTGTACCACCAACAAAAATTTTGCTCCCACCACTTCATATTAAGCTGGGCTTGATGAAAAATTTCATCAAATCAATGAATAAGGAGGGTTCAGCATTCCGATATCTCGAGAGTAAATTTCCTCATATATCTGATGCTAAACTAAATGCTGGGGTTTTTGATGGTCCTCAAATTCGAACTTTGATCAAGGATACTCAGTTCGAAAACGCAATGACTCCAACTGAGAAGAATGCCTGGCAGGCATTCAAATCAGTTGTCACTGATTTTCTTGGCAAGCGTAGAAGTCCAGAATATGAGTCCGTTGTCGAAAACTTGATGGAAGCTTTCAAAGCTCATGGGTCGTGCATGTCCATAAAAATGCTCTTTTTGTGGTCCCACTTGGACTATTTTCCTGAAAATTG
This sequence comes from Bathynomus jamesi, assembly GCA_023014485.1. Taxonomy (NCBI): domain Eukaryota; kingdom Metazoa; phylum Arthropoda; class Malacostraca; order Isopoda; family Cirolanidae; genus Bathynomus; species Bathynomus jamesi. The sequence goes on along the minus strand of JAJOZX010003507.1, from coordinate 287,116 downwards.
CGGGGATTATAGTGAGGAACAGGGTGAACGATTTCACCAAGATATCAAAATAATGGAAGAGGGGTACCAGGGAAACTGGGATATCAATATGGTGGCAGACTATTGCTGGTGTTTGAAGCGAGACGTGCCCGAAGAAAAACATAGACGGAAAGCCAAAAAAACTTCATTCCTTCCTCAATAAACTTTTTTCCATATTCATTGTATGAATAAAAGTATTTATTCACACAATGTTTTCATTTTTCACGAGTGTTCTTATAATATTACTCGTATCTACAGTGTTTAAGCTAAAAAAATCAATAAATTTGGGGATAAAATTGGACTTATAATAAATGGCCAATAGAGAAAAAACCTGACCTGATTGAGGAAAACCAATGTCATTTTCGAATTATATAATATGAGTTGAAAAAACCCTCACAGCAGACAAAAAAATTTCATATGCATACCAGTGTAATCAGTCCATTCCTGAAGAATCTCCTGGACAGCTTTGGAGTACTGATTGAAGTCAATTTTTTTCAATTTTTTCCTTGGAAATCCACTGAAACTTTTCTCAAAATCTGTTAGACATTAATTTCTGGTCCACTCGAAGTTTCTACTTTCATGTCCTGAAACACATGACTCATAATAACTTCACCAACATGATGCCTGCATGCAGACCATAATAAAGGCCGTCCAATCTCTTGTTGGATAGTTATGCATGCAGCGCTCACATGTCCCGTGTTGGTTGCTGTAGTGTCGAAAACCAAGTTCACTATTGAATCGGAGCAGTTCCACAATTTCAGTAGCTTCATAACTTCTTCAGTCAAGTTTTTCCCAGATTGGCCACTGCCACCAGCACTAGGATGATATGATGGAATACCAAGTAGTTTGAGATCCATTGAATTTCCAACTGATACGGCTAATCGTTCTTCTGTAACATATTTATCCTGCAGAGTAGAAATTATTTTCGAATCCCAATGAAGAGAGGCCAATTTAGGAGGATTCCAGGATTTTTGAATGGAACTTGAAATTTTTGGGGCTACTTCGCGTCTTGCTCTATCAGCTGTAGCATATGAAGTTGCCACTGCCTTAGTGTTACCACCACATTCTTCAACAAAAGCTTTTGTGAATGCAGCCTGTTGTGCCAGTCATAAATTTTCATTCTTGATGCCAAAGAAACAAGTTTCGGTCTTTTCAGAATGTCATGAGGAATGATAGCTTGAGTACCTAAACAGACTGTTGACTGTGTGGATTTTCCATCTTTTTCAGCTCCATCATTAGCTTCTGACTCACTCTCAATGGTAGTTGTATTGCTTGTGCTACTGCTTTCTAATTCAACATAACTGCAAGAAGCTTCAGTGTGTCTCAATTCCTTTTCTTTTCTCGCATTTTCTTCACATTTTCTTCACATTTTCGAAAATTAATGCACTTCATTTTGGATGCTAAAGTTTGATCATGAGCTCCAAAAGAAGCAATTCTATCCCCTTGCATAGATTGAAGAAATTGTATATCTTCTGGATTACTTGTAATTTTTTCGGCATTTTTAATCCACAGTGGAAAAGTCATTTTAAGTTGCATTTCCATATCTTCTAGTCTTGTCTTTGTACTTTGTAGCTCTCTTCTTTTCAATGGAATTTCTCTGTTTCGCATTCTTTTCTGACAATGAAATTATTTTCTCGCTTGCTTTTTTCTCAGTAATCATTGGTATGTTGGCTTTATTGTAGAATGGTTGAATTTCTGTTAAAACAATTTTAGCTATATCTCGCTTAGTTCTTCTCTCTTTTAGACCCTGTTGCTGGTGAAATAGGAAACATCTAAGAACTTGTTCACTTGTTGGCAAGCGACATCCTACAATCTTTGCATCATAATTTTTGATGCCAGGACCTAATCCAAATATATAGGTTTTTTTTTCGTGTTTTTACATCAACTTTATCTGCACCACTTGAGGGTGATTCCATGAAAGTGTCAACCTGAGGTCGAAAATTCAAAATTCATCAAAATGTATCATGTGATACATCATTAGATAGGTAAGAGTCTCTAGTTTCCAAATCTGAAGAGTTTTTAACTCTATCGCATCTAGAAAAAAAGTTACTGAGGTTCATACACAATGCACTATTGTCTAAATAATCATTGTGATATTTTCCCTCAATTTTGAAAGCTCGCATGGCCAAAATAGTTGAGGGATAATAGGCATTTCTTATTTATGTCATAAAGTAGGTCTTCCTTAAAGATTTCCACATAAAATAACTTTCATTAACGGAATCAATAAAAACTGAGCCTATATCTATATAAGGTACATTTGTATGTAACGACAGAGACGTTTTTTCCGAATTTTTTATATAGCTTTAGTTATTTGAAGCGAAAAAAAAATTTGTCTTAATCGCAAAGCTAGTTTCCTATGGGGTACGTGTCCATTACAAAAAATTAAGTCCAGCTCCTATACTTCTCTTGTAAAGGTACGTCTCGGTTGTTACATCGCACAATGTAACGACCAAGATGGATTATTTAAATGGTATTTAAACGTTCTTATGGACATTTCCTATGTTATAAAGGTTGGAAATGACCATTACGTTATTTCTGATGGTTGAATAACTAATTCCTATTTCAAACAATGATACAGATCAAATGTGTACCTATTTTTGTGTGAAAATTTAATCTTGCTGGACTAATAATTTTATTTACATTTCAGATTGTTGGATTTATATTGTAAAATTGTGATTGATACTCAGAGAATGTCTCCATTAAGTCGTTCTGAACGAAATAAACGTTATAGAGCAAAGAAAAAAGATGATGAAGAATTTAAAAAGAAAAATAGGGAGAAGTGTAGAAAGTTCAGATGTTCAGCCACTAGTGAATAAAAGAAACGAACCAGAAACCTAACTAAAATAAGAGTGAGAAACTTTAGAGAACGACTGAAGAGTAGTACATTAAATGCAATAAATGTAGATGACCCTCAACCTTCAACATCAGCCTGCTCATCACCTTATTCTTGTCGGCAAAGTTATGGCAAAGCAGTTAAAAGAGGATTGTTAGCACACCCCCACAGTCCTCACAAAAAGGAAGCTGTAGTAAAAAAAATAGCTTCAGATATGGGGCTCAAAATTGTGCCACCTCCAGGTACAGTAAGTACCCCTCAGTGTAGTAAAAGACTTTCGGAAGAGAGAAGAAAAGCAATCACTGACTTTTACTTAAGAGACGATATCTCTCGCCAGCTTCCTGGCCTTAACACTTACGCTGCTCCCATCCTCATATGATGCTCAGGAAGTTTGTCGGAAGAATGCTCCCAGCATCATATGATGATCGCGTTATTTTTTTTATGTTTTCGCACAAAATCCCAATAAAAATAAATGATTTTGCATTTTAATGCTATTGATGACTCAGATATATTCATAAACCATCCGCAACAAACATACACACATACACACATGCATGCATGTACACATATGCACACATGTACACATATGCACACATGTACACATAAACAAGCAAGTATTATGCTTACATTTGAGTTTTGAAGAATCTATGACTCAGATATATTCATAAACCATCCGCAACACACACCACAACCACACACACACACCACAACACACACACACATGCATGTATGCATATGCGCACATGTACACAAACGAGCAAGTATTATACTTACATTTGAGTTTTGAAGAATATACATTTTATTTGTCCTCTTGAAAAATAATTTTTTATTCCTTTTCAAAAATAACTCCTTATAAAATAATTGTCCTTTTGGAAAATAATTGTTCATGAAATAAATATTATTTTGATAAATCTACACTTTCCATTATACTTATTTACAACATTGTTTTACACTTTTACTGAATTTAGTATTTAGTAGTTGGCACAGGTGTGGTAGAGAACAAAGCACTCAAGGCACAATGCAACTTTGCATTCCGGACACCAAGTAGAAACTTTTCTAACATGTTTTTCTCTTTGTGTTGTATGTGAGCATACATGACATTGTCGTTGACCTACAGGTCGAGATGGTGTTGGTGGAACTTGTTCCAGGTGATGCTTTTCAATGTAATTAGCTGAGAGAAGTCTGTCAGGAGCATTTGGTCTCACACTTTGTCTTCCAGGATGTGGGGATGTTATTTGAGCATACTTCGTGAGTAGTTGAGAGACTAATGTAAGATTGAATTCTCTCATTGAAATCTGCTTTTTCGTAGTTTTTTTGTAGAGTACAAAGGAATTGTAAAGAGAAATATCCAAAAGATGAAAGAATACCTTCTTATACCACTTCACAGTTTTCCTAACGCATTCTACGCTGCTAATTTGCATATCAGATTTGTCCACCAGATGCATATTTTTGTTATAGTCCACAACAGCATCTGGTTTGAATTTTATTTCGTTTGTTCGACGATCAACCTTTCCTGAGTCAATCATGCTTCCACTGTGAATTGTTGTTAGCATATGCACATCTCTTTTATCAGTCCATTTTAGTGCTAATAAAGGTTTTGATTCCATCAGATGGCACTCTCCTTTTTTACTTGGGTGAAACTTGGGCATGTTTTTTCTATTTACTTTTACAGTTCCACAAGATCCTGTTTTATTTACATGCAGATATTTGCATAGTAATGGGCTCGTATACCAGTTGTCAGTATACAGAATGTGGCCTTTATTCAAATATTTAGCTAAAAGTGTCTTTACAATCGCTCCAGAATGTCCTAGTGGATCATTTGCACGTTTCATTCCCCCAATTTCTCATGCAAGACTGAACATAAACGCTTGAAAACGTGTAAATTTTCATAAAATTCTACTCAACCATATTCCCAAGTTACCCACTAAATTCTGTTTTTTGTAAGAGAAAATGTTTAGTTTGTAAGAGAAAATCTTTATTTATTAAGGGAAACAAAAATAATTTAACAAAATGGTGCTTGACTTGATTTATTTTACGTTAACAAATGGGTAAATTTCCTGATTTTTTTGCGCACAGGTGGAAAGTACACGGTCAGGAATTGCGCATCCGAAGGGTTAAAGATGTAGTAACTGTAAAAATGAGTGGCAAGAAGACTAAAGTGGCTAAATGGCTACTTATGTTCAACTTGAAAGAATGCCATGAGTTGTATAGTGAAGAACATGGAGCCAACTTACCTATTGGTATGTCAAAGTTCTGTGAACTCAGACCGAAACAGGTAAAACTTGTGGGCAGCAAGCATCAAAATGTATGTTGCTGCCCATACTGTGAGAACCTTCAGTTGGCTTTTAATTGTACAATGTGGTCTTTAGAAGAAGGGTACAACCCAAAGAACCTCCGTGAGTTAGTTACTCTATTAGTATGCGACCCTGGCAATAAATCATGCATGAAACTGAAATGTCACGATTGCCCTAACTCAGGTGACATACTCTCTTTCCTCTACAGAGCTATTGATGACGATAGAGAGGAGATTAAAATTAATCAGTGGCACAAAGGAAGTCTCGAGATGAACACCTATAGCAAAGAGGTGGTTTGTGAACTAATTTCTACTAAGTTAACAAAATACATACCACACATTTATAATATTAGTACACAAGCACACGCCCTCAAACAAGATAAACTACAGTTGACACCAGGCACAGTCATTTTACAAATAGACTTTGCTGAAAATTATGGCATCCGTCACCAAGATGAGGTTATGGCTGCACACTGGCAGCCAAGCAATAGCAACCCCGTAACTATTTTCACTGCTGTAGCTCACTATACAGAACATGATACACAGACAGATACATTAGAAATAACATACCAAACATTTGCAGTCATCTCAAACACAGGACACCACACTAGTTTAGAAACACAAGTTTTCTGCAATGCAATTTTTGATACACTACGCAATGAAAAACAAGTTAACATCAATCACCTGATATTCTGGACTGATGGTGCATCTAGTCACTTTAAAAATATCTACAATGGCTGCTATTAGTTTTTACCCAGAGATACACCAAATCAAAGCCGCATGGAACTTTACTGAGTCTTACCACGGAAAGGGGCCTCATGATGGTGGTGGTGGTTTACTCAAACACCAGGTATGGAGAAAAGTACTGTGCAAAAAAGCAATCGTCAGCAATGCTATTGACTTTTATGAGACTGCTAAGTCAGTGACCACTAGCATCAAGCTCCTATATGTTCCATTAGATGACATTGAATCACAGAGACCCCATTATGAAAAAATTTGGAACAACTGCAAACCTGCTAACCATATTCAAGTTTGCAGATGTGTCAAACCTTTATCTCGGTACAAGCTTGCATTATACAGCAACTCAAACAGCAGTGACACCCCTCAAATTACAAACATTGAACCAATCATTGACGGTGAAGCTTCATCATCTGAACGTGAATCATCTGACTATGAGGACGTGTCGTTAGATAATTCTGGAAATCCACTCTTCGCAGCAACCTTCGAATCATCTGAGAACATTTATGAAGCTGAAGAACCTTGTGATGGCATGGATGCTCACCCAATCTGTGGAAATTTCGTCCTCATTAAATATGCACTGAAAAAATCAATAAAATACTATGTTGCCTCAATTGACGAAGTGGGAAATGATGACATAACAGTGACGTGCCTAAGAAAACAAAGGTCAGATGTTCAGAACAATCCTATTTTCCAGTACCCAATAGTGCCTGACATTGACACAGTTGAACTAAACATGATTGAAAAATACTTACCACCACCAACAGTTCAAAGAATGACGTACACATGGAAGGGAATTTCATTCCCTGACACTTGTATGTAGACGTCACGAGAAGTTAAAAGTGTATAGAAACCTACATATGTATATAGTTGTAAATAAGTTAATCTTTAAGTTGGCTGACAAGTTAATCTTTAAGTTGGCTCAGTGTAGCACTTGTACCTAAAACTTGAACATGTATACAAGTGCATTTGTATTAATAACATTCAAAATGGAAAATTAAAGTAAGGTGTTTGTACATATCAAATGTCGTTCATGAAACATTAATTGACTTAAAATATAGGAGCTTGCAATCAAAATTGCAATCAACCAGTTTGCAAATAACTAAGCATCCATGCCACAGAAGGACTGCCTACCAACCACAACTAGTTCTACAGTAGCATCCATTATCGCATGAAGCAACCTGTAACAAGAACTTCGCCCATGAAAGAATGGTGAGTAAAATATCATTATATTCTAGTTAAAAGTATGTTTACCAATATTTAATGTTATATATATGTATATATATATACTGTATATATATATTTATATGGAATATATTTACATATATATACAGTACAGTATATATAATATAATATATATATATATATATACACACATTGAAGGGTAAGTCATAAATACTAATAATATGATATATGTCTGCTTTATTGTACCGTATGATAAATGTTCAATTTTATATTGAAATACCGATGGTAACGACCGAGACAAAAAATATGTAACGACCGAGACAGCAGTTTTTATATATATTTAAAATGCAAGTAATATTTTCTAACAAACTATGTCTCAAATTGGGGCCACAACATTCAAGTATCCATGGTAGAATTCTCATTTGAATAGCTCTGGCCAATTCACTGACTTTTACACATATGTACCACCTACTGAAAACTGAGGTTGCATCGTTGTAACGACCGAGACAACGAATTTGGATACGCTCCTAGCAAAAACCAAGAAACAAAATATGCAAAACCTAGTCTCATTTTAGAGCCCAACCATCTGTTTATGTTCACAAGAAAATTTGTGCCGCTGCTGTTCATACTTTATTCACAAGAGCAGGGAATATAACAATAAGTTGCCTACGAATGTAACGACCGAGACTATGGAATGACCCTTGAACAAGTTTTACCACTAGAAGTGGCTTCACTGGCTTTACCACTATTATCCATTATATCATATATCAACTATTATCACCAACATATATCAACTATTATCACCAACATATATCAAAAATTGACCTGTAATAGAAACATAGATTAATATTAAAGTAGTCTACATGCCTGAAAATAAGAAAAAATAGCTATAGGTATTTCATGATGGCAAATGATGTTTATTAATAGTAGCTATGGCTTAAACACAAGCAAACTAAACATACTAGGCCTATAGTACCTTAAGGATCATTCAATTCAATAAAATAAAGGTATATGTGAAAAAAATAATTTAAGGCAATTTATCCCAATAATAACGTAGGGCCAAATCAATTTTTGAAAGTTGCCATTTTTGATGCACCCTAATGTGTGTGTGTGTGTATAAATATAGCTACATTCATGGTTTGATAATTAAACTGTATGCATTAAGATTTTTGCAAATATTAAGGTATTTGCTGCTCTAAAAGAAAAATAATTTTCATCACAGTACCTATATAATTTGTATATTTAATCATGTTAAATTTGTGTATGTTCAGGTTTTGACTATATGTGGTGCTGATAAAATGTCATCAAAGTACATATTGTTGTGAACCATTCAATTCCCACAATAAATTAAAATCTTCTGATCTTTGCCCTGCTTCACAATCACTGATAGAAAAATTTCCAAATCATTTGAAGCCAGGCCAAAAGTTGTTTATCATGCAGAAAAAAAAATTTTCCTTAACTATTTTACAAGTTCAAAATATAGCAGAACCAGAAATATTATCATCAAGCTTGTCTGATACTACTATGGAAACTGTCATCAAATGATGTTTTTGTTGACAAGGAGGCTGAATTGTCAGCAATGAATGAGAGAATCGCCATGATTGGGGAAAGTTTGATTGTCAAGCGCAAGATTCAAAGAAATGAAGCATACCTCCCAACAAAAATGGCCAAAATACAAAGTTCAGTAAGAAGACACTTAGATATGGTAGATGAAATTCCTAAAGAGCTAAACTCAGATAAACATGACCAAATTATGATTCTAACTGTTTTTGCACCATCAATGAGTGTAAGAAAACTAATTCAAGAATTTAACTATTCACAAAGAATGGCTGTTCAGGCTCAGCAGCTTGCGAAAGAAAAGCGAGTATTGTCATCACTGAATCCAAAGATGGGGAAGGAATTGCCACTGGAAGTAACTAACACTGTTAAAGAGTTTTTTTAGAAATGATGAAATAAATAGACAAATGGCAGGCAAGAAAGACTGCCTAACAATAAAAGAAAATGGTGAATGAAAAAATATCAAGAGAGGTTAGTTTTATGTAATCTAAAAGAAGCATATCAACAATTAAGTTTAAGTTTCAAGCTCTCTCTCTAGGATTTTTGAAATTTGCGATGCTATGCCCCAAAGAATGTGTTTTGGCAGGAGCAAGTGGGACGCATAGTGTGTGCGTCTGCACAATTCATCAGAATGTTAAGTTAATGATGACAGGTTCTAGAATGGCAGCAATTACCAGTGAGGAAGAAACTCTGTTGAGTAGTTACCACTGCGCTTTAGCCAAAATTATTTGTGACAAAAGTCAACATTCTTGCTATTTAGGAGTGTGATATCAATGCCCTCGACCTGATTCGCTAAAGGAAACATGTTACGAAGAAAAAGGTATTGATGAAATCCAGTACAAACAGTGGACAACAACAGATCAATCTCAGCTGGACTGTGTTGTTCAAAATTTAGAAGATTTCCTAGATACCTTTATTTCTTGACTAACTTGACTAAGGCATCATGATTTCATTGCCGAACAACAAGCCAAGTATTTAGAAAAAAGAGAAAATGAACTGGATGAAGGCAAATTTTTGGTGATTGGGGACTTTCCAGAAAAATATTCCTTTGTAATCCAAGATTGTGCTCAAGGATTTCACTGGAGTAATTGCCAAGTGACTTTTTATCCATGGGTTTATTATTACAAAGAGCAAGAAAAAGTAAATCACAGCTCTCTAACTATTATCTCAGAGTGTAATACACATGATAACTGTTGCAGTGCATCTCTTCATAAAAGTTTTAATAAATCATCATAAGTCAAATTTTCAGCTACTAAACAGAATTATCTATTTTACCAACAGATGCGCAGGTCAATACAAAAACTGCAAAAACTTTTTAAATTTGTCGCCATGATGAAGAATTTGAAGTTAAGGCTGAGTGGCATTTTTCTGCTACCAGCCATGGCAAGGGACCATTGGTTGGTGTTGGAGGAACCACCAAAAGGGAAGCGTCAAAAGAAAGTCTTCATAGGCCATATGAAATCAAATTCTGTCCCCAAAAGATCTTTTTGATTTCTGTTCCTTTAAAATTGACTCAAATGTCTTTTAGCTTTGCAACACAAGAACAATACTCAAATGAGAGAGAATTTTTAGATCCAATTTTATCAAAAGCGAGAACCATACGAGGAGCTAAAAAATTACATTCATTCATACCACTGACAAAAAATTGTTTAGAAGTACAAATGTACAGCGCCTCAGTCGAAAGGGATTTGCTTCCCCCCAACAAGCCACTCAATTAATTGAAAATGTCATGGGATATGTAGCAGTAGAGTATGATAACCACTGGTGGATTGGGTGTGATGGAAACATCCTGGTGAGGGTGAAGTGAAAGTAAACTTCCTTCACCCTTGTGGCTCAAACAAGTCATTTACTTAACCTGAAAATCCTGATATACTTACAGTAGATTTGTCCGACATCCTCACAATCATAAACCCAATGACAGCTACTGGAAGAACATATACAATCACAAAAAAGGAAACCAATGAAGCCAATATAATCCTGAAAAAGCGTCATCTTTAAAAGTAATCAAGAAACTGGATACAAACTTATTGTCAAAAACATATAATCAAAACTTAAACTGCATGGAAAATGTTAGTATTGCATTTAAATTGCTTATTGACATGTATGCCTATTAGGGTGTTTCACAGCAGTGTGGTTGATGGATGAAGTGGAAGGAAGTTCAATCCACATTGATGCCCCTGTTCCTTTTGCTGAGGAAACTCGTCTGAACAGGTTTCAACCAGATCAGAACACGTTTAGGGGTCCTGAGATTTGACGCTTCATATTGCTTAGGTATTTCTAATTTCAGCTGTTCTAGTGTTAGTTGACTGCCTTGCTTCCTGACGGAAGGGTGCACTGCTCTCTGTCCTTCGTGTCAGTTGTCAAGTTTTGTCCTCGTTGTGTCTACCATTGCGTATTTGTACTCTTTTCTAATTCTTATATTTCCTCATTGCAGATAAACATGGCAACTTGAAGCAAGAAAGAGGTTTGACTCATCGAACACCTGAATAAGGAGATTCTGGGTAGCCGCCTGCCGACGAAGTTGCAAGTCTTGCAAAAGTGCTTCTTCCATCAAAAACAGGAAAACCTAGGACGGAGAAAATGTCTGAACCTCTGTTTGGATGCTGTGATGGTGTTCTGGAAAAGAGCAAGGATCCCTACTATGAGGTGGGACAGCACCCTTCGGAAAATGGAAGCTCTGCTCCAGTGTTACGACAAGTTGGTGAAAAGCAGGAACAAATCCAAGGAGAGCTGTCGTGTTGTGGAGGACATGTTCAAGGTGGAACTCAAGAACGAAATCCTCGATATTGGTCATTCCAATGCCCTTTCTATGATGACAAACGAGGAAGACAAGCTCTTCTACAAGAGTCAGCAGGAGGACCCAACAGAGAGCAGTATGGGATCGGCAGACATGAAGCTGGCCCAAATGGAGAGTAAAAAAGGCGTCGAGAGGAACAGCAGGAGGAGAGACGACACTGGGAATTCGAGCGGGCCAAGACAGTTACAGAAGCTGCTACTCTTGAAGACAGCTCCTCGTCCTCGGCGTCGCCATCTGCGGAAGATGATCCCTCCTTGGCAGCCTCCATGTCTGCTTCGTCTTTCTCCGAGGAAGCGGTCGAGGAACCTCATCACTCAGGATGTGGTTGTCGCGTACGACCGGATGAACATTTCTTATCGTGATGCAGCGATGTCCTACGCCGTTGTTGCGCAATCCTTAGGGCACGATTTGAACGAGGTATCCATCTCCTCTTCCACAATGTATCGTGCTCGGCAGTCGCTTCGGAAGCAAGCAGCAGAGGCGTATCAAGAGGGAGAATTCTGTCCTGAGGAGCCCTTGGTGTTGCACTGGGAGGGGAAAATGCTGCCTGAAATCACAGGTGACGGATCTGTGGACTGACTGGATTGCTGTGCTGGTCACCAGGAATGGCCAGGAGAAGCTGCTTGGAGTTCCGAAAGTTCCAGCTGGCATGGGAGCGGAGACGGCATGTGTGTGCATTGATCTTGTGTGGGAGCACGACCTGTCCGAACGAATCAAGGGGTTATCATTCAACACAACAGCATGGAACACCGGGATTCACGTGGGAGCCTGCGTCAAGATTGAGGAGGGTCTTGGGAAGCAACTTCTTTACCTAGCATGCAGGCACCATATGTACGAAATCGTCCTGGCCCAAGTCTTCCGGTCTTCGATGGGCCCCACCTCTGGGCCCGAGACTGGGATCTTCAAAAGATTCCAAGAGCAGTGGGGTTTCATCGACCAATCTCTTATCACCACTGCTATTGATTCAGATAGCTGCAGCATCGCTGGACCTCTTCAGGGTCTCAAGGACTGAACTGTCCTTGTCATCAGGGAAGCTCTGGCTTCTGGTCAGCCGCAGCATGACTACCAAGAACTTCTTCAACTGGTTATCCTCTTTCTCGGGGAAGAGACTGTTGCCAATGTGCCACTGCGGAAGCCAGGAGCATACCATCATGCGTGGTGGATGGTGAAAGCCATTTACGGATTGAAGCTGTACCTCCTTCAGGACCAGTTCAGGATGACCGGGTGGGAGCTGAAAGGAGTCACAGAAATCTGCCTGTTCGTCGCCCTGGCCTACGAAAAGGCTTGGAGTCGTGCGACGAGAGCAGAGCAGGCCGACGTGTGGATCTGGAGTTCTTGCTGGACCTGGAAATACTGCAGGAAGATGCCGTGATCGTCGACGTCGCCAAGCAAGCGCAAGCGGCCATGAAACGACACCTCTGGTACTTCTCTGAGACGCTGGTTGGCTTGGCATTCTTCGATCAAGGGATTCCTCAGGAAGAGAAACAAAGGATGCGAGAGAACCTTGCCAAGCTGGCATCGAGGAAAGCGTTGAAGCATCTGGAGGGGAAGACTGTCCTTGGCTCCTTCAAAGGGAAGAAGATTTCGGATTTCGTTACCTCGAGGATGAAGGATCTCTTCACCGCACTCGGGATCAATGGTGCCTTCGTCGAAAATCCCGCTTCATCTTGGGAAAGTGACCCACACTACCAAGCAGGCCTAGCTAGGGTCCGCATCCTGGCTGTGGTGAATGACTCGGCTGAACTGGGGATCGCTCTCATTGAGAAATTCAATACTGCCCTAACAACGAAGGAAGAAGACAAACAGTACCTGCTGAAAGCAGTTTTCAAGAACAGGAAGGATTTTCCAAAGAAGCAGAAGGGGGAAATAATGAAGAAGTGATGAGTCTGTGCTCTCTGATGTAAGGCGTAATTTCTTGGGACCCCTTATTGTTGTCGAAGGAGTCTCATTTTTGGCCAGGAGTGATAAATATGTAAAACGAACACGGGCATCTATGTGGATTAAAAATATAATGTGGTTCTCATTTATGAAACACCCTAATGCCTATATACTGTAACTAACTATATTTTAATAATTATACTTATGAATACAGTTCTAAGTATTAGTCTACCTTAAATTGTACAGCTTCCTAATATTAAATTATTATTAAATAGCGGAAATCCCTCTAACCCTCTAGTCATTAGAACCTGTGACTGTGAATAAAAATGGTCCTGGGTTAGAATCCTAGTAGCTTAGAAAATTTATTTTCTCCACAAGCGCATGCCTGATGCCTATGCTTGTTTCTGCCATACAGTAGAATATATAAGATCTCTAAATTAATACGGAATGAAAAAAAAACCTGTTTTGGCACCCTGCATAGTATCTAGGCCTAGGTCCTTTGGAAGTTGGAATGAGGTACACACCTAGGCCTTGGGAGGTAACTAAGGGGTTTAACTACCTACCTTGCTAATTAATTTTTTAAACTCCTCCTCATCATGATAATTTTACTTAAATTTTAATAGGTATAAAATTTATATTTTTCAGGTTCAGCACAGCAATATGAAGTGTTAATTCATCAGAAATACCTGTCCAAGTTAGTCATTGTTTGCTGTTCAAACTTCAAACACCTAAATTTCAAGTTATTTTTAACTGCAAAAATTATATTGGATTTGTGATAAAAATTATTGATACTTTTAGAGAACCAAATAATTTGTGAAAATCTTGATGCTTACCTATAGGTATATATCAAATCATGTATGTAGCTATATTATAATATGTATATATATGAACTATTTGTGAAGTTATCTTAAATAAAATGCTCAAAATTTTCAACAGGCACAATTTCAAATGCTTGTGGAAAGCAAACCCATGGAGATCCCACTCCAATTGTTTGCTTGAATATGCTTCATTTAAAGGTCTTTACTTATGCCAATTTTCATGACCTTAAATTTTGAACTCTGACTTGAGGTGAAGGTCAAAGGTGAAATATAAATGCAATTTTTTTTTTAATGGAATGTACGCACTGTGTGCATAAAATTAAAGTTATTCTGCCGTCTTTTCTGAGCATTTTAACACCAAAATCATTAAAATCCATCCATTAGATCGTGAGTTATGACCTTTCAAAATCACGGTTATGCTGCTGACCCAAATTTGGGTGGGTCATTACTCCCAAACTATTTGACCCCAAACTATTTGACCCAAGTGGCTAAAATTTGGTCACACTTCATTACTCATCATACCCAACTACCATACCAAAAATCATTAAAATCTGCGAGATGAGTGGCAGAAATCACCAAAAAGTATCACTGCATAGTTTAGGGTTTTTAAATCTTCCAGTTCATAGGGTGAACTTCATAGCTTTAGGCTTATTGCAATTATTATAGCATGATTTCACATTATTTGCACCCCTGTTCTATTTCAGACTTTATGCCAAAGCTATTTTCTCTGGTTATAAAAGGAGTCAGAGAAACCAATATGAAAACACTTGTCTCCTAAAAGTTGAAGGTGCCATGAACAAAGATGATGCAGAGTTTTATGTAGGAAAGACGTGTGCTTATGTTTATAAGGTTAGTATTTTAATGATTCTTATTTCCTTCAGAATAATTTTCAAAGATCATTTCAGTGACCTTCACTTCTGAAAATCTTAATTATAAGAAAATGCTTATAAAGATATGACTTCATTATATGCATGATCCTTTTATATTTCAGATGTTTAATTTTTATTAAATAGCAGCTTATTTACATCCATTTTTTGAATTCCTCAAGTAATGCATGAAATTTCTCTCTTTTTACATGATTATCAAACATTAACCCTTTAACACCAGAATTGTTTGTAGGGTTAAGTTATGAATGCATGTATTTGAAAGGTTACCAATATGCAGCGGTCGTCCTTTTAGGGTTAAGATTATGTAAAACTGAAGATTTCAGAAAAGTTTACTCGTACTTCATTTATTGAAGGTAGACTTATGTAGGAACAGTGTGGTCAGTCACTGAAGTCTTACTCATAGTACAGTATGTAGTTTCTGCTCATTTCTTATCCTCTCATGACCATTAATTATATATTTATTATTATTAATTAATTTACTGTATATCATTTGGAAGTGAATTTACGCAAATACATATGTACGCATACACTATATATATATATATATATATATATATATATATATATATATCTATATATATATATATATATATATATATATATATATAGATGTAGGAGTTCTGTACGTTGGTCTTTCTTCACACAAAGGTGGAGAAGCGAGTTATCTCATCGCACATAGCCAGGCATGCCCATGACTCCAGATTCCTGGATCTTGGGAGCATTGCTCCAGTAAATTTGACCATGAGAAAAAGTAAATTTGGGTTTGGGTTTTGTTCATCCGCTAGACGTTATGCAATTTTTTGCGTATACATTCTTGTACAAACCAATTTTTTTAATTACAAATTTAGTTATTTTAAGTTTAGTTGGTAATTCCATATTAACAATAATTTTTATTTTTTGTTAAGCTTCAATGTTTTGATAATTAAAATTTTATTAAAACGTATATTTTTTTTATAAATTATCAGGATTGGACTATGTTCCATTGATCTCGGCCAGGTTTGATAAATTGGCCAGATAATTACTTGTGCGGTTTTAAGTAATCCACCATGACTCTAGAATTGAAAAGTTTAGTTAAGTTTAAACTTACTTTTACTTACTTAACTTACCTACTTTTACTTACTCTTCCTTACTTTTACTAAGTTTAAGCACTTTTACTTACTTTCATTGTACTATATTTACTTACTTTTACTCACTTTTACCCACTTTTACCATACTATATTTACTAACTTTTTACTTATTTTGTATTTTTTCAGGTAGTCAATAATCAATAATGGATCCTAATATTGATGAAGTTGAAGAGAAAAGTGAGGGTGTTAAAAGGGTTACTTTTGTGGTCAATGCAAGAACAAATATTCAAAGAAGCAAAACTGGGAGGAACATTTTAATTCCAAAAAAATATTTGTTACAATACAAGAGGTCCCAGAGTTTGGGCCCACAGCTTAGATATTGCAGTAAAGAAATACCAGGATGAAGTGCAGCAAAGAGATACGGCAAAGCAGTCATTTAGTTTGTTCACAAAATGTGCTAGTGCTAGACCTCAGAAAAATGAACCAACTTCATCAACTGCTAATCTAGAAAATGAAACTTTTCACTAGATGTTTCACAGACTGAAGAAAGTGCTTCTCCTCCACCTAAGAAACAAAAGGTAAGTGAGGAGTCTGCGCATCAGACTAACAAAACTGCTTTAGAGGAATTTGAAAATTCCCAAATCCAGAAGACATTGAATGCAATTTTGCGCCTAACAAAAGAAACTCACCAAGCTGTTGTGGTTAATAAAGAGAAGAGTCAAAATATGCCTTCAAGTTCAAGTGTTGCATCCAAATCTAATAAAGCAAAAAGCAACAAATTTGACATTTCCATAGCCCATTTAAGCAAATGTAAATCAATACAAGAAATCCTGAACAATGATTTGATCAAATCTACATTCAAATTGGTGGAAAAGAAGGATCTAGGGCATGCTGATGATTCATTTTCAGTACCAAGTGATATAATGGAAAACATTGCAAATAGTGACACTAATATGCCTGATGTAGATATAGCTGTTGAGGATGATGATAATCAAGAAGATATTGATGATGCTTCTGATGATAAAATGTTTACATTATATTGCATAGCTTGCACAGACCCCAAAGCATGTGCTTCAGACAAACATTCTAACATAAAAGGTTACTTCAATGTTAAAGATTTAACCTATGTCGAGTTTTCAAATTATTTAAAATAAGTCATCGAGTTTTCAAATTATTTAAAATAAGTCGTCGAGTTTTCAAATTATTTAAAATAAGTCGTCGAGTGAGTTTTCAAATTATTTAAAATAAGTCGTCGAGTGAGTTTTCAAATTATTTAAAATAAGTCGTCGAGTGAGTTTTCAAATTATTTAAAATAAGTCATCGAGTGAGTTTTCAAATTATTTAAAATAAGTCGTCGAGTGAGTTTTCAAATTATTTAAAATAAGTCGTCGAGTGAGTTTTCAAATTATTTAAAATTCGTTGAGTGAGTTTTCAAATTATTTAAAATAAGTCGTCGAGTGAGTTTTCAAATTATTTAAAATAAGTCGTCGAGTGAGTTTTCAAATTATTTAAAATAAGTCGTCGAGTGAGTTTTCAAATTATTTAAAATAAGTCGTCGAGTGAGTTTTCAAATTATTTAAAATAAGTCGTCGAGTGAGTTTTCAAATTATTTAAAATAAGTCGTCGAGTGAGTTTTCAAATTATTTAAAATAAGTCGTCGAGTGAGTTTTCAAATTATTTAAAATAAGTCGTCGAGTTCAAATTATTTAAAATAAAATAAGTCGTCGAGTTCAAATTATTTAAAATAAAATAAGTCGTCGAGTTCAAATTATTTAAAATAAAATAAGTCGTCGAGTTCAAATTATTTAAAATAAAATAAGTCGTCGAGTTCAAATTATTTAAAATAAATAAGTCGTCGAGTTCAAATTATTTAAAATAAAATAAGTCGTCGAGTTCAAATTATTTAAAATAAAATAAGTCGTCGAGTTCAAATTATTTAAAATAAAATAAGTCGTCGAGTTGAAATTATTTAAAATAAAATAAGTCGTCGAGTTGAAATTATTTAAAATAAGTCAAGTCGTCGAGTTGAAATTATTTAAAATAAGTCAAGTCGTCGAGTTGAAATTATTTAAAATAAGTCAAGTCGTCGAGTTGAAATTATTTAAAATAAGTCAAGTCGTCGAGTTGAAATTATTTAAAATAAGTCAAGTCGTCGAGTTGAAATTATTTAAAATAAGTCAAGTCGTCGAGTTGAAATTATTTAAAATAAGTCAAGTCGTCGAGTTGAAATTATTTAAAATAAGTCAAGTCGTCGAGTTGAAATTATTTAAAATAAGTCAAGTCGTCGAGTTGAAATTATTTAAAATATTAAAAATAAATATATATAAATTATATATTTTAACTTTTTCTTGCAGGCGAAGGAAGAATGGAAAGGATTGCAGTGTTAGTCAGTGGGAATGGTGAAGAGAAATTGCTGGGAATTCCTAAAGTCACTGCTGGCACGGGTATGGAGATGGCTCGTGTTTGCATTTCTCTCCTGCAAGAACATGATATGACCCAGAGAGTTATTGGGCTGTCATTTGACACAACAGCATCCAATACCGGAATCCATGCTGGAGCTTGCACTAAAATTGAACAAGAACTTGGAAAAGAGCTTTTATATTTAGCCTGCAGTCACCATATTTATGAGATTGTCCTATCAAGTCTTCCGGACTTCTATGGGCCATTCCTCTGAACCTGATATTCCAATCTTCAAAAGATTCAAAACTCAATGGGATTTTATGGATCATTCTCAAATCACAACTGCTGTTGATTCCCAAAGCTGCAGAATAATTGAGAGAGTTCAAGATTTAAAAAATCAAACAGTCTTAATCATGAAGGAGGCACTCAACTCTAAACAGCCAAGAGATGATTATAAAGAATTTTTTCAACTTGTTCTCTTGTTTTTTGGAGAAGAAAGCATTTCTAATACTCCCTTGAAGAGACCTGGAGCGTACCATCATGCAAGATGGATGGCAAAAGGAATTTATGCATTTAAGCTTTTTCTTCTTCAAAATCAATTTAAGATGACTAAAAAAGAACTTGATGCAATAACAGAAATTTGTTTATTTGTTGCATTGGTATACGCAAAAGCTTCTCAACCAGAGGAAGCCCCAAATGTTGATCTTAAATTTTTGCAAGATCTTGCAATAATGGAGGAAAATTCTTTGATATCAAGTGTTATCAAGCAAGCCCAAAATGCCATTAAACGACATCTGTGGTACCTCTCAGAAACACTTGTTGGATTAAGCTTTGACAAAAGCATATCTCTTGAAGAAAAGGAGCAAATGCGAAATAATATCAAAATGCCTCCAAGAAATAAGGGACTGAAACGTTTAGAAGCAAAGGTAACCCTAGCTTCTTTTAAAGAAAAAAGGATTTCTGATTTTGTTACTTCAAGGACTAAATCTCTCTTTGATGTTCTACATCTCAATTCTCTCTGCACTGAAAATTCTGCATCAACATGGGGAATAGATCCTGAGTACAAAAGAGGCTGTGCTAGAGTTCGTGCCCTTAGAGTGACAAATGACACAGCTGAGCGGGGTGTTGCATTGATTGAAAAATTTAATCAAGCAGTGACAACTAAAGAAGAGGACAAACAATACCTGCTCAAAACAGTTTTCAAGAATCGTAAAGAATTTCCAACAAAAAATAAAGCAGAACTTATGAAAATGAGGAAAAACTAATTTTTTCAGCATTAAAAGGAAAAGTGCAATTTTCTCGGGACCCCTAAAACTTGACGTAGAGGTTTCAAATTTTGTAATTTGATTAAGGTAAGCAAAAGGAATAACATTACTCATGTGGAACAAAGATTTTTAAACCTTCATTTTTTTGGTCCACACTAATATATATATATATATATATATATATATATATATATATATTATATATATTATATATATATATATGTTCCTGAGGATGTCATTAGACGAAAGCGCTTGAGCACCCATTTGTGTTTCTTTTTCCTTCGTGGTTTTATTCATCATATATATTCTCAGGGAACCATTCTGAGTTTGTGTGTATATATATATATATATATATATATATATAAAAAAGACATGGGGTCTATTACTGGGTTCCTATTACTAACTACTACTGTTACGTTTGACTTCGTTTTACTATTACTTTATTTTTCATCTATTACTATTACTTTTGTCTGTAGGATACTTCACTCAGCACTCATTTGAAAAGGATGTTTGCCTTTTTAAATGCATTTAGAAGCAGTGTGTTAACATATTTGGGTGCTTTCCTGTTAACGGGAATACCCAACCGCCCGCCATCATCTGGACTCGTATCTTGCGGAATTCATGTGGCGACAACATACCGAAAGCAGCGAGGTTTTTTCTGCGATTTTAGATGACAGACATTTTGGCCCCCTACTAACTGATTATCGCTTACATATTAACTTATTTCATTTAAATGATTAATAAATTCGGTACTTACGGTTTATCAGGACTACCAAACTGTAATAGTAATAGAAGGCAAAGCAATAGATAATAGTCTATTACTTTTCTATTACAGTGGCAATGGACATATTGTGTGAAAAAAGAACTGAAAAAATGAACTAAATCTACTCTAAACTAAAATAAACACGTGAAATTGTAATGATTTGGTTGAAACAAATATTGGTGCTTTCCTGTTAACGGGAATACCCAACCACCCGCCACCAAATTGTTTATGTATTTTTGCTCTCGTCATTTTCGTTTAAACTAACGAAAATATCACAACTTAACGTGACCAATCATCAAGGGCGTACAGTTGACCTAACCGGGCATTGAATTAACGTAACAGGTTAATATAACGGAAAATGCCCGGTTAGGTCAACTGAATGCCCAGTTAGGTTACCATATTTGACGGCTTACAAGACGCTGCGCCGTGAAAGACGCACCTTAATTTTGGAAAGGTAAATTCAAGAAAAAAAGTTTTTGATGCACTTTATTGTTAATAGAATGGATATGTAAAATTCAATAAAAAGAAAACCCAAAAGCCAATAAAGAAAGATATGATTATTACTCTTATTATTTGTTATTAATCAACTTCAGATTCATTACTGACATTATCATCATTATTCCCATCATCATAATCATCATGATCTTCAGTGCCATCCATTGCATTACTTATACCACATTTTTTAAAGGACTTGACCACAATTTCAGTCTTAACATCATGCCATGACTTCAGCACCCATTTTCACACTTGTGCTATTGATGGACATTTCATCCTTCCCCACTTTCGGCTTCTAAGACGCAGGGCGATTTTTTAAGGTATTTATAAGGAAAAGAAGTGCGTCTTATAAGCCAACAAATACGGTAATTGAATGCCCGGTTAGGTCAACTGTACACCTTTGATAATTATATAATTGGTTAGGTTAAGTTGTGATATTTTCGTTAGTTTAAACGAAAATGACGAGAGCAAAATTACATACAGTTTGGTGGCGGTCGGTTGGGTATTCCCGTTAACAGGAAAGCACCAATATTTGTTTCAATCAAGTCATTACAATTTCAGAGACTAGGAGTGTAGGTCTTGATAAATTTAACTTTATTGAAGGAAAAATTTGCCATAATATTAGTTCACAATTTCACGTGTTTATTTTAGTTTAGAGTAGATTTAGTTCATTTTTTCAGTTCTTTGTTCACACAATATGTCCATTGCCACTGTAATAGAAAAGTAATAGACTATTATCTATTACTTTGCCTTCTATTACTATTACAGCCAAAAAATTATGATCTATTACTTGAAAAATCCTGTAATAGTCTATTACTATTACCCATGTCTGGTATATATATATATATATATATATATATATATATATATATATATATATATTATATATCCCCGCAAGGGGGTTCTAAGCTCGTGCTCTTTGTGCTCGTTTGTACGTGCTTGTTCCTGGACGTTTCACGTGCGCCCTCCCGGCCCTAGCACCCAAGGATGATGGGGCTCGACCCTGCAGTCCTTGTCATCCTTGGTCTTTTTCCACTTCGACTGTCCCCTCCACCCTTTCTTTTTCCTCTCTTTCCTCTCACTTTTTCTTTGTTTTTCCGCCGAGATATGCCCTTTTAAATAGAGGCGAATCGGTTCTTCCCGAACTTAAAAAAAAAAAAAAAATATATATTATATATACTGTATATATATTTATATATTATATATATTATATATATTATATATATATATAGGTGGCCATGAGCGGTCATTCTTTGAAACAAAAAAAAAACAAATATATATATAATATATATATATATATATATAATATATATATATACTATATATATGGTACAGTTGTTAAAATGTAATTAGCCAATCTCGGCCATGAAATTCAGACAGCGAATGTCTGGCTTAAGTATTTAATAATTAGTACTCTGCAATCAGTAGCTGTAAGGTTTCTTCTTGAGGGCTACATAAAATCCTGTAACTTGTTCGAATTGATATTGTAAGTTTCAGAAGACATCCATTTATTAGATTATTTTCCACCCAATCATTCCCATCCGCGAAAACTCCAGATTTGGGAAAGGGCGTAAAAAAGAGGTGGAGGAACTGCTGTGGCCCCGAGGGGTATTTTCTATGAAGAAGCTAACGAAGCGGGAATCGTAGTGGGAGTGAATCGATTTGAGAATTCCCCTTTTGGATTCGCCCTCGCGAGTTTCTCATTTTTGGGCAAAGAATGAAACTGGAAGAGAATAGAAGTGGAGTGGAAGAGAAGTCTATTATAAGCGTGATGCTATTTATTTTAAGTGAGCTCTTATTAAATATAAACGAAATAAATTTTTCTGCAGGAATCAATATTAGTACCATAATTATAAGACCATGTTAAGTATATTGAGGTTGGGAACGGTTTTGGGATCCCATTTCTTTAATTATAAAAAAAAAATTGTAATTGTTATTGTGTGTATAATGTATATGTGTATATGTATATGTGTATAATGTATATGTGTATAATGTATATGTGTATAATGTATATGTGTATAATGTATGTGTGTATAATGTATGTGTGTATAATGTATGTGTGTATAATGTATGTGTGTATAATGTATGTGTGTATAATGTATGTGTGTATAATGTATGTGTATAATGTATGTGTGTATAATGTATGTGTGTATAATGTATGTGTGTATAATGTATGTGTGTATAATGTATGTGTGTATAATGTATGTGTGTATAATGTATGTGTGTATAATGTATGTGTGTATAATGTATGTGTGTATAATGTATGTGTGTAAATGTATGGTGTATAATGTATGTGTGTATAATGTATGTGTGTATAATGTATGTGTGTATATGTATGTGTGTATATGTATGTGTGTATAATGTGTGTGTTAATGTGTGTGTGTATAATGTGTGTGTGTATAATGTGTGTGTGTATAATGTGTGTGTGTATAATGTGTGTGTGTATATGTATGTGTCTAATCTATATAATATCTATATATATATATATATATATATATATATCTAATCTCCAGGGTGGGCCGTAAGTTTCCATACTAGGAAAATTTGGATCAGCAGTTTCCGGAATGTTTGGATTGGTCGGCGTGGTCCTGTGGTGGCTCCCCAGATCTCCACCCCTTGATTTCTATCTTTGGGGGCACTTGAAGGCCATGGTGTATCAGGAAAGAACGAGACATAAATCATCTAAAGGAACGTATCACCAACGCCATTACAAGCAATAACGTCACTGTGCTAATGCGTGTTCATCAACAGTGGGGAACACGTATTGAAATGTGTTTTCAAAACAATGGCAACCATGTAGAGCATATTATATAAATAAAAATGGTTGTCCATAAAAAAGTTTATATTTCCTATGTATGGAAACTTACGGCCCACCCTGTACATATATATATATATGTCAGGGTGAGTCAAAGTAGCGCCCGATTTCTGTTTTTTCGGCTGTCAGATTCTTTCTGGGAAGTCATGTTGTTAATAATTGTCTTGCAGATTACAGTTCCGTAATAATTTCCCCCCGAATAAATGGTTAGATAAACATGTCATTCATTTATTTCTACCTTCTTGTACACTGTAATACAAATGGCAAACTAACAATCAACTGACAGAAATCGGGCGCTACTTTTGACTCACCCTATATATATATATATATATATATATATACACACATTTAACTGCAAACACGCAGTA
This sequence comes from Bathynomus jamesi, assembly GCA_023014485.1. Lineage (NCBI taxonomy): Eukaryota > Metazoa > Arthropoda > Malacostraca > Isopoda > Cirolanidae > Bathynomus > Bathynomus jamesi. Next base: position 262,939 of record JAJOZX010003507.1, on the reverse strand, counting down.
TAATTAACGTAAAGAACGACGCTTGTATAGGAGATATTCCGCGCAAGACGAGAGAGAACGAAACAAATGAAAAAATGAGGTAACCACCCGGGAATCTTCCGATTGCCGGTAATGGTTATCGCATCTGACCGGCAATCGGAAGATCCCCGGTTCGATTCCCGGGTGGTTACCTCATTTTTTCATTTGTTTCGTTCTCTCTCTCGTCTTGTGCGGAATATCTCCTATACAAGCGTCGTTCTTTACGTTTATATATATATATATATGAAAATTATTTCACGAAAGTAACACGAAAAATATTTATGATGAATAAAACCACGAAGGAAAGGAAACAAAATGGTGCTCAAGCGCTTTCGTCTAATGACATCCTCAGGATTAGACGAAAGCGCTTGAGCACCATTTTGTGTTTCCTTTCCTTCGTGGTTTTATTCATCATATATATATATATATATATATATAATGTATATGCGAAAAATTTAAGTACACTTTTCTAATTTGGTAATTTGTTTATGGTGAAACTCGTTAGTTATGGTGTACACAGTCTCTACCCTTTGGGAATGTGGAGTGAATTATTTTCCGTTTTTGGTTACCTAAAAAGACCAGGGTTCGTAGTCAATTTGTAGGTGTGGTACTCTTTACTCTCCTGTAAATCTGAAGACCTTATTCAGCCCTTCACTGTTTGTGTTGTCCTATTAAAATAAAGGAATTATAGAACTGTCGTACACTTCCTACAAAAGTTATAGAACATCCTATATTTTATTTATGATCACTGGCTCCATAAACAAGCCTAAATCGTACCCCTCGAATGTTCTCGCAAACGTCTCATATTATTACTAGCAGGCATGCAGAAATTAGTATTATATTTTGGATATAAACCGACTGATTTGTGGTTTTGATGTATTTCAGTGTAAAAATGGTTCGTATACTAAGCACGGTACAAAAAATAAAGTTCGCGTTATTTGGGGAAAAGTGACTCGAACCCACGGCAATACGGGTTCCGTCAGAGCCAAATTCGCTTCCAATCTTCCAGCCTCTGCTATGTCTAGGAGAATAAGATTGGTAAGTGGAGGCCGTTCTTTGTTGAGGAAAGCATTAATTCTCTATATCTGTAGGTTGAAAGTCGTAGTTTTGGTTTCGCAATGGTGAAAATTAGACAGGATGTAAGATTTCTATTTTATCTTAATATATTTAATAGTTTAGTCAGTATGCAGATACTTGCTTCTTTGAAATAACAAACGTAGATTAAAAGCTGATCTTTTTCTTTTCTTTTTCAGATGATGTATCCTTCAAGAATTTAATAGGAAATAACGTTTTTTTCTTAACCTTCCGTTCCTTATGTCAAACTTAAATTGAAATTTTATTTTCAAATACCGAGGATAGTAGAGATCAGAGTTCACAGACCAGGATGGTTAAAAAAAAAAAATTCTATTTAAATTTCACACCAAGATTACCATGTGGGATTATTGGTAGGTGGGTGGATGGCCTTCGGAAGGAGTGTTTGCAATGCAAACAAATGACACAGGCACGTAGATGATTATGAACTTGACCACGCGTTGGTTTTGATAGCACGAAGCATTGTTGCTCCCACTGGTGATGAACCACGTACGGAAGCCTTATCAGTACATTGACCTATGTGATTGGCAATAATACTGCGGCTGAATGAATGGGTCACTGCAGTGTTCGAAATACAGTCAGGGTGAGGGGGGTTTCACACAAATTAAAACTTGAAAGCTTTAGTTTACAGGACCCACCTGGGTCCCATTCAGATTTGGGGGGTCAAACCGCCCTGTATTTCAAACACCCATAATGGGTGTATGGGTGGAGCGACGTTTTGTGTAAAACCAAACCGTACCTATAACTTTAACTTAATCAGTTAACATGTCTTGAATGTTGATTATGTATGTGTGTGTGTGTTAGGGGGGGGGTCGAAATTTTGTATTCTTATTCTACACACTGCTCGGAGTTTCCTTTGGGCCCCTAAACAACATACTGTAATTACACCGCTATGCGCCCTCCCCCTACCCGTTGCATATGCCCCCCTTTTTTTAAATTGAAATTGAAACAAATTCTTTGAATAAAAAAACCTGATAAATGACAGATTAAAGTAAATAATGATATAAGTAAGTTTTTATATATATATATATATATATATATATATATATATATATATATATATATATATAAATATAAATCTTTCTCCGTATATTACTTAAAGAATCAATTGAAGCATACTAAAACCAAAATATTCACCTTAAGAAATTTTAAATCGTAAATTACTGACACCACTGGCCTTTCCATTGGAACACAGGTAGCTTTTTTCTCGACTCCAGTACATTCAAAATAAATTTGTCTGTTTTCGTAACCAATTTTATCTTGTGATGCTTCTGTTACCACATTTACAGCATGTTCTACTCCCTGGCTGTGACAAGGAAAAGAAATAAGCTGAAGTGGTTCATTTCGAACTTTAAGATCATTATTTGTCAAATTCTGTGAAATAGGTGGAGGGGTGATGGTTTCGTTGTCCCAGTCGATCATGTTAGGATAATCGTCTGCTTCAAAGTTCAGTGTTTTTGGCAGCTCAAAATTTCTCGCACTGGTGCTCCTAGTTCTTGCTCGAATGATGTGCTGAAGAGCCAGCTCTCTGACCTCTCTTCTTGTGTCTGTTATCATTGAGAGTAAGATATACTCTGGGTGGGCAAAATAGGCGTTATTTCTGAGGACACGCTCCATAATCATCCGATGCTTTTTATCTAAGCCTTTAAGCAAGTGCATGATATACCAAAAATTAGATGCTCCTTCATTTGCCTTTGGATGAGACTTTATCCAAAACCAGCCTGGAGCGTAAACCAGCATTATAATTTTTACTAGGTCTTGGATGTTTTTGTCTGGATTCCGTGTAGAGACACATAAGCGCAGGATCCTGTTTGCTCGTGTTAGCCATTTTGCATGATGGAGGGCACCTGGGGATCTGGTGGCTAACGCTTGTGAGTTGCGTCCAGAGTGTATGCTAATGCACATTTCATATATTTTTGGTCACTGCTGAAACTTTTAACAATATCGGCCGAAACTTCTTAATGTTGCCCTCTACAGGGGTATAATCAACTATATCCAGTTTGGTCAAATCCTCTCGGGAGTTTATTTCCAAGAGATTGGCAAGAGAACCTTTGAAGGTGTTTGGTGCCGAAGTTTTTCCATCAATTGCTTCAAATACGTGCCTGAAGGCAGGGCTGTGGAGCTGGCACCAAAATCTTAAGCTCCGGCTCCGGCTACAGCATTTTCAAATTTCTGGCTCCAACTCCGGCTCCGGCTCCGCTCCAGCATTTTTTTATGCCCAGCTCCAGCTCCTCTCACCATATATTAATGATTGATAAATCTCTTGAAATTGTACCTTGCTACTCATAGGCCATAGCAGGCAGCCACACAAAACATTTCATCACCATCACATGATTCATCAGGCTACTTTTTAAAATTTAGACCAAAGCCTGTTGCAGCTATTAATCTAAATTCTAATGACTATAGCTATGCCTTTGTGGCTTTTTTTTATCATTTATTAATAATAATATTACCTACACCTTTCATGACAAAAAAAAAATGTTTTACAAAAAGACAAAAAAAAAAAAACTTATTCGTTTGTTTATTTGGAAAATGTAGCCTTTTAAAAAAATTAAAATAATTTTTATTACTTTTTATACATCATTACATGCCTGTCCTCAGAAGTAAAATGGCTTCTGCTAAGTCATCCTTCATTGATGCTCTTAAATCAGATTTCACTATTCAGTGCTGAAAAGAGGCGTTCTACACTGACTTGTGTGGGTGGTAGAGCTGATACAATACTAGCTACATTCCTTATAATCTTTGGATATAAGGGTATGACATCGTCAACTGTCAGTTTAGAGGAGCGGTTGTATTTTTCTACTTCCTTTAATTCAGCATAGAATTTGTATTGGGCTGGAGCCGGAGCTGACACATTTTTTATCAGCTCCAGCTCCAGCTTCCCAAAAATAACTGGCTCCAGCTCCACTCACCAAAATTGCTCCTGGCTCCTGGCTCCAGCTCCAGCTCCACAGCCCTGCCTGAAGGGCAGTTTGCATGCAAAAGGCAAATCAGCCATTGTACCGGCCTGTCCAGATATAATTCAATCAATTTTAGCACCGCCAATCCTGCCATTGTTCACTGGGGTGCCATCACATAGCAAAGCTTTGAGGGATTCTTTGCTATTAGAATCAACTATAAAAGTTATTATTTCATCTGCAATACAAAAGCAGCAGTTCCGTTATCTGGAGTTATGATCCATGTAAACATCACCAGGTTCTTTGACTATTACATAATGTTCTTCGTACTCCATTCCCTTTGTCTTAGTTTGATCTTTTCTACAATCAAATCCGATGCCTTCAATCTGTGTGTTCTCTGATTTCACTTTGTTCTTTTTACCCACACGTATTCTTTCTCTTTCCACTTTTTTCCTATCCAACATATTGGTTTCGTCTAATATTCCCATATCCTTCAAAGGTGCATTTACTATAGCTGCAGTAGCTCTGTAACTTACACGGTATCTATCTGCTGTTATTGTTAAGTTATCATAAGTAATTCTGTTCTGATGGTTTTCTCTCAGCTCAAAATCCGGAACAAAGTCAATATCGTCGCTGTCATCATCAATTTCCATGCTCTCATCTTCCATAATATGTAAAGGGTTCAGTTTGCTGGTTGAGGCGACATTCATATCTAGGCTTATCTTGGCTCTTCTTTCTAATCCTTTAACTCTATCGTGAGTCCTTTTTCTTGCGGAAGTCGTTACTCTGTCGATTGGTCCTAGTTGGTTTTTTTCTTTGTTTCTGCCCCACAAAAGACTCCCACTCAATCATTAGAACTCTTAATATCACATCTGCAATCCCTTCGACTGATTTTTTTATCGTAACAAGTACAAGTACAAGTACAAGTACAAGTACAACAAATATCAAATTTAATCAAATGTGTCTACCTTCTGCTGAAAACTGTTTTTTCTTTGTTTTAATGGTACTGTACTTTATTTAGCTTTGCTGCAGATTCTATCAATCGTTCAACTTTTATAGCTATTCCTTCAAATTCTATATGTGGAAAGGAAAACTTCTCCCAAATGGCTTCCACATATTTAGTGACAATTCTGTAACATTCTTTTGCTGTTCTAGAACCTCTCGAAATCAGTTCTCGTTTTCTTACCAATAAATAATGCCTAAATACGTCAGCCTTTGAAGGAGTCATTGAAGGTGGAAATTCTGCAGGGTGACCAAATGTTGAATTGTGCGTTTTGCTTCTTGTCGCCATGATTTCACTTATTTAGGCCTAGTAGCATTAATAACAAGAAACTAATTGTTAAATTCTAGCAATTGAATCATTCAATCTGAATTTAATATAACTCATTCGGAATTAAATCCTAACTCATTCAATCATAAACAATCTGAAACTAAACAAAAAAATGTGACAATAATTTATATAATTCATCTAATCTATCTAAATTATTCTATGTAATCTATTCCATCTATCTAAAACACACTATCTAAATAATCTATCCAAATTAATCTAATCTACTTAATAAGACTTAATATAATGCATGATTGTCACATTTGGGGTTTATATCTGTGGAGAGAGTAAAATGGGGGGAATGCATATACTTTTGACGAGATCATTTCCAACTACGTGCATACTGTGGAATTGGAGGAACTCTATTTTTTGATATGTTTCGACACCCCCCCCCCCCCCCCCCCCCCCCCCCCCCGACTGTGTGTATATATATATATATAAAAGTAACCAAAGTAGTCTCCACCAAAGAATTGTACAACTTACATTTGAAATAAGCTAAATTTAAGATTCTTTTGTGGGCACCCAGCGGATGTAATGCCACAGAAATTACGTATGTTTAAATTAAAGCGCATAGCGTCCTAAGCTTCCGGAATAGTAAGGTTTTAGCAACAGGTTTCGGCTTTTGAACATTGGTCTCATCTTGCGAGTGGTTTCAGAACACAAGTAAATCACAAGATTGTAATAAGTCCTAAGTGTTATTTGATCAATACTGGCTGTGGTTTGATATTTAACATTAACCACTAAATAGTTATAAGTTCTCGTGGCCTGCTTGATTAACGGTTTGGTTGGAGATTGGACTTAGGCTTCCTTACGGAGGATTTCGTTCGAATCCGCTCTTGCATCAAAACTAGAATGTGTGGTCACCTTATATAGTGTGCGGCAAATTATGCTAATCTACTTTGGTTGATAGTATGTATTTTTTGTATGACTAGAAATAAGGTTTTTTACAAATCGAATGGTGCATTTTACTCAAATTGAGTGATAGTCTTTGAACACTGATTACTAAAACACACTTCAATGTTTAGGACAAAAATGCTAGTTTAATGCATTCTAAGCATCCACAGTGATTGAAGCTCCCTGAAATCATATTGAACCACCAAAATCGATTTGCATTTAATACATTTCAAGGTAAAACTTTATTGACGCTTGGAGGATGTAGAAGTAGGCTTCTAATTGGAGAGGAAACTCATTCTAATGTGAGACGGCCTGAGTAGTAGACCATAGACTAGAAATTTTTCGTTGTAATTGTGATCAAATCTGACCGCTATAACAATTTTACGTTTGAAATTTTTCTTCAGTCTTAAGTATGCTACATTTATGATTTTTTTTTAACAAAGTTTTTCTTCAAAGATGTTTTTTTTTGAGATCTGATTTTGTCCTGGCTGAAGAGTTCGTGGCCAAAATCGAGGTCCAACGTTTCGGAGACGCTTGGATACTGCGTTTGTTTGAAAGATTGGAGGTAAAGACTGAGGGAAAGCTGGATTGAGAAAGATTAAAAATATCAATTAACTACAGCATTAGTGTGTTGGACAGAAAAGGAATGATAATGTTGAAAGTCTGATACTGCTTGCTTTGCGTAAAGGTGGAGGCATACAGTTTGAGAGTTCATAAGAGTGTCCATTATAATAGTGATAGTAAAGAGAGAGAGAGTGAAAATATTAAGAGACTGGGAATTGATGAGACGAAAAGCCTTTGATTCCATCCGGTCAAGTAGAGCTGTGTGGGTTCAGCCAGCCCCCACACGAGATGCGTATGCCATACGTGGGGGCGGACAAGACTTGTACGGAGACGGCAACTGAGCGGGACTTGATGTGAAGAAACTATGGAGCCGGTAACAACGCACCGAACCCCTTGGAAGCTGTTTTACAAAGAGTATGTCATCTTTCCAGGAAAGATTGTTAATAGGAGGAGGAGGAGGAGGAGGATCGAGTTGTGCATTGTAGAAGGTAAGGGGATAGTCGTGTGGAAGATTGTGACTAATAGCCATGAAGGAACTGAATTTTTGAGGTATTGAAAGTCGCAAAGTTTTTTCTGCCCCAGTCAGAGGTGGTAGAAAGATCGGAGGTTAGGTGCATCATAGCCCGTCCCACGCGAAATATGGAGTGACTGTTGAGAGGGACGCTTTGTGAAGAATGGAATCGTGGGTAGGACAGGAAATGCGACTTAATAGGTCATTGATAAAAGGAAAAGTGCGTTACAGGACAGAACCCTGAGGAACACCACTATTAGTAACTGGGAGAAGAATAATGGCCACTCGTAACTGTAGCAATAGATCGGCCGGAAAGAAAATCGGGTGAAGGCATAAATATCAGGTTGTGTGTGCGTGTGTGTGTGCGCGCGCGCGCGTGCGGACAAATCTGATTTGAATTATATTAACGCGAGTGAACATATAAAGTAATACTTCATAATAACTATATACTTGATAAGGATGGTTTATAAGTAGTGTTGAAAATGTTTTTGCAACTTAAAAAAAGCAAGTTGAAACTAATTTAAACCAGTTCAAATCGGATTTGTGTCTTCACTTGCGTTACTTTATGCACACCCTGTAGAAAGATTGTAATCGAAGTAAGGGAATTTGGAAATTAAAGATTCGCACCACACTCAAAAGCTTTTGATATGTCTACTGTCTAGTGTAGTGGTTCCCAACCTTTGAAGCGATGGCCCACTAGAGCTGATTTCGAATAACTCGTGGCCCACCTCCCATGTTGCTAAACTGGTATCATGTTTATATAAGGTTTAATAAACAAATTTTTATTAACATTTATTAACATGATGCTAAAAGACAAGGAAGTGGGCCATGGCCCACCGATTGGGAACCAGTAGTCTAGCGCAATAGCAAAGGGTTCACTGAAGTCGCGAAAGGAGGATGACCAAGAGTCAGGGATATGCAAGAAGATCGCGGAACCCATACTGACACTGATGATCTAAAAGAAGATTGTGAGAAGAAAGGTGTTCAAGAATTTTTCTATTAAGGATAGATTCAAGAACTTTAGAAAGGCAAGAAATCAAAGCAACTGCACGATAGTTGGAGGTTTGCGAGCGGTTACCCTTTGGGACAAACTGAATGAAAACGAACTTCCAGCAGGAAGAAAAAGTACCAGATGAAAGAAAAGAGACGAGTTTACCTAGGTAAGGTGTCAACGCAGAAGCAGTTTTTGAGAATAATAGGAGGAACACCATCAGTACCGTACGCCTTCTTGGAGTTGACCCCAGATAGGGCAGAAAAAACATCTTTGGAGGGGATTCTAATTTCGGACATAATTAAGGAGGAGCTGGAGGAATAGCGCTGGAATCGTCCAGGGTTGAGTTGGAGGAGAAAGTTTGAGCGAAGACTTCAGTTTTATCAGAAGAGACTGCAACAGCCGTAGAGTGTGAGTATGACTCGTTAAATGGGAACAGCAACTCTACCGTTCAAAAAAACAGTCGCCTACCACTCAGTCTAATTTTAATATAGTACAAAGTCTCGTATTGATGGTGTCCAACTAAATGAATGCATGATAACTTACAACTTATGTTAGCTATTTACAGTTACCATACTCTACACATTTTTTATTTCTGTATGTTGTTATAATTGTAAAAAGCACAATATGTAACGAATCGGCCTTAATCTGAAATTACCAGCCATTCTGAAAGCGCGACCACCTCCTCCGTCTCCTTAATTAACACTGTTGAATGAAATTTGTAATTTGTAAACCACCTATGGTAGAGGCTGAGAGTCCATTTTGGCATGAACATTTATGAATGGAAAAACTTTTATGGTAAGGGAGCTAATAATAATCAAATATAAACAATCTTGCAACTAGTAAATATTAGCCAAATGAATTCTTGTGGAAAGGCGGATTGGGAAGCTTTGATGAAAATATCTTGTTTTGGGTGTGTTAAGAGTGAGAAACCAGTGTTAAAGCTGAGTAAGTATATTTTGTGCCCGTTGAGGGCCAAGGGACATATTTGTCCCAACGAAAATAATAATAATAAATTGTACAATAGGTATTGTTTAGTTGTCGGAAAATTAACCCAAAAACGAGTAATTTAAGTGCCGTAACAAGGGCCACGCAAGTGAGGCACTTGCCTCGGGTGCACAAAGCTGAGGGGCGCAGAAAAACTATATAAGATATGTATCTATCCTAAGCACGTCTTGCCATTAGGGAAAGGGCGCATTTCTATAAATTTTCAGTACTTTTTTCTGTTTTCCATGCATATTATTCGATCAGCGCTTTTCCAAATCTAATATTGCAAATCAGAAAACAGGATTTAATGAGTGGAAAAGTTTAAACCGTATTGTAGAACATGACAATTCGACTAATCGTCGTGAAAATTTCTGTAAATGGAAATCTGAACAAAAAAGACTATTGTGCGGTCAATGTATCGCTGATGCACTACAGAAATTTACCACTTAGAGCAGAGCTTTCCAAACTGGTGTGTCGCGACACAGTAGTTTTTTTTGTATTTTGAAAACTGATTTTTCTATCAACAAAATCGGCTACAAGATAAACCACCTACTGAAAAATTATCTGATATTTGATATTTGATAACAAAAATTAATTAATGTGTCGTGAAAATTGTTATGCTTAAATAGTTTGTCGCCAACGTTAAAAGTTTGGAAAGCTCTGACTTAGAGGATCGTGTAGTGTTAGGAATAGTCTGGTGCAATTTTATGATTCCTCGAGCGCAAAATTAGCTAGTTACGGGTCTGGTTACTAACGTATCTAATTGTAATTACTTTCAAGTTCAAAGAAACGTATACTGGTCGTCAAAGGGTTTGATATGGACCTGTTGGTTGGATATGTTCGAAGGATCTCTGATGGGGGGTCCTCTCGTGCCATAATAGTTAAAGGCGAGATGTAACTTACAATGAAGGTATAAAGGGTATGCTTCGTACTTTTGATAAGTATGTATTATGGCATAGGCGGGCGGGTGGGGGGCGTCAGGGGGGGATCAAATGACCGAAATTTTACCCGACTGAATCGCCACCATTTCACCCGAAACTTATGATTTTCATATAGGATATCATCTTGCCCCTTGCCCAAAATGCATGTCTGTAGATCTTGAACCATACAATATTTGATTACACTGCCCTGCGCTGTATGAGTTGTTTAGAAAATTATAGTATTTTAGTAAAGCTCATGGTGTGCGAGTTAAGATGCAATGCATAATTTGTATCTGGCACATCAGGATTGATATGTGAATAATGAGGGTCACCAGTTCGGGGCACAGCCCAAACAAACAATATTTAAAAGGAGAGAAATTACTTTGTGTTTAATTAGAAAAATAAATGAATTATTTGTTCAATTAATATTCTGCATATGGTAATTGTGCTATATTATAATGACTGATTCTTAGCAATAAGAAGTGGTTTAGACAGTATAAGCGTTAAGTGAATATAATAAATAATTACAAGAAACACTGATTCAGGTAAGCTAAGATATGCGGCAGTGAACGCACAATAATAAGTAATTAAGGCCAATAGTAACCGAGGAAATGAAAGTACGGTGTTGGTACAGTATACGTATGAGGCAAGTAAAATACATAAATGAGCAAATGAACAAGCTGATACAAATAATGTAAGATAACTGAATACGGTAAAATAATTGAACAGGCCTATCGCAGTCGTAATAGGAGAGTGAGTTAGCCGTTGTTTGGGAGCACTGAAGATAGCCTATTCACTAGGCTGAAGTTACACTATGTAGGCTACGTGGAATTGCTTAACACGAAGAGAGAAGGTAGGCTTGTGGCCTCCGAGGTGGTTTACGGACCTGGGCTTCGAAGGTGATGCATCTGAAGGCGGACTGGCCTTACCGGCGAGAGGATGAGTGTTGAGGGCCGGTAGAGACTTGTTGAGAAGGGGCCCAGCGGAAACTCCTGCAGCAGTGATGTTGCTTCTTGCAGGAACAGCGGGTTTCTCTGCCGAGGGCCGGAGAGTGGGTGGTGTGACGAATGTTGTTGCTAAGAGCGAGATGTAACGAGAAAATGGTAAGTGAGAGTTCATAAACGAGCGTAACAGAGGGTATAGACTTAATAAGTGCAATGGCACGGCAGCCAACTTTAATAGATATATCGAGCTTAGACGTCAGGTTAAAAGATCAGTTAGGAATGCAAAGTGTAATGTAGAGATAGTTATAGCTGCGGATAGTAAACAATCCAAAAAAGTTTTTTGAATACGTCAATAAATAATCGTAAGCCGATAAAAGATAACATAGGCCCTCTAGTGGATGTTAACGGCGCTTTGGCTTCTGACACTCAGGCGATGGCGGGTATTTTCAATAACATTTTTGCGACAGTTTTTACCGTAAAGGACGTAAATAATGCCCGACGTGGACGATATCGTTCCATTTAGTAGTGACTATTTTGGATGAAATAACTGTTTACGAGGGTGAGATTGCGCATTATATCGATAGGCTAAAAGTTAGCAAGGCTCCAGGCCCTGACGCTTTTTATCCCAGACATTTGAAAGACGTTATCGTAGGCCCCTTAACGAAGACTTTTAATCAGTCACTCGAAACGGGGATTATTCCTGAAGATTTCAAATTAGCTAACGTCACGCCCATTTTTAAAAAAGGCGACCGCACGGTACCTAGTAATTATAGGCCCATTAGCTTAACGTCAATCGTAGGGAAAGTTTTGGAATCCGTAGTTAGGGATCATATCATCGATCACTTAGAAAGTAGAGATTTGATTAATAGTTAGGCTGACCATACGTACCGTTTTGAACGGGACAGTACCGTTTGTTTTATATTTCCTGGCCGTCCCGTCGTTTTAATAAAAATGTCAATTTTGTCCCGGTTTATGTACTTACTTTTTCATGAATACAGAATATTACATAACCCCGCCCCTTTCTTGCCATCCCAATGTCCCGTTTTTGTCTCGTGGAAATATGGTCAGCCTATTAATAGTAGTCAGCATGGGTTTCGACGCCATAGATCTTGTTTAACTAATTTGTTAGAATTTTATAACGAAATAGTGCGCGAATACGATAGGCATAGAGTGGCTGACGTTATTTATTTAGATTTTAAAAAGGCATTCGATACAGTTCCGCATAGAAGATTAATTGCGAAGGTTAAAGCGCACGATATACGCGGTCAGGTAGCTAACTGGTTAGAGAAATAGCTTCGTGCTAGGAGACAGAGGGTCGTTGTTAACCTCTTAACGACCAAAGTTTTTGTAGGGTTAAGTTATGAGTGCGTGTATTGGAAACGGTACATATTCGACCCAGTGGTCCAAAAGAGGTTAATGGTAGTGAATCGGGGTGGTTGGATGTAGGTAGCGGTGTCCCACAGGGTTCAGTGTTAGGCCCATTGCTATTCGTAATTTACATTAACGACATAGATGTAGGATTGATTAGTAATGTGTCAAAATTCGCGGACTATACTAAAATTAGGCGGTAAGGTTGTTAACGAGGGCAATAGAAATAGACTCCAAGACGATGTAAATAGGATTATGGAGTGGACGGATAAGTGGCAAAGGCTATTTAACGTAGACAAATGTAAAGTTTTGCATGTAGGTTCTCGTAACAATAATTACACGTACACGATGGATGGTAGAGAGTTAGCGAGCGTTGACGAGGAAGTAGATTTAGGCGTACGCGTATCTAAGGATTTAAAAGTTAGGAACCAGTGCCTGGAGTCTTGCGCAAAAGCTAATAGGATGTTAGGCTTTATAGCGCTTAATTTCGAATTTAAATCGAAGGATATTATATTGCCCCTTTACAAGTCCCTAGTCAGGCCTCATTTAGAATATGCCGTTCAGTTTTGGTGCCCATATTTGCGTGAGGATATTGATAGGTTAGAAAGGGTTCACCGTCGTGCCACGAAACTAATTCTGTCATTGCGCAACAAGCCTTATGAAGATAGGATTAAAGTGTTAGACTTGCATTCACTCGAAACTAGGAGATTAAGGGGGGAGCTTATTGAAGTTTTCCAAATCGTTAATAACATCGATAACGTAAATCTTGACAAACTTTTCACTTTCGATAATAGCAATACTCGTAATAACGGATTTAAGTTGCGTGGCAGACGTTTCGTTACTAATATCGCTAAAAACTTCTTTACGTTTAAAGTAATTGATAAATGGAATAATCTTCCCGCGCCCGTCGTGAATTCTACCAGCGTTAATATGTTTAAGAACCGTCTAGATAGGCATTTTAAAGATATTAGTTATTTAAAATAAAAAAAAACAATTACCAATAGGAGTTCTGGTGGTGGTGGTCGAGGATGAGTCGGTTGACAATAATGCCAGCGTGTGATATGCCAGCAAAAAATTAATAAAAAAAAAAAAAAAAAATTAGACTAACACGAACGTAGATGTAGCTCGTAGCGTAAACTAACCCACTTTTTGTTTAACTTTACCTACTTTTTTCTTTTTCTTATCCTCCTTACTTGCATGTCTGTAACACACTTTACTTGCATGTCTGTAGTTTGCATGGTATGACAGTGAGTTAAGACTGTGTCTGCATGGTTTGTAAGCGTTCTTATTTTACTTCTTTTTATCTTTCACCCCTTTCCTCTTCTCTTCGACTATTTTTCCGACTTGTCGCCAGTGGCCGGCGGATGATGATGGTGATGGTGAGTCTTTTTTCTCTTTTTCTGAATGAATGTTAACCCACGAGTGATAGGTGTTGCTACTTACTTAACCCCTTATTATCTTCTTAACCCCCTACTCTTTCCTTTCTGGCTAACCTTAGAGTGGATCTTAGGGTCTTTGTTAGCCTTAGCTTCTGTTCTGTAGAGTGATTTGAGAAAGAACTCGCATTTTATAGGCCTTGGTGATGTCCTCTGGTAGTCATTTCGGGAAATGCCACAAAGTCTGTTTTAATTCCAAGATGTTTGAGAACGGCGAGGAAAGGAGTTTACGGTCGGTCTCTACGCATATTACTAAGGAAACATTAATGAATAATTAAATATAAATTCAAGAAGGGGATATATATTAACAAGGGGAATGTCAATGACGTGAATTAAACAATGTTGTATATTTTATAAATAAAAACCATAATACCCGATGACAGTGTTCATGATATCGGCAAGCCTGTAATCCTCTATTTAACTGGCATTTTAATGAATAAATACTACGCAACGAGTTAAACATTGTCAGCATGTTCAATTTACCACCTCCCAGGTGAGACATATTAGTTGAATGCAACTCAACACGTAAATGGTAATCAGCTTGAAGGGAAGTCAATATATTGCATCGTCGTGTGTGTCACACACGCAAGAGTACTACGTGAATTTTCTATATTATCGTTTTACCTAAAGCGGCGTTAGAATTGCGAACTGAACGATAGATGAGCGGAAATATCCACTAGGTGGAAAAACATCAAGGGTTCCGATATGCTGTTTAATAAACAAACTGCGAAATCGGCTGCGCATTGAAGGCGATTTACGCTGCGCCTTGAGCGAAACTGAACCCAGAATTTAGGCGTTAGTTCAGCAGAAACTGTTGCATCCCTCTCATTAGACTATTAGTTGGTGCCTTGGTGGTGACGCGTTTTGCTTGTTTTCTATGTAATGTTGTAGCCATTCTTTAACCAATATCATATATGTGTAACTTATACATAAGGCACTGTGTATATATATAGAAATATACGAGTATTATGTTTATAAAATTTGAATAATTATTCTCTCGCTCAGTAAAATGAAGCTTCCTGTGCTTTTTGCAGGCTGGTAATTTCCATTGGATGATTACCCAAAAGTGGTAATCACAAAAAAAAGTTTGGGAACCGCTGGTGCAGCAGCTTAATGACCACTTTCCAAACTTTCCGCATTCCAACAATTCCACCTGACTTTTAAACATATCGCGTGACACCACATCCCGTCATGACAGAGGTGTTAATAGGTATGGTGACTGAGAATAAGCTCGCGCTGTTCCTGAATCTCAATGAAGCAACTACTGTGCAGAATGGATTATCATCAGAAAAATTGCTGAAAGGGGAAGAATCATCGGCATGAAGGAGAGCGGCTGTCTCCAACTCAAATTGCAAGGAAACTGTTTATATATGGTTGAAGAGGTGGCAAGAGGAAGAGAATCTATGAGATCACTGCAGAACGTGGAAACCTCAACTGACAACTGCTGCAGATGATTGGAGGATCTGCGATGTTGCCGAAGTCCATCCCTTTACCAATGCTGTTGCCATAAGGGAACAATTGCAGCGTGATGTTTCGCCAATGACAGTAAGGCTGACATGAAGCTCGGTTACACCATCGGACCCCAACTATCAAGGAGAAGTTAAATCAGCAACATCGAGAAAATAGACTTCGATTTGCTCAGCAACATGTTGACAAAGAACTTTACTTTTGGAGCCGAGTGATATTTACCGACGAAAAGAACTTTTCCTCCACATCCCATAGCCGTCTTCATTGTTGGAGGAGGAATAATACTCGATATACTCAAGAGCACATCTATGAGGAAGCACGTAGCGGTCATTTCACCTGTAACATGTGGGGATGGATTCATCTGTATGGTGTAGGAGAGCTTACCAAAATAGAAGGGAGGTTTACTGCAGACCAGTATATGCACTGCCATTTCCTAAGCGAATCATTTTTATGCAAGACAGGTCCTCAGTTCACACAGTACGAATCGTCAAACGCTGGTTCTCTGAACAAAGAAATATCGACCTTCTGGATTAGCTAAATAAGGGTTGTGATATGAATCTCGTTTATTGATATGAATCGCTCTAAAAGTTTTATTTTCTGTAATTCTCTCATTTGAGGTGAGAGACCGCCAAGAGTCACAGCTGCAGTGGTTCAACACTTTAAGTTGTAACATGGAACATATGAATACAAAACAATTATATGCATTTATGATGCTGCCTCAGTACAAAACAATTATATGCATTTATGATGCTGCCTCAGTACAAAACAAACATTTATTTTTTTCGCAGGAAGGAGGGCCCAAGGGCAAATGCCCACAAAAGTGCCCCTCCCACAGAAGAAGAGAAGAAGAGAGCCAAAATCTAGGTCCGGGGTTTTCCAGATGCTTCGACACTGCGTTTGAAAGATGGGAGGTCATAGACAGGAGGAAGATTGTTCCAAAGTTGACCGGTTGAGTGGATGAAAGACTGAAAATACCGATTAATCTTTGCATTAAATAGTTGGACAGGAAAGGAATGAGAAAGTGTAGAAAGTCTGGTGCTGCGTGCCCTCCTTAACCCTTTACTGCCCAAATATTTTGTAGGGTTAAGTTATGAATGCGTGTATTTGAAAGGTTACAAATTTGTCCCTTTGGGCAGTAAAGGGTTAAAGGAGGCATGCAGTTAGAGAGTTCAGAAGAGCAATGTCCATTATGATAGCGATAGTAAAGAGAGAGAGTGAAGCAACATTGCGGCGAAGAGAGAGAGAGATTGAAGACAATCAGTAAGAGGCGGGGAATTGATGAGACGAAAAGCCTTTGATTCCACCCGGTCAAGTACGGCTGAGTGGGTTGAGCAACTCCACACATGAGAACCGGTGACAGGACAATTGCGTCCCTGGACAATTGCGTCCTGTTTTATTGCGTCCCGGACAATTGCGCACTCCAACTACTATATGAAGTATTAAAGCACTTAATTTGGACCCAAACTTAACAAAGATTCTGCACCAACACAATTCCAGTTTTCCTGCCTACCTTTTTTAGTCTTGCTTTCATTGTGAACTCACCTACGCTCCTGAAAGGTAATATAATTTCCAAAGTTTTCCTGCCTAAACTTGTTTTAACAATTTTTTGAGTTATTTCTGAGATGTATAATTTATGTTTTGACTCTATTTTTAGTATTTTAATATAATCTTAACTTTAACCTTACGCACGAAACTAAATCGTGATTTAAATTTGTATATCTCTCTGTGTATCGTATTTATAAAAGTTTTTAATTTTCTATAGGAACTTAGCCATGGTCAGATTCTTGAAATCAGCAACGGGTGGAAACGAACTTGTTGATGACGAGAATTACATTTATCACTTCCATAAGAAAAATGCGGGTGGAACGAAAACGTATTGGAGATGTGCGGTGCGGGCATGCAAAGCAAGGGTTCATAGGAGCGACTTTATCTCAACTCAATAAACATTCAGTGGCAGAAATGCCCTCTCTCTCACCAATCGGAAGAAACATTCGTCGTTGGAGACAGCAAGCAGAACAAGCGCCACCCATACCAAGGGAAAGAAATAATTTTGACATCCCAGAAGAGTATTGTACTCTCTCCAATGGTGAAAAATTCCTTATAAGTGATAGTGGTATGGATGACGAAGAAAGAATGCTCTTCTTTGCTACTGAACAGGGTTTAAATGACGACTCGATTTCCAAATTGGGCAGCAGATGGAACTTTTAAAGTTTGCCAACAAATTTACTATCAACTGTATAGCCTACAGATTCAAGAAGGGTCGTTCAGCATTCCTCGTGTTTTTGCTCTTTTACCTAATAAGACACAGGAAACATACGACCGCTTTTTTGCCAAATTGTTGCAGATTCGCCCCCAGCTTAATCCAAAATCGCTAATGACATACTTTGAAAAGGGAGCAAGAATTAGCTTCAAAGAAAGATTTCCTACTGTGGAAATATCCGGATGTCTATTCCATTTATCGAAATCAATTTTCAAAAAGATATGCGACCTTGGTTTTAGACAGCGTTATCGAGAGGATGAAGAATTTAATTTAAAAATTCGATGCTTTTCTGCATTAGCCTTCGTTCCAGTAGATCATGTGATCGAAGGCTTTCTCGACCTGAGTGAAGACCGCGATTTACCTGCTGAATTCATATCATACTTTGAAACAATCTACATTGGCCAGGCAAGGGGAAGAAGTGGAAATCGAATTGCTCCTACGTTTTCAATCAAATCTTAGTGTGTTCACGATAGAACATGCAATGACTTACCAAGATCTAACAATAGTTTAGAGGGGTGGCATAATGCAATTCAAAATTCAATTACTTGCCAACACCCCTCCATCTGGAAATTCATCAATGCTTTGAAGAAAGAGGAACATCTGGCTCGTAAGGAAAAACTGGACTACGTTTCGGGTGCTGGAAGGGCCGAAAGGCATAAAAATATGAATAGGCGTCTGCAGTCTGCAATTGAGCGTTACAATCCTGATGAAAAAATAGGGTTTTTAAGAGGCATAACGTATAACATGCATACATTTTAATGTCATGCACCGTTTAAAGTGTTTTATTATTTATTTGATTCAATAAAGAGTTTTTTTAATATCTTCGTATTTTCACCAATGCCATAATTAAATATTTATTAAGCTTTGGGGGTACATGCTCCAATAAACTTCATATAGCAGTTGGAGAAGTGCGCAATTGTCCAGGGACGCCAATGACCCGGACGCACTTAACCAGGACGCAATTGTCCTAGATCCAACCGTTCACACGACCGTACGATTGGCACAACACCTAACGAAATTTTAGGAGGAGGTACCCGCACAGAGACTGATGTGAGAAGAGGTAGAACACCGCCACCACACTACACGTTTTAAAATCAATGATTATGTAAGGCTATCGCGTCCGGAAATAAATTCGCGAAGGGATTTGAGCAAGGATGGACACGTGAGATTTTTAAAGTTAGTGCTATGAGACCTAAAGGCGAGATAATGATGTATTACGTTGAAGATTTGAATGGGGAGGAAATCGCAGGAGGCTTTTAACGCGAGTAGTTGCAGAAAGTGGCATTTAATTTAGGAAAAAATGTGTGTAAAATTGAAAACATTTTAGGCAGCAAAGGTTCAGGAAAGAGGAAAATGTACCTGGTGAAATGGCTAGGTTACCCAGAAAGCTTGATCAGTGTGAAAAATTAGGCATGACCTTAGACAACACAATGCGATCAGTTCTGTTCGGTGAGGTACAGTACTATAGTACAAATGTAGCACTAGGAATCGGTCATTATGACAGCTACGGACATTATGACGGGGTTAAACAAGTCTTGAAGAGTCGTACCTGACAAACGACTTACTTTTTGAAGTCGTAAACATAGACACGCCTGCACGCACGTTGAAGTTAAAATCAACGCTTAATATAAATATTAAAGACAAAGAGCTGTTCACAATTGTTGCCGAGGGTCGATATGGTGCAGCCCTCCAAAGAGATACCTTCACGAGGTATAACATGACTTGGCCAGCTTAATGTATCAGTTGAAGTTGGAGAAATTGGGTGAAAGCTACCCATCCCCAGACATGTGCTATATTTATAGCAATATCGTGGGGCATCAATTTGTTGGCGACAACCAGTCGCGCCTGCTGCGCATTGTACACATTCCCAACCACAGAGGGAAGAGTTTGAGCATTACATATGACAATCCCCATTATGTGAATGTTGCTACTAATCTATTACCCAATATCTCAATATATATATAAGAACGATTGAGGGAAAAAATTTCCCATTCGGTGATGGAAGCTTAACAGTTATAATGACCCGAAGGCCTTTCACAGTCTATCGAGGAGTGAGATAGCGTGGGAGTGGGCTTGGCTCCACTCAACCATACTACGCACGGCTGTCCATTGTTAAAGAGGGGTGCTAGATACCTCGGGAGGAAGGCGTTATAATCAGGTTTTAACGCGGTAGAAGACATAATGGGTGGAACTAAACCTAAAGAAGCTCTAAAAAAACATTAAAAATGCACATGGGACGAAATCATCAAAAATGCAGAGAAAAATATGCGTGGTGGAGGAAATAAGAAGAGGAGGGCTGTCAGGAAGAAGGGGTTACCAACACGTGGCGCTAAACGTTAAAGGACATCAAAAAAGAAGTGTTCTAAGCGTATGAAGCCTATGGCTGATAATTTTTTTAACTGATATAAGCTGAGGACACTGCTCTCACGAATCATAGGCTGATTACTACTTGTCGAGAGAGGTGGCACTATTTCTGACTCGTCATGGCGCGTTTCATCCATCCGTGTAGCTCACAATGTTGTAAATCGGAACTGTCCCTCTTTGATATGCCCCCTACACAGGTTTCTATTGAGCATAGCGACTTTATTACAATTAATCCATTAAACAATTAGTTCACCGAGTGCCCCTATAGAATTCGTGATACCCAGCTCAGGCCCATACTTTTTTGATCCAAGCTGTATGCACATGTACGCTAAACTGCGTATAGCCCATTCAGATGGAATGGACTGCGATGATAGTTACCCTGCATACCCTGAAACCAACTTTCTACACTCCCTATTCAGCTAGTGTGAGGTGTATTTAAATCAGTTTAACATCTCGGCAGAAACGGGTTATTATCACCTACAAACCTATCTGGAAAATGTCCTCAACTTTTCAAAAGAAGCGAAGGATACCTTTTTAACTGCCGAGGGCTATTATCAGACTAAAGACGAAGTAGTATAAAGGATAAATTTAAAAATTCTAAAAAGAAGATATACGAGTGTTTTGGACGTCTGCATACAGAGTTCACGTTTCAGGAGAAACTGCTTATGAATGGGGTGGATAATTCATATGAAGCTAAAACAACCGCACGAATCCTGAGATCTGCATAAATCTGGGACCTGATCAAGAAGAGGGCGCAAAGCCCGTTGTGATTCACATCATGGAAACATATCTGCGCGTACGGCGAGTGAAATTAACCCTATATGGACACAATTATGAATTTTTTTTTGTTTATTTTTTTAGTATATCATTTGGGCTCATTTTAAACAGAAATAGGATTATTTTAAAATTTATATATATTATATTTCTTGTTTTAGTGAAACGTTACAGATCTGTAACATCTGACATCTAAGACTCAAAATTTATATATTACAAATTTGTAAACTATGAACTCTGAGGATATAAATAAGTAACTTTTTCAACAAACTTTATTGACAAAGAAAATAGTAACTTGTATAAATTATAATCTAAACAGGTAATATTTTGTAATAAAAAATGTTTGAAAAACGAACTAAAGTATGAAAGAAAATAGTTTACTCTGTGAAATTTCAAGAAACAATTTTTATTACCATCAATGCAAAGATAGGCTTCACATTTCTGACAGTATATGTATGGACTGCTTTTGCATCCTGGCAGCTTACACCGTCCCCTTTTTTCCTTATAAAGTGGGAAATGGTCCACCATGTCACACCTAATGGCTTTTGGGGGAATTGGTTTACTACCATGACCTGCTCGCTTTTTATTTTCATAGTCCATGTCCACTGATGAAGATGGACGACCTCTTTTTCTTTGCTCTGAAACCTTACATTCTCTATTTAAGGTATCTGCTATCAAATGTTTGAATTCTAGCAGGGTCAGTTGTTTCTTTTTCGGTAAACCTAAGTCTGTGCAGTCTCTTCTATAGAGTAACCAGCATGTCACTACAGTCATATCAAGGAAATGGAAGAAGATCCTATGATAGTATTTTTTAGACCGTAGTTTGATTCGATACAACCCTACTAGTGAGTCCAGGAGATCCACACCCCCCATAAACTGATTGTAAGTCTTCACTGCATTGGGACAAGAAACGTCTATTTTGCTTTTGCTTGTTTTATTCCATCTTTTGACTGTCTGAATAGGATTTATGGATTCAAAGGTTGTTAGGAGTAGGACAGCTTTGGTATCCAGCCATTTTATTACCCTTACAGTACTATCTCCCATGCTAGCCTCTTTCTGATCATAAGCTCCCCTACCTTTTTTTTTTTTTTTTTTCAAGTCTTTATCAGACAAAATAGGGCAACCTTTTAGCCTATTGGCTCGAACAGTCTCAAGGCAGTATATCCTACGTTTTGCTAACTCATACTAATGGAATGGATGTGAACCAATTGTCGAAATATAAGAGTTTTTGTTTGAAGGAATATTTTGTGCTAACCTAAGTACTATGTTTGAGCTAGCACCTAAATCTACACTGTTGACTGGTGGGGCAATCCATTCCTGTATACATTTCAAAATCATGAATAATACCTTTGCTATCGCAAAGCACAAAAACTTTATAGCCATATTTATGAGGTTTACTTGGTGTATATACTGTTTCAGAGATGATGCCCCTTTGAACGGTATCATTTGCTCAACACAAAGCATTTGATCCATCGGAATGTTATTGTATTTTTGTCGCAAGTGGGATAAAAATGGCCTCACCTTGAAAAGCTTATCAAAGTTATCATCTCCTGGTTGAACAATTTTACTGTTATCATTGAAGTGAATGTAACTTTTAATCTGCTCAAACCTAACCCGGCTCATAATCTGACATATGTACCCAATACTAAGACTCTGACCAATATAATCTTGTACGAGGTAGAGGAACAATAGACATATTCAAAATAATGGAAATGAATAGCTCTAACTCTTGGGTGGTTAGATGAAGCGGTTTTGACGGATTTTTTTCAATGGAATATAAATTAGACTGTTGTACAATATGTTCCATGATGGCATCATCAAAAAACAACCTAAAATATTCACAAGGTGATAAAATGGATTCACTTGCGGGTAGCACACCAAGCCAGTCGCAGGAAGATACTGGGGAACCATCATCTCTGACTGACTTCCAAATCACTTTCTTTGGTTATGTGCAGTCATCAAAGGAGTACTAGAAACAGTTTCAGTGGCATCTGGAAAGTATGCATTGAATATATATATATAACGGATTCTATCGAATAGTGTCACTAAAATTTTTCAACTTTAGTGATACTATTCGTTTGGTGACACTTTGATAGAATCCGTTATATATACATATATCAAATGCTTGATATCCTAGGCCAGAGAGGTCATTGAACCTTTGGCAATAAAGAACTAAGCTAAAGGAAAACAATCCATTGAGGTTTATTAGCTGCAAAATAATTTCAATTGAATGCAAAGACTGAAATTTATGTGATGTCAAATAAAAAATATAACGAGAAATCACCTGAATCACCACCATCATCACTCAAATCATCATCAGAGCTGCACTGCTGAGGGACATATTCATCTTCAGAATCACCATCCTGTAGGCGTTCGTCATCGCTTTCTCCCTATTCTCCTCCAACCATGGGTGTTCCACTTCTTCCATAAAAACAACTGGTGTCCATGACTAAAAAAATAAAGCATTTATTGTACATTCGTCATCATAAATATTATTTATATATATATATATATATATATATATATATATATATATATGATACATACACATAGTAAAGCCTACAAGATGGCTAAATGGGCTTTTCTTCTTTGAGGCATAAGCCTCGAGGATTGGCCTAGATGACAGAGTCAACAGATATGCTACATCTCGATGAAGTCCAACAAGTCTCCTAATTTTCCACTACGAATATATTCTACTACCTAATCCTGTCTAAGAACATATATTGAACTAATAAAAAAAATCATTAAACGTACCTTTATTTCAATGAAGCACAAAATGAAGCACAAAAAATTCTTGGTATACACCCTCTTCCAGCTGCGTCGAAATACTAACTAAGCGTTGGGATATCCACACTACTTCCGTAGGAGTTGCCAATTCGAGATATAAAATCTTTGAAACGTTACAGAACAGAGGATATCGGCACTTAAGTAAAAATAATTTATTTTCCTGTGAATAACTCATAGGTTTTGAGGTGTTACAGATCTGTTACAAATGTCCATATAGGGTTAAGTTCGCCGAAATATGTAGAAATTGAAAAAAATTTAATACATGCAGTAGTAAAATACCCAGTTAACAGAGTACAGATCAAACTATACACGGTGCACGCCGGGTTGGCGGCCTTAAAAATATAACTCAAATGGCGTTGCATTGGGCGGGACTATGGTTACGGACTGCTCATCAGACGCGGTGTTCCCGCTCTGCGCGAGAGCTTATAGCAATCTGGCCCATATTGCCGGTGGCTGTGACGAGCTTCCGTTTGGCTTAACGAGAAATAATTTGTCGATCAATTTAACCTTTACCCATTTGATATTACCCCCCGACTTATCTGCTAGTGTAAATACACACACAAGTCCACAGCAAGGTGGGAACATCTCAGTCAGATTGGAGTTCGCCGACCCTACAGACGCGCCTATTAGTGTACCTCGAATCACAAGCTCTAATAGAGCTCGACCGTTTCAGGAACGTTGTCACAGACTTTTAAAATGGACGCGAATACACTCCAGAGAGTAATGAAAAGTAACCGAATCACACACCAAATTTATCGGTGTGTTTGCGAAGAATGAAACATTGAAATTGCCAACTACGAGAGATTGGTATAGCCTTATCGTGAACACATGTTATTGATAGTGAAGGAATTCATTGGTTTGCAATCTATTTTAAAAATGGGGAAAGAATATACTATTTTGATTCACTCGGCACTCAGCCCTGGAGTGACCCGTGGTTGTACAATTTATCGAACAGCTTCATGTCCCTGAAATTGTCTGGAATCCTTACCGTTTCCAAGTATATTTTAGTAATACTTGTGGCATGTACTGTCTTTCATTTCTCCTGCTCATGTCACGTGGGAAGAGATTTATAAATTTTTAAAAATTAATCTATTTGTGCGATACTGAGATGAATGATGAATTGGTACGCAGACATAAAAAAGGTTCCCATTTGTACGCCCTCGTTGTATTGTGTAAAGTTTTAGGTGTGTATATATAATTGTAACTATATTGTGTAAAGTTTTACGTGTGTGTGTGTGTGTGTATATATAATTATAACTGTAAAATGTCTTCATTAATGTTAGTCTTATTTAATGGACGTTAGTTCTGTAAACCGAATTGTACTAAAACATGCTTTCTACCATTTAATAAATTGAATGAAAATACAATGTGATTTGTTCTTAACCACAAAAAGAAACTTACATTAGTTTCTCGATGATCTGGCATTCGTTGGACCGGATGTAAGCCAATACCTCGACATCGGTATTCAGGTCACTGGGTTGGCTGCGCGGTAAAGCCTCCGATTCATCGTCATTTATTTGCCTTTCATCTAAGCTGTCGCGGAAAGTAGCTATAACACGATCAAGTTCCGCATCGGTCCTTTAAGGAGAAATTAACATGATTAGTCCATACTGAATCTTTTTTTAAAGTTAAATTAAATTAAATTAAAGTCTAATTAAAGAGTTACAATAAGAGAAAATGCCGATTAGGGTGCCCGGCAAATTATAATCACAAATCGGATATCCTGACAGGCTTCCAAAGAAAGATTAGCTGGATATGCTACGCATCATCTGCCAGCACCGAGTAACGAGCCCGGGACGGCAGGCATATCTTAAAAGTTTTTAATAATTCGAAAATCCTACTGTAGAACTTTATAAATTTTTAAGTTATCAGTAACAGGCGTGTAATAAAATTTCACTTTCAAATAATAAAATTCACTGTCTCAATGACATTATCAGGAAGGAAGATTGGCTGGGTGTGCTACGTATCGTCTACTGGTACCGGGCCTCGACCCCTGGGCAGATATCCTTTCACTTCGTTTTATCACGGCTTTTTATAAATTATAACACCTGCACTGAATGAAATAAATATATACACACACACACACACACACACACACATAGCCCCGCCTTCCGCTTAAATCACAAACTAGTTTTTTAAAACGCATTTATTATGGCTTTTTATAAATTATCTAACATTGGCATTGAATGAAACGAAGTGTATATCCCGAATCACAAATTAAATTACTTAAATCTCGAAGGTAGAGGCTTCTGTTGGTTCAAACGGAGGATCATTGCCGATATCATTAACGTTTTGTGAGGGGAGATCATTCCGGTCAGTTGTCCCGAAAAGATGAATTGTAGACGGCGCTGCGGCATCTCCATGTTCAAACAACTGCGGGTAGCCGTAAAGGTTTTGTGATTGGCTCATGACGAGATATTTCTGTAACTACTGGTTGATAAATACAACTGTTGTGGATTCCAGATGAAAAAACTCACTTTTATATACGCGAACCTAATTGTAAACACCCCTAATAGCCGAATCACGAGTTTCCTATTGGCCGTCGGTGAAATTTGGGCGGGGCATAACGTGTAAGTGCGACAATGCACCAACCAGAGGTCCTGGGGCTCCGCCCACTGGGGTGTAATTGGCTGATCCGTGAATTCTGAGACGTGTCATATAACTTACCCATTCCATAGATTTCTTCCAGAAATTATTCGTTGAGAGAGAGAGAGACACGTTTTGTTTGGGAAATAAAACTTTATATGAAGGATTTAGAACCATCTAAAATAATTTTTAAAAAATTAACTGGCTGGAGCAGGGAGATCGGCCGTACATAAACTTGTTTTATTGTCTTACCTGTGCTAATATATATATATATATATATATATATATATATATAAAGGATTTAGCGGTTTTTACAATCATGTAAAATAATTTTTTACAAATTTACAGAGATGGGAGGGATGGTGATGCATTAGCCCCTCAAAGTTTATGGTGTCGAGAGAATGTCTGTGTGATCTGTTTTATTACCTTACATGTGATATATATATATATATATATATGAGGGATTTAGCTGCTTTTACAATCACGTAAAATAATTTTAAAAAAAATTGAGATGGGAGGGGCGGTGACGTATTCGCCTTCAAAGTTTGTGGTGCCGAGAGATTGGGGTATGGCAAATGTTCATTTTTATTACCTGTTTTATTACCATAATATATATATATATATATATATATATATATATATATATATATATATATATATATATGTGTGTGTGTGTGCAACATCCTGTGTTGGTTTTAAAGTAAATGAAACCCAATTATCAAAAGCTTCATAAAATTCTTAATCAAAATTGAAATTTAAATTGGGGTAATTCATTCTAGTTTAAATTAGAATACATTATTATTATTATTATTACTGATCGAATTTGAAACATGTGCTAGCTGCAATGTACACAATAAAATAAATTATTAATTAGTAATTGAAGATTATCTTCTCTGAAACATGGATCATGATTGGACAATGCCAGCGTCCGCAGTTTCCTACAAGCGAGACGTTTACTATTTACAGTTCACATACTCTGCAAATTTAGTAAAGAATTCATTCTCTTTATTCTTGATTGAAAGAAAATCCTAAAAGAACTTTTTATCAAAACATTTGAAGGACAGGACCGGAAATAATTTCATTATATACTTCCAATCCCAAATTGTTGGACAAATTAATAAAGAAAATAAGGTACAAAAAGAAATGAGAGTATTAAACAGCACATTTTGACGAAAGCTAAGAAACTGATAGGAAGGAGCTAAAAACCTCAACGTATGTCAACGGTTAGCAGCTGACGAGGAAGCTTCTAACAGTGGCTGTATCCTCCAGCGCGGGACACGTCAACGCGAAGAAGCGTCGACGTCAAGCCGAAACATCAACGCGCTGGTGGCCAAACTTCCTTAAATCTCCGTGCAGCGGGCTGTCTGCAGTTGGCCAGACTGGCAGTCGACGGTCTGTTGCGTGGCACGGTGAGTGCCGATCGGCTCCCGGGGCCGGACCTATACCAGCGTGCTATTTTTTTCATTTACGGGGAGCAATTACGTGCTCCCCGGACTACTATTACTCTCCGGCGACATTAAGACTATTCCAGGTCCCACTACAACTTACACATGTCACCATACACAAAGACATAGACACAATAGGACCATGAGACACATACAGAAGCATAATATTAACATATTACAGTACAACG
Source organism: Bathynomus jamesi (assembly GCA_023014485.1). Lineage (NCBI taxonomy): Eukaryota > Metazoa > Arthropoda > Malacostraca > Isopoda > Cirolanidae > Bathynomus > Bathynomus jamesi. Next base: position 235,119 of record JAJOZX010003507.1, on the reverse strand, counting down.
TAGATGGCCTCACAAACAAAATCATGCAGCTTAGGGAATTCGTACACAAACAAAACATTCACATAGCACTTATACAAGAAACAAAACTAAAACGCACACACAAAACACCCACCATCCCTGACTTCACGCGATCCGTCAAGATCGTACTTGGGGTCACGGGGTGGACTCATCATTTACATACGTAAAAGCATTAGCTACACTGATGCCACCCAAAACATTATAAACGCAATCCAAGCAGATAACACGATAGAAATACAGGCAGTTAACATTAAAACACACGTAAAACACGACACCACACTCATCAACATTTACATCCCACCAGATAGTTCACCTCAGGTGCCAGCCAATTACAATCCACAGTCACACAATGTGGCTTCTCTCACTAATGTCATCTTAGGAGGAGACTTCAACGCTAAAGACACTAGTTGGTACCTGCACAACCAAAGCAACACCAGAGGCGCCAACATAGCCACACAACTAAACAGCCTCTTCATTCTTAACAATACAGAAGAACATATACACATACCACATCAAGCAGGATACTCAAACTCCTCCCAAGACATAATGTTCTGTTCCCCCTCACTAGCAACACACACACTGGAGAACAGAAAAACAACTGTCATCAGACCACCTGCCCATCATCATTACAACACGTTCTACACTCTGCCCCAACAGCCTTAGGCACACTTACAGAAATTACAAGAAAGCTGATTGGGAACAGTTCAAAATACAGACTGAGGAACAATTCACCACTTTAAACAGCACACCCATCATAAACATCAATACAACACTCAAGACATTTAATCAGATCATCAATAGTGCAAACAAATACATACCGAAGGGCAACATTAGGAAATACAACCCAAATTACACTAGAGAAATAGCCCACCTCATAAGGCAACGTAATAACCTCAAACATAACACACAAACACCACACACACAAGCCATAAAACAGCAGATACAACAGCTCAACACAGAAATAAACAACAAACTTAAAGAAAAACAAACAAACATTTAGGGAATTCATAACAACACTAAACCATTCCACAGATACATCCAGGCTATACAAGACTATAAACAGCATTACCCACTCTAACAGCGGCATTTACACCTCACATGCGGCTATCTGTCGCAGCCAAAATAATATCCCAACATATACACAACAAGCTAACATTCTAGTTAATCACTACACAAAGATAAGTCACTTAAAGAGACAACAACCAAAAACACGCAGACAGACAAACAGCCAGACACAAGAAAACCTACAGACTCGACACGACCATTACACCCTTCAATACAAACCAGACCACCAAGATCATCAAAAACATTAAGAATTCGAAGGCTACTGGACCAGACAACATATCTAACATACACCTTAAACACTTGGGCCCAGAGGGAATACTAGCTCTCACAAACATCAGCACATATTCATACCAACACTGTATTATTCCTGATATACGGAAACAAGGTAAAATTATTACACTACTCAAACCAAACAAAAATCCTACAGAACCAGCTTCCTATAGACCCATTACTTTACTATGCACACCTTCCAAAGTAACAGAAAGACTAATCTTACAAATCACCAACCCACAGATATCACTATCGCCAACTCAACATGGATTCAGACCTCACCACTCAACCACGACATTACTCACTAACCTCACGCAGCACATCATGGATGGCATCAACTCCAGACGACCAGCTCAACGTACACTATTAGCAACAATAGACATTAGTAAAGCATTTGATGCTATCTCACGCTTCCCTCTCATAAACAAAAATACTCAACACAAACATGCACAATAACACCAAAAGGTAGCTGAACAACTATCTTTCAGGAAGATACATGTCACATTTAATGGCAAGTCATCCAAAAACAAGCTTTTTCCGAACGGGGTCCCTCAAGGCTCTGTTCTCTCACCAACACTGTTCAACTTATACTGTACATGCATGACATTCCAACACCCATAGATAACAAGCTTACCTTATCATCATATGCAGATGACATCACTCTAACATCCACCCACAACAACATCGACACCGCTACAAATAACCTACAAACATATATAAACAGTATACAAGACTGGCTCACACACAATAGACTCAAAGTAGCGCCCACAAAATCAACCATCACCTTGCTAACAAGCAACACAAAAGAACACCAGATAACTCCACAGCTTACACTAAACAACACCAACATTCCACACTCACAGGACCAAACTACTTGGTGTCACATGCAACACATCATTATCTTTTGCAAACCACATTCAAGACATTAAAAACAAATGTACGTCAAGACTTAACACGCTTAAGGTACTAACAGGCACAAACTTTGGACACCAGCAGGAAACAACATCATTCATATACAAACAATATATTCGCTCAGTTATGGACTATGCTAGCCCATGCTTGGCACCCATTATCTCAAACACACACATAAACACCTTACAGATAATACAAAACAACTCACTTCGTATCATTACAGGATGTACTCAAACAACACCAATAGAACACCTGCACACAGAAACAAAAATACTAAAAGTTAGGGAACATTTAGAAATGAGGGGAACACAATTCATGGCAGTAGCGACAACTAACCCACAACACCTTTGCCACTACATGTACAATCATGCACCAACACCTCGCACCATTAAGGTGACACCAGAGAGACATTATAACCAAATACTCCATTCCATACCACGCCCCACAGACATCACACAGTACAGAAAACACATACACGCACACCTAACCCACAAAGCACTGACAAGACTCGGTGCGAAGCCGCCACCCAGTGACAGGTCAGAGACCAGCCTGAGCAGATCGGATCGAGTTAACTTAGTACGATTCCGATGTGGACATCACCCCAACTTACAGACATATAAACACAGACTAGACAACTCCACAGACGACACCTGCCACCTGTGCCAGGACACACCACAAACAATTGAACACATTGTGACAGACTGTACCGCTCCAGCACAACAACGAACACAACACAACATCACTAGTGCGCTGAACCTCTGGTCCACTCCGGAGAGGGCGATCGGTTACCTGCATGCCGCCGGCTTGCTCGATCAGGGTGGGCTGATCGGCTAACCAACAACAACAATCCCATAAGCGAAGTGAAGACATTGAGGTCGGGGGTTCGGAACCCGATGATGCTGGTAATAATAATACAGGCGTTAGAACAATAGGCCGCATTAGTTGCCCTGAGCGCTGTGTCAGTTTCTGGCTCTCCTGAATGATTATATTATTGTCATGATTGTACATTCATAATCACAGGCGTATGAGGGGGGGGGTCTGGGGGGCGGCAAACCCCCAGGACTATGGAATTGAGCATTTTCATGGCAAATACTGAAATTTTCAGGGCAGATTTTTCCTGATATTCCTTTGTTTTTTTTTTTTACTTCTTGAGGTGAATTAATTACTTGCTACTATACTTGTAGTTAATAATTAAAACGTAAGTTGAGGACTTACTGAATTCTATATCAACTGCAATGCCGTAGTTTTGCTTGTCATTTAGAAATGTTGTAGCAAAATTTTATCTCATTTTTGTAAATTGTAATGTTTTTTATATCAAAAAGGCTTTAATATATGTTATTCATACTCTAACCTTTGTGTTATTTTATGCTACACCTAGTGCTTATGCGGAAATTAGGGCACCCTGGAAATTTTCAGGGCAAATTTTTTCCGCCCCACCCCCGTAAAGTGCCATCCCATACGCCTATGTTCATAATTCTAACTGGACAATGCATAATCTGTAACCTACTTTTTGTGAGTGACAAATATTTTTGGAGATGATTTTCCAACTGTTCTGTAAGGACACATATAAAACGATTAAACGGATAACTGCCAATCAACCCAACATCTGTTATATTTTATCGAGACGTTGTTATATCGGGAGCGCTCTCTTTGTTGAGGTGTTTTTGAGGCTAGATTACATAAGCATAGAGTCTCAGTTCCAGGTATTGAGTTGGCGCAAATTGTAGTTGGTGTCAAGAGACCACGCTTTATTTGTTTTATGGCACATAGATTTGGCCAAGTAAGGCCACAAATACAGACATGTAAATAGACATATAGTAACTTTTTCATGTAGATTAGCTGGACTGGATTTAGCCACGTGGGTTTGCAAAATTGTGGATTTAGTAATGAGGTGATATATATATATATATATATAATATATATATATATATATATATTAGTAGAAAAGTCATTAAGTGCAAAAAAAATGGTTACACAAAAAGATAAACATACAGACGCGGTCTGTTTTGTTCATGGGCTGGCATAAGCAGCATGTAAATCTCAATCTCTGTTAATCGGTGACTCGTAATTCTGTGTCTAATCTAAGATGACGAGGTGGTGATTAGGTTAAGTTGTCTAATTATTATGTCAGTCATGGCGTCGATCATGGGGGGGACGGGAATGTCCTCCACTTTTTCGTGCGGGGGGACAACATGTGAATTACCATGTTTATTTGAAGTTTTATTTCTTTAATGTAGCTATCTCTGATAATTTTTTAATGTCTCGTTTGTTCATCTGTATCTAAAGTAACAAGTTTCTCAACAGAAGTGTAATTTGTTTCAGTTGAATTCAACGAACATAAATAATAATTTTGTCTGAAAAATATGAGGTTACTGCTTCACACTTCTTGCTCTTTGTCATTTCTGAAATCCACCCCCCTCCCGATTCCCAACTTCTGAGAGGCGATCGACGCCCATCGACTGACAATGTCAGTTAGGGGTAATGTCGATAGCTTATAAATAGGTAAAGTAGGACTGAGTTGGTCGAGTTTTCGTTAGCGCTGGAACGAATGGGCACTGAAAGAACCAATGGTAGGCCCCCAAGAAAACCTGAAGCACAGCACCTGTAAGTATTCTCTATGCCTAACCTCTAACATAAACTTGACGAGGTCTAACACCCCACGTTATTACAATTAATATTAATATAAAATATAGTCAAATTCTTTAGAGAAATGAAAAACATAGGTTATAAATTCAAAGTAGGCCTCGGGTAATTCTAGAAAATACGTGACTTCGTCCACGAAAACATCCAGACAGGTCTCAACCAGGAACGGACTAAGGTTTATAGTGGGGCCCCCTGAAATTTATAAACAAAATTACATCAATTTTATTATCATATATTCACAAAGATACTTGATCCAACACACAAAATAATAATAATATATGATGGTACAATATCAGGGCCCTACTGGGGGCATGAACCCCCAAACCAAGATAACAGTATTCAATTGTTCATATGATAATCTGAAATAATGGTCCGGTTGGATGGAGGAAGGCGAGTCTAACGCACGTTAAAAAAAAGGGTAGTTTGCAAAACAATCTTTCAAAACTTTCTTCTCTTTTTTAATCACAATCAATTATATATATTGTTAATTTGTTACATTGGTCCATAGCGTGATAGTGCCAATTATGATTGACGTCAAAATTGCATAGGAGTGTTCATGTTCTTACATGTCATTCGACACTGGTGCTTTCTGGTAACTCGAACTCGCAGCCGCTCGCGGCTCGCTACCCCTGTCAGTGTCAGTTGCATGCTGACGCCTAGAGAAGAGGGTATGTTGTCAGTAATTCCTTGTTCTGCTGATTTTTTCTTTATACTGCTTTAATTTACATTACCTAGTGTAACTATTCTTTTTAAGTTATGTCCTAATGCATATGTGAAAAAACTATATAGGGGTTATGGGTTGATTGCTGTCCCCTGGGCCATCCGTTGAAAATTTCCAGCAGATTTTGATGCTCAATTGAATGGCAAAAACCTTACGTCTTTTCGTTAAAAAGTTGTGTTTGTGAAGGTCTTCAAAAGATCTTGTTAAGTAGTGTTTTTTTGGTTAATGTTTAATTTATATGCCTTCGGTATTTAGCGCTGATTAATGGTAAAGAAGAAATTACCATACCTTATTATTTCGTTGGGCCTCGTTTCTGGTTATAGGGCGCGCGACTCTCAATGTAGGTGATGGGGTTACGGAACGAGTTTATTCGGTTTAATTAATATATGCAACACTACACTTAAATACCTGAAGGAATAGGCCTATCCTTTTTGAGTTATTAATTTTATATTATGATGTATTCACTCAGAACTTACAGTATAGAAAGATTAAGCACGTCCTGCTTGCCTAAAAGCTTCGCTTGTAACTAAGCAGCTCTCAGATGAGCTAATATAAATTTCTTTGTCTTAAAAATTCGCTGGCTTTACAAAGTCCCCCAGACGTCTAATTTTTATGTTCTCATTATTTCTTCTCTCTAAGTAATTTTCATGCGTCAGCGATGGAAAATTTTGATGCGAAATAATAATAATAATAATTATTGGTTTTGTTTAACCTCCTTCGCAATATCTAAGGTCATATGATGGAGGGGACCTACAGCTTTACGTGGAATCCGAACCACGAATCACTACATAGTCTGGACGCAGCGGTGGTCTCCCATCCAACCCAATATCGCTTAACTTAGCTGATCGACGGGAAGTGGTGTTTACGACATTGGCTACGACGTAGTCCTACGAAATACGTTTTTTCTTGTTATGTGGACCCAATGCCTACATATTGGGGTTCTATTGTATGGCAATTATTTCCATTCCCAGTAGGCTCTGTCGCCAATCCCGAGGCAATTTTGTAGTTATTTAATTAAATAAATTAATAATTTGTATTTAATTAAGAAATAAAGGTACCATATTGTAGGCGGTTATAGTTTTTCATAGCATACATATTTGTGTTATTTACTTAAATATAAATTAAGAAGTGATCAGTCTTTCCTTGTGATCAGACGTATTTTATCGAGTGTCCAGTGTTACCAATTGAATAAGTGGTTTTCGTTGAAGTGTCTTTAAAAAAAATAGTGTTTCGTGCATTCTTAACTAAATTACCTCGTGTTACTAATCATTCATTAACGAATATATTTCATTTATTGACTATTCATTACTATATTATTTGATTAAACCAAGGCTAGTGCACGTGGCTTGCCTTGTTTGTTTTCGAATCTATTATAAACGAGGTTTCATAAGGTTAATTTCCCTTGTTTGCCTTTGTTTTTCAAATCTATTAGAAAACGAGGTTTCATAAGGTTCATTTTCCTTGCTACGGGGATCAAGTAGGTGTGGTCACCCACCGTGGGAAAAAGGAAAAAGGAAAGAAAAAAGTCGGTCGAATAGCGGACAGATAAGTTTTATTAATACTTTTTCTTTTACAGATCTTTCGTCGGTAGTTAATTAAGTATATATTCATTTAGTATAAATTTGTGTTACAAGAACCTGTTTCTGCGTTTCAAGAACATTTTTGCGGGTTTGCGCAGGTGACGGCACAATAAGCACGCGGTAGACCTACGTTGTAATTTATTAATTTCCAAACGCTCGTTTTTTGTTTTTTGTTTTTTAATTAATTAAGAGCATGGCACCCCCGTCAAGTACTTGCAGTCGCTGTGAAGGGAAATTTGCCGCTTACGCGTTTACAATGGCTAATAATAATGAACAGTTAGTTTGCAGGTGGTGCTCAAGCATGGAAGTGCTGAGGAACGAGTTAGAACGTGAGAGGGAGGCCAGAGTGAGGCTTGAAGAAAGGGTGATGCTCCTGACGGCAAAATTAGAATCCCTTGAGACTCCAGTTACGACCCCTCCTGCCTCAGTTTCTACTAATAATATAAATAGTACTAATAGCCCTCTCTCTTCCCCTAGTTCCCAACCCTTCGTTCAAGTGCGTAATGGAGCCCCATTGAGAAAACCTAAGACTTGTCTACCAGTAATAACAAACAATAAGTTTTCTGTTTTAGGTTTCGAAGATGCTGATGAACCGGAAATACGACTCGTTGGCGATTCCATTGTTCGAGGGCAGCTCGAGGAATTCTGTGGGAGAAACCCTCGTCGTAGGCGCCGTTACTGCTACTCTGGTGCAAGGGTGGAGGATATAACTAATAGTGTTGACCATTTTACAGACGGAACCTCTGAGGACACAACGTATGTTATTCATGTCGGTACTAATAACGTTTTAAATTCTAGAACGGAAGAGCTGCTGGCTAGGTGCAGGGACTTACTAGAGCGACTAAAAGAAAAACTAATAAGACTGTTTTAACAGGTATACTTCCTCGAATTATCCAACGTAGCGATTTCTACAGCAAGGCGCAATAACCTAAAGTCTCTTTGCCAACAGGAAGGAGTGCATTTTGCGAATTTTTGAAGCAGTTTCTATGGCAGGAGGGACTTGTTCCTCGGAGATGGACTTCATCTTAATAGCGTTGGAGCTGTGCGTTTAGGAAGACTATTTCATAATACTGTCTCTTCTTTTCAGGCTGCCGTAACTCGAACGGTCCCAGCGTAATTTCCTCAAATTTCCCTTGCGCTCGCGAAAGTAACGCAATTACAAACAATTTGAAAGTTCTATCCTTAAATGCTCGTAGCCCATGAAATGAAATAAATTAACTTTTTTCATTAATTGCTTGTAAAGACTATGATTTAATTGCGATAAATGAATCGTGGCTTAGCACTGAAACACGTGACTTTGTAGGAGAGTATCAAATTAGAGGTTATAGACTTTTTGTTAAAAACAGAATAGGTAGGCGAGGAGGCGGTGTTATGTTGTATATCAAAGATAATATTGCGAACGTTATAGAAGTAAAGCACACAATTCCAGAACCGATAGATTCGACTATAGCAGAACTTAAATTGAACGATTTCAAACTTCTTGTTGCGGTTATATATAGGCCCCCTAATCAAACAGCTGATACGGACGAAGCGTTATATCGTGAACTAAAGAGAATAATAGGTAGTGAGCAGGCCTTAGTTATGGGTGACTTTAATTGCGCCAACGTGAATTACGATACAATGCAGGGAGACGCGGAAGGTAATCGTTTAGTTAATTTTCTCGAGGATAGCTTTCTTATTCAAAAGGTTGGGGAACCTACGAGGTTGGACAGTATTTTAGATTTAGTAATAACTACGGATGATAGGCTAATCACTGATCTTCAAGTAATAGAACCGTTAAGCAATAGCGATCACAATATGGTAGAGTTTGTCCTCTCAGTAAGTCACTCGAAACCAGCTAACTCGACTAAAATTCCTAACTTCCAGCACGCAGACTTTTGTAAATTTCGAAATGAATTGTCACACGTCAATTGGGAAAACGTAATGGGGATCTCCAACGCAAAACTAATGTGGGAATCGTTTGAAACAGTATTTAGGACTATAAATGAGGAATGTGTACCGTACAAAATTAAGCGTGCGAAAGTAAACAACAAGCCCTTGTGGTTTACTTCTAGAGTAGGAGACATTATAAAGAGTAGAGATAGGGCTTATAGGCTACATAAGTGCGATAAAGACAATTTGTGGTTACGAAACAACTACATATCTCTAAGGCGTGAAGCGAAAAGTGTAATAAAAAAGTCCAAGCGCGAATTTGAAATCTCCATAGCTCGTGACGGTAAAGAAAACCCCAAGCGATTCTTTCAATACGTCAACAATAGAATCCAGTAAAAAGTGTCTTGGGGCCGTTGAAAAATTTAACGGAGAGCTAGTTTCTGAAAACAAGGAAATGGCTACCTTGCTAAACGAATTTTTTACGTCAGTTTTTACTATAGAAGATGTAACGAATATCCCTACGGTCATAGACATAATACCTTTTGATAATGGTAATATTTTGGATAATATTGTGGTTAGTGAAGGGGAGGTAATGCGCTATATTGATAAAATGAAAATGCGTAAATCACCGGGGCCGGATTCCATATATCCCATACAACTAAAAGAATTAAAAGATAGCATTGTTGTGCCGCTAACAAAGATTTTTAATGCGTCTATTTCTGAGGGGTGCGTACCAGATAATTTCAAGTTAGCAAATGTAACACCTATCTTTAAGAAAGGCGATAAAGGTGCGGCGGAAATTATAGGCCAATCAGTTTAACGTCTGTTGTAGGTAAGCTACTGGAATCAATAATTAGGGATCGTATAGTCGAACACTTAGAATTGCATAACTTGGTTAGAAATACGCAGCACGGTTTTAGGCGAAACAAATCTTGCTTAACTAATCTTTTAGAATTTTTTCAAAGCGTGGTTGAAGTTTACGATAGTCATCGGGCGGTTGATGTAGTGTATTTAGATTTTCAAAAAGCGTTTGACACCGTACCGCACAAAAGACTCATTGAAAAAACTAAGGCTCATGGAATCAGGGGTGTAGTAATAAATTGGATAGAAGAGTGGTTGCGAGGTAGGAAACAGAGGGTGGTCGTTGATGGAGCGGAGTCGTGTTGGGCTAATGTAGCGAGCGGCGTTCCTCAGATTTCTGTATTGGGCCCCTTGCTTTTTCTTATATATATTAACGATTTAGATGTCGGCTTAGTCAGTACAGTTTCAAAGTTTGCGGATGGGTGGTAGGGCGATTAATGACGAAGATAGAGGTAAAATCTAGGAAGATCTGAATAAAATCGTTGATTGGTCAGTCACATGGCAAATGAGATTTAACGTCGATAAGTGTAAAATTTTACATATAGGTTCGCGTAACGGTAATTTTGCGTATAGTATGTCAGGGAAGGAGTTAGCAAGCGTAGAGCAGGAAAAAGATTTAGGAGTTATAGTCACTGGTGATTTAAAAGTAGCGAAACAAAGTACAGCAGCGGTCAATAAAGCGAACAAAGTGTTAGGTTTTATAGCTCGGAATTTTGAGTACAAATCGCGCGATATTATTGTTCCTCTTTATAAATCATTAGTTAGACCTCATTTGGAGTACGCGATCCAATTTTGGAATCCGCATATGCGAAAAGATATAGACAAAAGCGAAAGAATTCAAAGACGAGCAACTAAGATGATTCCGTCGCTTAGGTCAAAGTCGTACGAGGATAGGTTAAGGAGTTAAAATTGACTACAATCGAGACTCGGAGGCTAAGGGGTGATCTAATCCAGGTTTTCAAAATTATGAATGGGTTCGATAACATAGAGAGAGCTTTTTCGAAATATCTCAATATAATAGGACTAGAAATAACGGGTGTAAGTTAACAAGTAGAAGGTTCGAGACAGCAGTTGCCAAACACTTTTTTACGCATAGAATAGTAAATAGGTAGAATAGTTTGCCGGTAGAAGTAATTAGTAGCACGTCTATAAACATGTTTAAAAATCGATTAGACGCATATGTTGATAGATTGGGTATACTTTAATGTAGTACAATTAAGGCTTTGTGGTTCGGAACCCACGTAAAATTGTAGGTCCTCTCCGCCACCACACAGGACATGCACAATACCCAATTACGAACACAGTTAGGTAGACCAGCCATGAGTGGATCCTAGGGTCTTTGTTGGTCTGAAACATTATAACATTATAACAAATGCAATAATGTATATTGCATGTATTAGGTGTATATGTCACCTATTAATTTTGAATAAAAATTGTGCTACTGTTAGTTTTGAGATACACTAATGTCATTCCCTACATATATCCAGAGATGTGCAGTATCTTGTATCTTAAGATACAAAAAGTATCTTAAGATACAAGATACGTATCTGAGATAGGTATCTTACATACTTTATTTTTGGAGGATCTTGAGAAGTATCTAAGATACATTTTGTCATGTAGCTTGTATTCCGGGATACACTTTCAGAGATACTTTCATAAGATACTTTTTAAATAGAGACGCTAATAACTATTCATGAAATATGATCATATCTGACGCACGTTGAAGCAGGCCGGCGATTGCTGTTACATGTTTGTACATGAATACTACCGTTGCGCTGCGCGCACAGTCTCGGCACAGACGTACTCAGGTTTCATCTTGTATCCCGCGGTTTTAACATGTTTTAACATGATTAAAAATCAGGAATTATACATATATTTCCTTATTCCTGCAAATATATTTATTATGAGGAAAACTTTATTTTTTCTTCGTGAGTAGGTAACTGAGCATACCTGTATTAACAATTTATTTGAAATACATAAATTGAAAAAGTGTGGTTTATTTTATTTTTCCATACCTAAAAATTTTCAGGATTATTTATACATATTTACTTTGTGCTTTCCTTTTAGTTATATCACTATATGAATACTGAGATATGAAGTACCATTGATTTGGCATTTATTTATATCCAGAAAATATAATAATAAACAATTGAATGAGACAACTCGTGCGCTCATGGCTCACCAGGTGAAACTAAACTCAAATAATTATTCTTTCAAAAGTATCTTGTATCTTAAAAATGTATCTTGTATCTGTAACTTGTATATGTATCTTGAAGATACAGTTTTTCCGAGTATCTTGTATCTGTATCTCAGATACATTTTTGTTGGGTATCTTGTATCTGTATCTCAGATACAATTTCCAAGTATCTTGCCCATCTCTGCATATATCATATAATTATCTTCCATGAGGTGGTTAAACTGCTGCTTTTTGATGTTGAAAATGAGAGCTATATTTAGTAAAAAAATGTGGAACATCGGATTTCATTTTTCCTATCCTCACCCTATATTAATTTTGATGGCCTTCTTACCCCCAAATAAAAAGTCCTGGCTGCGGCCTTGTACAATGTAATATATTAACTGTTAAAATGCACAAAAGAAACTTAAAATTAATTATCTCATAGGTCATTAATATCCATACTGCATACTTTCTACGTTTGTATAGGCATACCTTCTGCGTTTATACAGGGTAGAGTCAAAAGCATTCTTAATGCAATGTTAGGAAATTTTGCAGTCAAATCGCTGTTAGCCAGTAACTTGTACAAAAAAAGATAAAAAATTAAAAAACAATTTTTTTACTTGGGTGGCCGGCGGGCCCCTGTATGGTTAAGGCCCTAGGCCCGGGCCTTGGTGGCCTATTCATTAATCCGGTACTGGTCTCAACGTGTTCTTACTGGAACATGTGGTGATGTTTTGTTCAACGAAAAATTGATCACGCGATGCGACACCGTGAGTTCATCCAATCATGTGTTTGTAAATAGTCTTAGTGTTCAAATAGTACTTCAGTTAAATATAAAAATCATTTAATATTGTAAGATAGGTTACATAAGATGCTTAAATAATGCCATATTTACTCGCGTATAATGCACACCTTTTTTTTACAATTTTCCCCATCTTTAAAACATGATACTTTTTTACTCTTACTTAGGTACAAGTCACGAATTGTACTTGTACTTTAACTTGAGTGAATTTTTGTCATATTACTTGTACTTTTAACACATGTAACAAATTTCAGTATTTTGCACACCTCTGCGTATAGTGCGCCATCACGTATAGTGCGCACCCCGATTTTAAAGTATATTCAAGTAGTAAAAGTAAAAAGTAGTAGCATCTCAAACATAACATTCATAATAATCATTACCTTGTAACAACGATAAGTTATATATTAATTATATTCATGTAGGGAATGAAATAAATAAATATATATATATGGTCAACAAACTTTATTACGAGCAGAACTTCTTATTTAGTTTTAACAGTAATTGGTTCTCAAAGTATCTGTAATCAAGTCTTGCCCGCTGTGGACTAAATATCAGTCCAGCAACGCTGAATAGTCGCTCGCAGGCAGCTGATGCAGGCAGTGGTGTATTTAGTCGTCCAGAAGGGACGGAAAAGACTTGAACATATCCATACTGCTATTGACTGAGTTGGCCAGGTAAGAATCGAGTTCCATCCTCCCTACACACTGCTGAGGCATGACTGATGTAAAGAAATCTTTCTCATCAGTGGAGCTCTCAAAGGTCTCCTGGACCTCGGATGACTTCCTCTGCACGTCAAGCTTAATGTAATCCAGTCCTGAAAATGAGAAGAAAATAATTAGGAAGAGGGGTTATAAAAAGTATGGTAAAGATTAGGTAGAACACATCCACCCAAACTAGTGACGAAAATAGGTTTTTCTGGTGTATTTCATGCTGTTTCAATTGAATTTGACCTTCATTTTTGGCACAAATGCACCGTTATGGAGATACCTCCCCCTCCACGGACTTTGAAGAAGAGGGAAATTGTGGGCTAAAAAGGTCAGAATCAATTGAAACAGCATGAAATACACCAGAAAAACCTATTTTCGTCAGTAATATTCACGGCAAAAGTAACCTAACCTAACCTAACCTGGTACCAGTGGTGTAGTGCTGTGGGAACGCGTGGGAACGGCGTTCCCTTACTTTTTTTGGTAGACGGAACGGCGTTCCCTCACTATTTCAAATAAATCCGAACTTACAAATCTCTAATGTCATGAAATTTTAATTCCCACCCCTAGAAGAAATATAAGAAAGAATCATTAACTGTTTCATTTCTTTTAGCTTCGACTGAGGCAATGCTAGCCTATAAAGATCTGATGAAACAGTCATCACGGCGTACCAGTTGTTAACTTTTTTTTAGTTAATCATTCCAGTTGTTAGCTATTTTTATTGATCGTACTGGATGTCGTATATCTAATGACACTGGAAATACTGCATCTTCAACCTTGGAATATATCCTAATATCCAGTGCATATGACCTCAAAATATCCCTGAAATTGGTCAGATTTCAAAAGATTTCCCGGGGGGCTTACAGTGCCCCCGGACCCCCAGCTGTATGAGCTCGCCGCGCTCGCCATTGTCCCCCCCCGCATCTGAGTAACACTTTCAAAATGCGTTCCCTCACTTCTTTATTTAGCACTACACCACTGCCTGGTACTACTTACCTTTCCGGGTCCCGACAATGACCCAACCTTACCTTTCTGGGTATAATCGCTTATGGCGTTGGATACCACAAAGGTTAATCGAATGTCCGGTTAAGTCAACTGTATGCCCTTGACAATTGGTGAGGTTAAGTCGTGATATTTTCGTTAAAATTAACGAAAATACAACTTAACCTAACCAATTGTCAAGGGCATACAGTTAACCTAACCGGATATACAGTCAACCTAACCGGGCATTCAATTAACCTAACCAGGCATGGGTACCCCATAATGAATTCGGGACCCGGAAAGGTAAGTAGTACCCCTAACCTAGGCCTAGATGACGTCCCACTCGGACTGGGAGCTCCTATCACAGACAGCCATTCTAAAGGAACTGTTGAACTCAAATTTCAGCCGCTGGACCTGCGTGGGAGTGTCACGTGACAATGGAGCAGCCGCTAATTGGCTAATGATAACACAGCTCAACAAAAAAATTTTTTTTGTTTCGTTGCCAAGGAAATTCGTACGAATTTAGGGTATTTTGGGGTTGCTGAATTCCAAAATGAAAGTAGTTTTTTCCGATTTGGCTCTAGTTCTTGAGATAATGAATACCCTCAATTAATAGGAAACGTAACCATAACGCGTGCATATGGGAAACTACCGGAACATTCTAGATGGTGAGACCGAATAAAATGCCATTATGTATTTCATGTGTTTACTTTTGTATGATTTGAGACAATTTCAATGCGATTTGTAAGTAGGCTCCGCCTGAACATTAAATTTTTTGCATTTTTACGTGTTTCAATGGGGTACCAATTATCTCATAAATTAGAGCCAATCTAGCAAAACCGGTCATATTCGGAATCAGCACCACAAAGTTACCCCAAAATCACTCTAATATGATTGGCAATAAAATGAGTGTTGACCAGTGTAATATGATTACATACCTCACAGGACGAGGTGGTTTGACTAGTGAATAATGGCGCCAAAATTTAATAATTTCAAAAATAAATATCTCGATAAATAGGAATTTACGACAAAATTAGTATAGAATAAAGTATTCTTGTGTTTTTTCGCTCTATCTCGCTGTATAAATATCAATATAGAGTTTGGTGGATGTGTTCTACCGAATCTTAACCAAAAGTATAGTACTGGATAGTTTAAGAACAGAAAAAAGGGAAACAAAAAGGGAATCTTCACATGTAAAAAGTGATACAGCACAAAGGAACAGAATGGGCTGAGAAGAGGATGCTACATCAGCCTTTCATATTCAAAAATACTGGTGGTAAAAGAAAGAAACCATGAAGTAAAAATTATTGGTGGTAAAGATGTGTAGCATAGCAAAGGGTACTCTGAAGAAGCCTCCTAAAGTAATGATTGTTGACATAAATAAGACATTGCCTGAATGAGAGCTTTATACAGTAAAAATATTCAATTTATAGACAGTATTTCACAGCACAGTTTTACATAACTGGATCTCTAAGATAGATGCACCATCTCATGACAACTTGAATAGAAAGACAATTTTTTTATCATTTTAAGTTTGTAACAACAATATTTGCAGTGCACCTCATACCTTAAGAACTATTGACACTTAGGAGGTTGATTCCATTTTCTTGAAAGAACATCAATAAAAGTTGTTAATAAACAAATAAATTTTCTCACCTTTTATGAGGAGGGAATCTTGGTTGGTCCATGTATTCTTAAACTTCGGCAGCAAGATGGCAGCAGCAATAAATTCTGGATCCTCCAACATGGTGGCAAAGCGCTTCTTCTTTTTCTTCGACAGTTTCTGCTGCCACTGCTGATCGACCGACTTTATGCTTCAGTGCCTGAGATTTTCCAAAGGTTGATCGAAACAATCTCTTGTATGAATCATTGCCCTCTTCATTCATGACATCTACTGTAGCACTCAGATTCAACAGGTGGCATGCGCAGCGGTGATGTGAAGTGACTTTTTATTCAATATGTCGTTCTCCTTGTCTAGAAGAGCAGCAGTGTTTTCAAAGCTGATATCCTCTGCAGGATCATCTGAATCTTCCTCCATTACCTGGACCTGTTCTTCAATGCCTTCGTCATCCTGAGACTGTCGTTCTACATTACCTGCCTACATTACCTACATTAAATGCCTTCACAAAGTTAGACCCACTGTCAATTGTAGTCCTCACAGTCTTGTCTCGAATTCGAAACTCAATGTATATCATTCATGGTGCTGGCCAAGATATCATACGTATGAGGTCCCTCCAACCGCCTGAAGGCTAGTGCAGCAGAACACCTCTCAAGACTATTCATGTCGATCTAGTGAGTTGTCACAGCAGTCAGTAGTTGTGGCAATGCAATTATCAAATTGTTTCTAATTTCTGTAGCAGCATCGTTAATTCTCTTGTAGACAGTTCATCTTGACATTAAGTTGTAATCTGGCTGCATCTCATGAATTAAACGGACATTAAACGGACGTGTTAAGTGCCTTGAAAAGTGGGCGCTCAATTTCCAGTTGAGGTCTAAGGTTTGGTGTTTGGCTAAAAATACAATATATACACCCCTTTTTCTTTGATGTTTTCAATCCGACATGAATGCAACGAGTTTCATGCTTATATTGAGGTTCTGAATGTATTGGGGCTAGGCTGCTTTAAACCCTAGATTCTGTGCTAAAGCTGGATCCTATCTGCTTGGCAGATAGCTGGTGAGGGAAGCTATATTTTGGGGACTCTTTGCTAGTGACCCGTTGCCCATGTCGGACTAACATCATAAAAAAGAAAAACTATAGTGTTTATCATTTACCATTACTTATTCGGACTATAGTGGATTTAATTTTTCCAGAAGAGTTCCTTGTTCCATGCGGGGTCTGTGTGTAACTTCTAGACATTTTATATATAATATGAAACTCGGTTCACTTTACAAACTATTTCTTAAAAATGCATCCCACGTGTAAAGAAGACAGACTTACCTCTACATGTTTTCGTAAATTTGATGGCAATGTTATGTAGGCCGTAACCTCAACCACTTTCGGCAAACACTGAAGCCGGACAGAGCTTCCTACTAGCTTCTTGAATTTAAAGAATTGTTGAAGGTACAGTCAAGGATGGCCAGCAACAGTTGAACTGATCACCGTCACGTCTGACATTTTTAAACTCGCTAACACAAAGTGAACTACTGGAGCGGCCTCAGATTGGCTGATTTAATCAGGGAAATTTCCCAAACGTTTGGGAAAAGTACTTTGTATATACTTTACGGATATTGGTAAATATGTACTTAGTAAATACAATATTTTCTTTTACTCTAACTTAAATACATTTTAAAAGTATTTTAAAATAGTTTGTATTTTCTAGAAAATGGATCCTGAAATATGAAAATAAAAACCCACTCTAATAGACAGAGTTTATTTCCACGACAGTTTCGACGCCCACTGGCATCCTCCTCGGGTGGATACAGAAACACGAATGAACCAAAACAAGAGGGAAAAACAGTCCAGGGACCGACCGTTAAGAAATTCGCACCTAGGTTAGATCCCATTCTCCCGACACCGGAAGGGCATTTTCATTAAGTACATTCGCGCAAATTTAAAACTATCTTCCTGTTCTAAACATACAGATTCTATTATATTATTTTTCTTACATAATTATTGAATTTATTATTAATTTTATTACATTTAATATTGCATAATTATTTATTATACAGAACTTATAAACCGAAAAACGAATGAAAAAAGCCGATTAGGAAACAATCCAGAGAAATTCGCACCTAGGTTAGATACTGTTCTCCCGACACTGGAAGGGCATTTTATTACAGGGTCCGCTTATAAGTACATTCCCACAAATTAAAACTATCTTCTTGTTCTATACATACAGATTCTAATATTTTGACATAATTATGCATTTATTATTACATTTACATTTTTTAACATTTATTATTATTACCTTTACCCTAATTATTAAATTTATAATATTACCTTTATTATTACATCTGTTGTATTTATATTTATTTCCACATTTATTACTTCCATTATTACATTTACTAAAGGCGAGTAAGGAAACATTCCAATCCAGAGACATTTAAGAAATTCACACTTAGGTTCGAACACGTTCCCACGACTCCGTAAGGGATTTTTTGACCAAGAATCTCATTAAAGGGTCTAACTTATAAGTACCTTCGCACAAATTAAAATTATCTACTTTTTCTATACACACAGATTCTATTATTTTTCTTTTGACATAATTATTACATTTATAAAGTACCTTACTTGATTCCCAATCTATAGCATGATTTTTTTTTTGCATTTATCATGGATCCTGAAAAATCTTACTTCAGTACAGTTACTTAAGTACACTTACTTCACTACTGCACACCTCTGACTATACGTGCAGGCAAAACGCGAAAAATATCGGTAATAAATTGGTATAACAAACAGCGGAAGAATACACAGGCAGTTTTATTAAACTCTTATAGCCATACTTCCTCAGTACGCGAAATAAAATGACTATTCAGAACTCGCTTAACATTACACTGTTGACAATACTAGGTTAATCAGGTAATCACAGCGCAACAAACATTTTTTGAATGAAAGACTTACTGTAATTACTGTCCATATAATTTTCTCGAGTCACTGGTGTTTGAGGAGTCGCCTGCTTCCTTAGAGGGGTAATCGGGGTCGCTTGCATCCTCTTCCTCCTCCCACAGTAGATGGGACGCATTCCCTGTGCTCTCTGATATTGTTTCTACTTTTGGATATTGCCGATAAATTTACTGTTGAAAAGTTCTGAATTTTATATACTTGCGTTTATATTAACATTGTTATAGTTAAGTAACTGAATATTTGCGGTTTTTAGTGATTTAGAAGTTTTCAAAGCGTGCCGGCTTAATTTAATTTAAACTTGTGACGGTTATAAACGTTAACTACTTTAACTTGCGTGATGCCGTCGCAGAAAGCGTCGTGTGCTAGGTGTGGGGTTAATCGGTGGTATACTGATTTTAAAGATCACAACCGCGGTCCTATGGCGATTACTGAGAGATTGGTTTGTTACTTTTGCGAGTTGAGTGAAGAGATACTGGATTTAAAACGTAGTGTACGCGAGGTGATGGGACGACTTGCAACGCTTGATGAGGGCAGGGGTAGGCTTACAGTTGACGAAGGCCGAACCTATACCAACGTTGAAGACGTTAGTAAGTTGAAAGGTGAGGTTAGGAACCTAGTTTCTAGTATAGGTAGCTTATCGGGAAGGTTAGATAGAGTTGAGGAAGGGGGTTAAGGTAGATGTAAAAAATGCTCTGTATGAATTGGTCCCCAATTAACCCACCCCTAATATCTCGTCTAACTGTAGAGTAGGATAAGCCAAGAGATTCCGGAGATGGTTCAGAGCGGGCAGAGTAAATTGAGGTACACAGTAGGATTCCTCACCAAATTAGGTTAGGGTAATTTACCTCAGCCTTTGTTAAGCTATGAGTTGATGCTAAGTCTTAGACCACAATGTAGGCCTAATTTAACTGGACCTAGTTTAAGTTATGACTAAAATGGGGTTTAGAACAATTGATCATTTACTGAGTGTTATTAGACTGTTCCTCTTCTCTTTGCTCAATTTTTGAGAGCGCACTTGCTGGTGGAGATCTTTTATTGTCTTCAAACCCCTTCGTCCGCCATGCCGTTCTTTTTTCCCCGTTCTTTCTCTGTCGGCTTTGTCCACCAGCGTCCTTTTTGTTTTTGTTGGTTGGTTGGTCGGTAGTGTATGTTTATTACCGAGCACGCTCTATCACACAGTATATAAATATTAGTGTAGAGAATAACTCTGGTGAGCAACCAATTGGTTTCAGCCACCCAGTTATTGACATAAAAGGAGTTTAATAATTGTTAGATTAACTATCTACCTACTCAGTGGGCCATTTTCGTTACCTCCCAACGAGGAGATATTTAGAGTAGTTAAGGGTGGAGCTAGGCCACGTACGTTAGGTGATAGGAATCCTCATCCCCTATCGAGGTTTCGAACCCTTTCGCCCATTTGGATAGGGATGTGAATGAGGGGGAAACGATTTTAATTGGGGACTCCTTAGTGCGTCATATGCGTAACGAGTTCGTTGAAAGGAATCCAACCAAGAGGAGGAGGGTCTGTCTACCAGGGTCCAGGGTTGACAGAATTAGAGACGAAGTAAATAGGATTGATGTTGCCTCCCGTCACTCGATGTTGGTGACGATGGTAGGGGGCAACGACTCGTATAGGCCCGATACGAGAGTACCTGACCTTTTGGAGAGATACAGAGGGTTAATTAGGTCCCTGAAGGCAAGGTCAGACAGGTCTTTAGTTCTAAATATTACCCATAGGCACGGTTTAGGTCTTAGGATTACCTCGAAAACAATATTTTTGAACACTAAGCTAGAAGAGACTTGTGCTCAGGAAAATGTACCCTTCGTAAAGCTGTGGTCAGAATTTAGTGATCCTAGCCTTTTTTATAAAAGATTGGGGGTGCATTTCAATGAAATAGGGAATGTTAGGCTAGGTAGGTCAATCGATGAGAACGTCCAAAAGCTGTATAGGTCGAAGCGCTCTTTAAAGGTTGTGGGTCCGGGAAACGCCGGCCCGACGTGAAAAATAGTTTAAAACGCCGATCCATGTTAAAAAATAATTTAAAAGTCTTTTATTGTAATGCGCGTAGTAGTATTAGAAATAAATTGAACGAATTTAACTAAGGCGATAATTTATTCCGGGAACTACAATATAGTTGCTACGAAACGTGGTTAAATATCGTAACTCGGGACTTGTTGGGGGAACTTGATCGAGCGGGTTTTAAACTTTTTACTAATGATAGGTTACATAGGATTGGTGGCGGCGTTTTGTTGTACATTCATAATTCCCTTAGGGCTATCGAGGTTAAGATAGATTTCCTGGCAACAATTAATGCGATATGCGTTGAAGTTAGGGCGCGTAGTATTAGCTTTAATTTCGTTGTTGTTTATAGCCCTCCCGTTCAACCCCTCGATACCGATACTAGATTTTACACACTTCTTGGTAACTTTATTAATAATCGGGATAGTATAATTGTCGGAGACTTTAACTGCCCTAACGTTAATTACGAGACTTTTACTGGTAATGAGGAGGGTTTGAGACTGGTTGAGTTCATGGAAGATAATTTTTTACGACAGATTGTTACCGAACCAACGCGCGGTGACAATATTTTAGACGTGGTGATGACGAACGACGAAAATATAGTCAAAGGTTTGGAAGTAGATGAGAGTTTGGGATGTAGTGATCACCAAATTATTAGGTTTAAGCTATTGATAGAAAACAGTAAGGATAGTAACGTAATAGAAGTCCCTGATTTTCGTATGGCTAATTTTGATAGTTTTGCCGACAGGATGAGAGTAGTGAACTGGGCAAATTTATTTATGGGTAATGATGCAAATTTTTATTTGGAGGCGTTTAAAGAAAAAATTTTTAATATCGAAAGGGAGTTTATTCCGCGTAGGCCCAAGCGCGCTAGAAATCATGGTAGGCTCAAGTGTTGGACTAGGGAAATAGGTGAGTTCATAAACGAGCGGGATCAGTGAAAGAAAGCCACCCCCAGCCTTCTTTAGTTAGCTTTATAAGGCTAACGAAAATATCACGATCTAACCTAACCAATCGTTAGGTCAATCAACTGTACGCCCTTGACGATTGATTAGGTTAGGTCGTTATATTTTTGTTAGTTAGCCTTATAAAGCTAACTAAAGAAGGCTGGGGTGGCTTTCTTTCATTGATCCGACGAGCGTAACAGAGCGTATAGACTTAATAAGCGCATTTGCACGGTACCTAATTTTAATAGATATATCGAGCTTAGACATCGGGTTCAAAGATCTGTGAGGAATGCTAAGCGTAATTTAGAGATACTTATAGCTGTGGATAGTAAACATAATCCGAAAAAGTTTTTTGACTTCGCAAATAATCGTAAGCTAATAAAAGATAACATAGGCCCTGCAGTGGACGCTAACGGCGCTTTGGCTTCCGACGCTCAGGCGATGGCGGGTATTTTTAACAACTTTTTTGCGACAGTTTTTACCGAAGAAGACGTAAATAATGTCCTCGACGTGGACGATATCGCTCCATTTAGTAGCGAGACTATTTTGAATGAAATAACTGTTTACGAGGGTGAGATTGAGCGTTATATCGATAAGCTAAAAATTAGCAATGCTCCAGGCCCTGACGCGCTTTATCCTAGACATTTTAAAGATTTGAAAGACGTTACCGTAGGCCCCTTAACAAAAATTTTTAATAAGTCACTGGAAGCGGGGATTATTCCTGAAGACTTCAAATTAGCTAACGTTACGCCCATTTTTAAAAAGGGCGACCGCACAGTAGCTAGCAATTATAGGTCTATTAGCGTAACGTTAATTGTCGGTAAACTTTTGGAATCCGTAGTTAGGGATCATATCATCGATTACTTAGAAAGTCGCGATTTCATTAATAGTAGTCAGCATGGGTTTCGAGTCTCGACGCCATAAATCTTGTTTAACTAATTTGTTAAAGTTTCATAACGAAACAGTGCCCGAATACGATAGGCATAGAGCGGCTGACGTTATTTATTTAGACTTTAAAAAAGCGTTCGATACAGTTCCACATAGAAGATTAATTGCGAAGGTTAAAGCGCACGGAATTCGCGGTCAGGTAACTAACTGGTTAGAGGGAATGGCTTCGTGCCAGGAAACAGAGTCATTGTTAATGGTAGGGAATCGGGGTGGCTGGATGTAGGTAGTGGTGTCCCTCAGGGTTCAGTGTTAGGCCCATTGCTATTCATAATTTAAATTAACGACATAGATGTAGGCTTGACCACTGACCAGTAACGTGTCAAAATTCGCGGACGATACTAAAATAGGCGGTAAAGTTCTTAACGTGAACGATAGAAATAGGCTCCAAGACGATGTAAATAGGATTATGGAGTGGACGGATAAGTGGCAGATGCAATTAAACCTAGACAAATGTAAAGTTTTGCATATAGGTTCTCGTAACAATAATTAATTACACGTACACGATGGACGATAGACAGTTAGCGAGCGTTGACGAGGAAGTAGATTTAGACGTACGCGTATCTAAGGATTTAAAAGTTAGGAACCAGTGCCTGGAGTCTTGCGCAAAAGCTAATAGGATGTTAGGCTTCATAGCGCGTAGTTTCGAATTTAAATCGAAGGATATTATATTGCCCCTTTACAAGTCCCTAGTCAGGCATCACTTAGAATATGCCGTTCAGTTTTGGTGTTATACTCTTCATACTTTTTTTTTTGTTCTTTTCTCATCTTCTCTTTACTTGCATATCTGTAGTTTGCATGGTATGACAGTGTTTCTTTGAGTTAAGACTGTATTTGCATGGTTTGTAAGCGTTCTTATTTTACTTCTTTTCATCTTTCACCCCTTTCCTATTCTCTTCGACTATTTTTCCGACTTGTCGGCAGTGGCCAGCGGATGATGATCTACAGATCTACAGAAGCTAAGGCTAACAAAGACCCTAAGATCCACTCTAAGGCTAGCCCGAGAGAAAGGAGAGAGTAGGGGGTTAAGAGAAGAGAGTGATGGTGATGGTGAGTCTTTCGCTCTCTTTTTCTGAATGAATGTTAATCCACGAATGATAGGTTTTGCTACTTATTTAACTCCTTATTCTCTCCTTTTAACTCCCTCTTCTCTTCTTTTATCCCCTACTCTCTTCTTTCTTTCGGGCTAACCTTAGAGTGGATCTTAGGGTCTTTGTTAGCCTTAGCTTCTGTAGATCTTCAGTACCGTCAAGGGCATTGCTGATACTGCATTTCTTGAATTCGCTACCAAACGGCGCACGGGAAGAGCAACAAACAAGTCTTAGCTTGTTTCGAGACTCGGTCTAAAAAGACATCACCAACGCGATCGAGCTGGACGCGCATTATACGAACAAGCAAACGTTTTTTTTCTAAATCTGATCTCTGAAAATGAGGGTGCGCATTATACGCGAGTAAATACGATATAAAACAGTTAGGAATTTCAAAAACTAATAAAATAGTGTGTTTAAAGTTGTTTTGTAAGTTCCAGGATCATGGTACAGAAGGTCCTAAAATCATTCTGGCGGAAGACGCAGTCACAGATGGGAAGCCACGACCGAAACGAAACAAGAGAGCTCACAAAAAGATTGGAGATAGTCGAGAACAGCCAAGCAGAGGGGGAGGGTCGTACACAGTCCATCAGAAGATCGTATTTGCCCTTCATTGTCATTTTTAGTTTAATACTTCCACACAACCCGTAGGAAATGGGGCCGACTTTTAAAAATAACTTAGGCCAGTAAATTCAAGTTAATTTTTCCCGAGGGCCGTCTTACGGAAAATTTCCTTTCTGCCCTAGGCTTATTATTGTCCCGCCCGCGCTAGACCATTTCCGATCGTGGCATATTTCCCCTTATTAATTATATAACGTTAGTGTATTTTAATTCATTCTGTGAACAAACAAAATTAAATATTAAAACTTCATTGTGGTTCATAAAAAATAGTTAAAAGTATGTTTTTAAATTGTTACAGTAACCAGTGTCACTTAGCTGAAGTTTGAGGGAAATATAATACGAAGGAAAACCCAACAATGACTGGTTCAATGGAAGGGTCACCAGGGATGCCACACCGACTATCAGGGGTCACCGGGAAGGACGTCATCCCGGGAGAAACCCCGCACTCAACACACACACACACACACACACACCAGGCCGGAAATAATATATTTCCTTTTAATAGTAATTTAAACTAACGTAAGTGTATTTAAAAGTAAGCTGAAATAAATTTTAATAAAGTAATACTTTAATCGTACTAATGCATTTAAAAACTAAATACGGTCTTGCTTGTCTGATTATTGTATTTACTCTTGCTTGTCTAATTGTTGTATTTACTATTAACTCTAAGTACCAAAGGTTTCATAACTATTACATTGACCATGACTTAATGTATGCTGCTAACAGAATTAGTTATTCATGTCGACTTACAAGTTCGTTTGTGTATCCTAAAAAATTACACAACGTAACTATAAACCTTTGCGTTATCTTAAATGTAATCATAATTACAGTTTAATCATATTTATTTATTTCATAATCATAACTACGAAGTTTATTTTTTATTATTACCAGGGATGGGAAACTAATAAATTTTTAATTCCAGTTTTCGATTTCAGTTTAAGTTTGCAAAAATATCGATTTCAGTTTCGATTTAAGTTTTTAAGTTTTTTCGATTTGATTTGATTTTTCGGTTCGATTCAATTTAAATTTCGATTCCAGTTTTTTTTCAGATTTCTTTAAGAATTTCTTTGTACTATTTATATTATTTTTTGGGGGCACCCTATTGACAAATCCAGATTTAATTTTATATTTGTATTTACATTCGATTTCTGTTTTTCAAAGAGAGAATTTTCTTTAGTAACTATCTGTCGGAATAGATGTTGTTTTCTTCTTCGTTAGACCTACTCCGGCGGTTTATGATATTCTCAGTATGTCGCTTCCTTGGACCGACAACGAAGTTTATACTGCTGACGTCTTCTTCGGTTCTTCTTTTCAACATTTCTTTATCTGAATGCGCGTTACGGAAAAAAAATTATACCTTCGTTTCAATGGCGTCCCTCCCTCCGTCCGTTGTGGGAGTGGAATGCCTCTCTCGTGGAAGGATATAAATAACGAATTACCTTTTTCAGTCATTATTTCACGAGGACAGATCACTTTTAAAATATTAGATTTCTTTTACAATCAACATAAACAGAATTCAGTGTTGTATCACTACACTTGTTTAGAGAGTTCTAAACGAAGAAAAACCCAGTTGGGTTGACTGACCACCCAAAGGGCCGAGACACGACGACCCGCCAGAGGGGTGAGGCTTCGACTCTCTGCCCGAAAGCCGAGGCACGACTGCTCCTCTCAAGGTGTTTTCCCTGGAGAAACTCCCGTGGTGCCACGTTTACGAAAGATTATTAAAGTTGCAAAGTCCTAGTCTAATAATGATATTAGCAAAAGAATTTGTATAATTTTTGGTTCTACACTTATTCCTTTATGTTTATGTGATTTATAATAGTCGAAAAGAACATTTTGAATTTAGAAATCTCTGTTTAAAATTAATTATAGATGTGGAATCTGTGGAGAGCATCGTTAGGTTTATCGAAAGGATGCTCTGTTTATTATATACAAAATACAAATACTTTGTAAACTCGCATGTTAAAATTAGAACGAACAATTAAAATATTGTCAGTGTTTTCGGGCAACAAATTGTTTCTGAAAAGAGCAAAAAGCCGTTCCACACTAACGGAACTAAAAGCCGTTTCACACTAACGGAACTAAAAGCCGTTTCACATCGAATTAAGGGATAAATGAATATTTTAAATCCATATAAATGTTAAGTTGCAAAAAAAGAAAATAATTCACGTTATTTATATTTTTTTTGCAATCCAAATGCTCCTCAAAACTGAAACGCAAAACTGTTAATTTTAACCTATTTTAATTCCGATTTCAGTTTTTGATTGTTTTTCAATTTCAGTTCGAATTTCAATTGTAGTTGTCAGAATTTTTTTCAGTTCAAGTTTTTCGATTTCAGTTCATAAAATAATATCGGTTTTATCAGTTTATCGATTCCACTTCGATTCAGTTTCCCATCCCTGAATTTTTATAACTAATCTGAGAGCTCAGTAAGACCTAAAGCTTAATTAAGGGCCAAACTACTGTACATAGGTAAAATAAATGTTAGTTCTGTCAAAAAATAATTGTAATTTGTAGTATTTGAATATTTATTTTCACCAATAAATATTGCATTATTATAAAATTAATTGTTATCGCATGATAACTAACATATCGTACATTTTTATATAGTACCGGATTTGCGTCGTGGCCAATGCCGTAACTCCGCTTCCTGTCTCGTTTCTCGTTGATCAGTAAAGTTGAGTGACATTGGATCTGGACAGTACCGGATTAACGCACGGCAAACTGGGCTGGAGCCCAGGGGCCTCGAGGCTCAGAGGGTCCCCTAGTACCACTCGCCAGTTACCGAATAGTAGAAATTATCCTCATTAATGTTCATTATTATTTATTATTAAATTATTATTTTATTAAGTTTTTTGGAAAAGCCCAGAAATAAATTAACTAGCGAAAATTGGCAATTTTTAACCTAAAACCGGCGATTTTTCTGAGAAGACGTCTGACAACTCTGTCTACAAGCTCAGTATCGGCCCTGGTCTGGCCTGCGACTAAACAACAACGAAAACGTTCATATTAGACACGATTAAGGTAATATAAGTAAGGTGTTCGAATACGAATGTATTTAACACTCAATTACTAATTTCTCCGGCGAACGATCCTTCTCAAAACTGAAACTTATTAAAAATGAAAAATGGTCAAGTTTGTTGCAGGAAAGACTAAATCATTTGTCATTGATGTCGATTGAGCATCACCTATTACAAACAATCGAATTTTCCGATGTCTTCGAATCTTTTTCGTTAATGAAAGACAGAAAAGTGAACATTTGATTTGTAGTGTTTTGATTTGTTCGATTAATTGTGTGATTTGAAAATATAAATTTGATATATTACATTACTGTACTGAGTTTCATTCATGAAATGGGGTTTGGAAACAGTGAAACATGGGGACCCATTGAAATTCCCATCCCAGGGCCTCATGAATACTTAATCCGGCGCTGGGTCTGGAGGGTATAGTTGGATGGGGAACCGTCCTTTGTGTCTAGATTATGTAGCAACCCATGGTTCGGATCTCGCATAAAGCTGTAGCTCCCTTCCGTCATATAACTTTAGATGTTACGAGGATGGTAAAACAACCACAGCAACCAACCTCTGATTGGTCATCCTTTGAAAGGAATGAAAGATAGTCCCTAAATAGACAATTTATAATTTGTAACCCACTTTTCTGTGAAAGTGATACATATTTTTGAAGATCATTTTCTTAATCCTTTAGCGCTAGGTCTTTTCCGAGACTGAATAAAATCGTTTGGCGTTAGCCAGAACAAAATCATTAAAGTGGTACTGAGCACTAAAGTATATATATATATATATATATATATATATATATATATATATACACGAATTTTTTGCATAAAATATTTAAAATTTGACATTTATTATATTAATTTAATATTTCCCATATATCTATTAAAATAATTTATTCTACATTATATACACAATAAGCTGCGTTTTTTCTAGCCGGAAATTATTATTATATATATATATATATGGTGTTCATAAAGATCTGAACGATTTCAATCTTTATTAATGTGATAACCCAATAACATACAAGTAAACAAGTTTGTCCATGTAACTTCGCAACTTCGCACAGCTAAAAGTTTTACATACATGTTTAATAAACTTCAACATGTGCGCCATTGGTCGCCCGTATACAACATCCAATCGATATTCAATTTCTCGCCATGTGCGTTCAAGAATGCCAGCATCGACCATCGCGATTGTATCACTGATCCTGATTCGTAATTCATGGATATTGACAACCTTGGTCTTGTACAAAAAAAACTTTATTAGTTGCTCTATCGCTTGCACATGCTTCATGCTTTATATCTTATTTAGTATGAAAATATTAACGAATCAACTCGTTCAGATCTTTTATGAACGCCCTGTTTATATATATATATATATATATATATATATATATATATATATATATATATATTAGGGTGTCACTTAAATGCAAAGTTTGAAATTTTCATGCTGACACCCCGCGAATCTATTCCATTGGTAAAAAAAACATGGTGACTGAAAAATCTTTTTATTTGAATAACTATAAAAGGTCGCCCCCGCCTTCCAAAGTTTAATGCTTGTGCGGCGTCTCCATAATCGTTCATTAGATATCTATATATCTCTATATATGTGTGTGTGTGTATCTTTGTGTGTCTGAATATCTGAGAAATAAAGTGAACAATACTTAACGATTCACCGTTTCTCATTTCAGCTACGTGATTTCTGGTGATGGAAACCCGGAAGTGTATATACCTATTAGGGGCAGCGGTTGATGAGGTGAAAGGATGCAAGCTTCCTTCCTACAGGCAAGCATTCGGTTACTTCCTTTACCTTCACCATGAAAAGAAAATGACAATACGTGACGCGTTGAGGAAGTCACTTCGAGCAGTGATGTCCTTCTGGGAGAAAGCTCACATTCCAACCAGACTCGAGACACACTGCGTCAGCAAACTGGATAAAGTCTTCGAGGAGTGGAAAGGACTCAAAAAACACGCCTCAAGGACGAGCGATTCACACAAGACGAAAGAAAAAGAATTCATTGAACGCCTCGATCGTCTCTTTGACATCGCCCACGCTGATTGTGAGAAATTGGTCAAGTACCCAGAGGATTGGGAGTTCCTTCAGCAGCAGCGCCAGAAAGGACGTCCAGGTTCAATGGCAGGTTTGGACATGACCCATCAGCGCCAAGTCAAAGATTGTACTCGACGTCGGGAGGAAGAGGAGAAACGAAGAAAGCGATCAGCAGCTGAAATGGAGGCAGTATCCAACGAAGCGGTTTTGGAGTCCTCATCCTCCAGCTCAGATGATAGCGAAGAAAAAGGAGCATGTGTGGTTCGTTAGCGTCTAAACAAAGAGCAACGAAGAACATCATGACATCGGAATTGGCGGCAGCGCTTGATCGCACGCAACTCTCGTCAAGAAAGGCCACATATCTGCTGTTTGAGGCAGCTTCCAGCTTAGGGCATGATGCTAGCGACTACATCAATCGTGGATCCATTCATCGTCAGCGTGAAAAATTCCGTACCCTTAAGGCTCGGCAACTGAAGAGCGAGTTCCAAGGCAATAGTCCGTTGACTGTTCACTGGGACGGAAAACTCATGCAAGATCTGACGTCACGAGAATATGTTGACCGCTTACCTATTCTTGTATCTGGCTCCGGGACAGAGCAGCTCCTCGGGGTGCCAAAACTTCTGTCAGGAACCGCGCTGGCACAAACAAATGCCATCATAGATTGCCTGAATGAATGGGGAGTGACCGATCATGTCAAATCTATGTGTTTCGACACAACCGCGACAAACACAGGCCACCGTGGAGGAACTTGTGTTCTTCTGGAAGAAAAAGTTGGACGTGACCTGTTACACTGCGCGTGCAGACACCATGTACTGGAGTTGGTGCTACAGGCGGCATTCGCAGCATCGCTAGATTCAGTATCTACCGGTCAGAAATTCTGCTTTTCAAGCGCTTCCATGATTATTGGACCCGCATTGACCAACAACAGTTCCAAACTGCGGACACAGATGCGTTCACCAAAGCAGCTATTTTTAAGCATAGAACGGAGCTCATTGAGTTTGCAAAATCACAAGCACTTCAAGTTCGTGATGACTATCAGGAATTCCTCGATCTTTCCGTCATCTTTCTTGGAGGAGTTCCATACAAGGGACTAAACTTCCGCGCCCCTGGTGCTATGCACCGGGCGAGATGGATGGCTAAGGGGCTCTATGCCATCAAGATCTGGCTCTTCCGAAGACAGTTTAAACTGACGAACACTGAGGAACGCGGAATTCGAGATATCTGCCTCTTTTCTGTTCTAGTTTACATGAAAGCGTGGGCAACAGCTCATCTGTCCATCGAAGCTCCGCTGAATGATTGGGAATTGATGAAGACGCTCCTTCGATACCCGCACAAGAAGATCTCTGATGGTACCACCAAGAAGCTGTCTGCGCACCTGTGGTACCATTCGGAGGAGGCAGTGGGTCTGGCGTTCTTTGATGAGAGGATATCGATGGAAGTGAAGTGCAGCATGGTTGCAGCGTTAGATCAAGAAGCCCCTCACATGCCGCCAAAACGACCTTTGGTTCTTGATACTATGTTCCTCAGTGACAGCAAAGGACTGGAGCAACTGATCACAAAGAAACCCGAGGATTCTTCTCAAAACTTCAGTTGCCAGATTGCTTTCTGCTCCACCATCCCAGTTCATGGACGTCAAACTCTGAATACGTGCAAGCTCGGGATGTGGTCTCCAAACTTGCAGTGGTGAACGACAGAGCAGAACGGGCCGTGGCTCTGGTGAAGGAGCTGAACGGAAAGTTGACAGTGAAAGAAGAACAGCTCCAGTTCCTCGTTCAAGTTGTCACTGACCACAGAAAGCACACCCAGCTCCGAACAAATCAGCATTAGTGAGGACGCGAAAGAACTAATCACTGATCAGCGAATGAGCACCAATTATTCTGCTACTGTATATGTATTTTATTTCTCAAAGTTTGGCTTTTGTTGCTTCTCCATTTTGTACCATTATTCGCCAAATTATGTCTTCTATTTTGATTATATAATAAACTGTTTGTATTCTTTGCGTTTTTAAGTGTCTTACTTTCGTTATTTCACCAAATTGCCTTGTTTTTTATTATCTGGTTCGGCCCAAGCTGTGAACACTGAACAGCTTGTTGACGTCAACAAATGGGTCTTGTTTTCAGTGACGAGGGCGACCTTTAAATGATGACCAATCAGGACCAAATTTCTCTTCCGTATGTTTTACACCAAATGGAACAATTTTAGGGGGTGTCATAGGAAAATATCCATCGTTTAATTTTCCCCCTATTACCTAGTGACACCCTAATATATATATATATATATATATATATATATATATATATATATATATATATATGGTTCTAGGTAAATTCCCCCACGGTAATTTCCACCGCGGTAAATTCCACCATGGATATTGCACCGAGGGCAAATTCCTCCACGGTAAATTCCACCTCGGAAAATTCCCCCTTTGGAAAATTTAACCAAAGGTAAATTGTACCATTGGTATTTTAATTAAAATTACGTAAGTTAAAAAAATAAAAAATGGGAAATTTATTTTCACATAAAACAGGTTAAAAATTAAGTAAGAAATATTTATTGAAGAATCTTTACGACAAATTGCGTGCAAAATGTTTCTTAAAAATTGCAGTAAGTTTTCCTTTTTGTAATTTTCAACTAGCCTCTTCAATCGTGCGTCAACAATTTGATAGGCTTTTTTCTTCTTTAGGGGATCTCCTCGTCGCATGTGGGCAATTTTTGTCTGGCTTATTCCTTCTTCTGCTCTAATAGCTGAGCAAAGTCTCCACAAATTTGGGTGTGTCGAAGTTACTGATGACCGTAGAGCATTGTGGAACCCTTCCACAGAGTTATTCGATCTTGGTAAGTCCATTAATACGCGGTCGTAATGATTCCACACTTGAATAGGAAACAGTAGGGTATCTCTTCTCCGACGCGCACCCCGTCCTCTCACGCTGCCAATATATGTAGTTTCAAAATACAAGATAAACTCTGCAGGAATGTTATCATCATTTGACAATTCTTCAAATGCGTCGATAACATCTTCAATCGGCAAAAACGCTAGGGCGTTAATGATTTTATTTTAATTTGAAAATTTCATCATTATTATATTTCGTACGCTCACACCATTTCGGAGATCTTTCGCCACAGGATTTGCCCGAGATGAAAAGGCATCCAGCGATTTCAGAAAACGGAAATATAGATGTAATGAATTATGGAGTGCTTTTTCAAAGTCCATGATACAACTTGAAGTATTACTATTTGGTATAAGATCACGTAGCAGCAGAAAATAGCCGACGATATGAAACCTCTTTCTTGTCTGGAAGCAAGGCAAATACGCATGGTACACATGACCCTCCAATACAGATATGCAGTGTGACTAGCTGGGTCCACAAGCTTGGAGCTATTTTTAAACGTCCCATCACAAGCCCAATTTTGAGAGTTTTCAGGTCTTTCAAGCCAGTTTCCGAGGCAAACTAAAATTCTGTCTGCGTCTTCAACACCACTATCAAAAGCTAAGAACCAGGAGCCATCTCTAAGTATTTTAACAGAATCTGGAATTTCAACCCTGACCGACAAGTTGGAAGAGCTGGAATTCCTGAAGCTCGCTGCCTCCAGTTACGAATGTTACGTGAAAGTCCGGGTAAGTCTTGCATCTTTGACTTTGCTTCCTCATCGAGCGATTGCACAGCACTAGCAATTACTTGCCGTGTAGACACCGTAACAGTTTTCTTTACTTCATTCTTAATTAAACTAACTGCCTTTCGAGCTTTAACTTGCGCACTGCTTACCGATGATTATGGCTTCCCGTCGAATGATTATTTCTGGTTCATTGCATTGTAAGTTGTATGCACTCTAGCTCGGCAGCCTTTATAAAAATGCTCACAACGCCAATAAGTTTTTGTTTGGTGCTGTTTGTCTGAGTGTTTTTCGTAGATGTGATTTTCTTCATCGCACATTTGCGTTTGTTCTTCTCGGTTGTAATAAACGCAGCAGCCATGGCCTAAGGGTTCAAAGTTGAAACAAATAATAAAAGAAATCAAGGTCAAATGTAGACTCACCATGCAGGGTTGCCATTTGCCAACTTTTTTACTAAATTATTATTATAAATTATTTTTTATAGTTATATTTTATAGATATATTTTTTTATAGTTTATTTTATAGATTTTTTTCTTATAGATATATTTTATAGATATTTCAAAGTTGAAACTAAATAATAAAAGAACTCAGGGGGAATTTTCGCGGTGGAATTTTCCATAGGGGGAATTTTCCGCGGTGGAATTTATCGTGGAGGAATTTACCTTCGGTGCAATATACATGGTGGAATTTACCGTGGGGGAATATACCGTGGGGGAATATACCGGCCACCATATATATATATATATATATATAGAAGGACCAACACAACAGCAAACATTTTCGTTTATTTTTGTACTTCAGACGTTTCGACAAATCTTTTGTCATCATCAGTGAATTATAAACCTTAAAACAAAATAAAAATAAATAATTAAAATTACATTAATACAAAAGGAATTAAAATTATTAAAATTAAATTAAATTAAAATTACCTCAACTGGTAAATACACAATAATTACGTCAACCTCCATATTAGGCAGATACTGAGAGAAAACTGTATGAATGTCATTACATTGGAAGGTATAATATATCTATGAAAGTAGGTTGGTTGGTTAGTTAGAAGTGCTGTAATTTGTAAGATGAACTATTGTTGTTAATGGAGGGTTTGTTTCTATAGATGTACAAAAATTCTAAAATTAGGAGTTCTGTAAGGTTATTGGTTCTTGTTAAAATTTCGAACTGAGTTTTGTAAAGGGGATGGTTGTTATCATTACTATGGTTTCTAATTGCGCATTGTGGTGGGTTATTGAGGGGACGGTTGCTACGGACTGATAAGCCCAAATGTTGAGAAAGGCGTACCTCCAGTTGGAGTTGAGTACTGCCGATATACGCAGCCTTACAGTTGTCGCACGTGTATTTATAAACAACATTGGGGCATACAGTTTTGGGGAATTTGTCTTTGAACTTTAAAAAATTTGATAATTTAAGTGGGTTGACGAGAGCGAATCTAAAATTTATTTGGGAATAACTAGACTTAAGAAGTTTGGATACTTCATTTCGAATACGTAATGATAAATAACCATAAAAAGGTAATTTAATATATCTGGTTTCTTTTTCTACTGTGGTTATGGGTTTAGTATTAAAAGTGTCATTTAAAAATTTCTTTAATTGGTTGTCAAAAAGAATAGAAGGGTAGTAATTATTCATAAAGTAGTCTTAAAAATTGAAATTCTTCGTTTAATGAAAAGTAATCTGAACAAATTCTGTAACGGATCACCTGAAGATCATGGCCCCCCAACCTTCGTTAGTTAGCCTTATAAGGTTAACTAACGAAAATATCACGACTTAACCTAACCAGTCGTTAGGTCAACTGTACGCCCTTGACGATTGGTCAGATTAAGTCGTGATATTTTCGTTAGTTAGCCTTATAAGACTAACTAAAGAAGGCTGGGGGCCCTGATCTTCAGGTGATCCTCGGTAACTTCTTGTTAATGTTAGTATAGCGCTAATCTCATATTTATAAAACATACAACTTAAATAACTGGTTCCCAAGGCAGTAAAAGTTTGTTTTCTAAATAATGAAGTCTGGAACATGTTATTAGCCCGTTTAACTAGAACATCCAGGAAAGGTAAACTATTATTTGTTTCGTTTTCACATGTGTACTTAATATTAATATGGGTACTTACGTATTATCGGGACTACCAGACTGTTTATTATGTATTTTTGCTCCCGTCATTTTCGTTTAAACTAACGAAAATATCACAATTTAACCTAACCAATCATCAAGGGCGTACAGTTGACCTAACCGGGCATTCAATGTGTTTTTCGTAGGTAGTCCCGATAATACTAGATGAAGACAAAGTACTGGATGTTTTTATCAATTACGGCGTTATTCTCTCATCCTTAACTTGCCCGAACTGTGACAGTGAGTGCCTAATACGAAAAGATCAGAAGATATTTAGATGAAATAACCAATATTAACCTGTTAGGTTAATTGAATGCCCGGTTAGGTCAACTGAATGCCCAGTTAGGTCAACTGAATGCCCGGTTAGGTCAACTGAATATCCGGTTAGGTCAACTGAATGCCCGGTTAGGTCAACTGTACGCCCTTGATGATTGGTTAGGTTAAGTTGTGATATTTTCGTTAGTTTAAACGAAGATGACGAGAGCAAAAATACATAATAAACAGTTTGGTAGTCCCGATAATACGTAAGTACCTTAATAGGTTGTTTATTTGGATCTTATTAAAAATTTGGACTGTATCAAATTTTTTTGAAAATTTTGTCACTAGTCAGTTTTTTATGCTGATTCTAATATGCAACTCATTTTTTGCAGAAATAAATATTTAACATTTTATTGGCGTTTGTTTGCAGCAATAGTGCCAGCTTCTGCATACGAACTCGCATAAACAGTAATTTTTGTTGTTAATAATGTTCCCCGGTCAATTGAATGCCCGGTTAGGTCAACTGAATACCCGATTAGGTCAACTGTACGTCCTTGACGATTGGTTAGGTTAAGTTGTGATATTTTCGTTAGTTTTAACGAAGATATCATTTGGTTTTTGTTTTATATGTTTTAATATTTTTAGGAATTTTTTGTTTCTTAAAAAAGAACAACTAAAAATTAGTATTTCCACCCACCCACCCCCTTGAAAATTGCCGACTGTTTCCAATAAAGTTTGAACGCGTTTCTCCAAAACAAATTTTAGTAAAAATCTGTATCGCGCGGAGTTTCGGTCAGGAAGCTCCATCGGAAGACATAGCCTTTCTGGCTGCTCCCCTGGGTTAGGTGAAAGACCCCTATCGTATCGCATTCGCGATAATGGAAAGCTGACGATCGACAGAGTTGACGATTGTCTGATAAATAATTGTTGATTTAACCTTCAAATAGAGAATAAAAGCGAAAGGTGAACTAAGCCCTTTTCCCCAACTCGCTTAAATTTAATTTTCTCATGAATGTCTGAGTTTCTTGGAAGTAGAGAAAAGGGGGGGGGACATCGTTTGAAAGGAAATTAATTAACACTTTCATATAGTTTTCAAAAATAATAGTTTTTCGGAGGGGATACGAAACGTAGAAGGTGACTAACAGTAATATTTGAATAGAATTCTTTCGCTTTATTTTCATTTTATTATTATTGAACGGATAAATGCAATCGAGATTATAGTTTATTTTCGTAATGACTTGAAATATTTGCTATTTCAAGGTTCTCTTTCTTTTTTTTCTTTTTCAAGAAATAAATGTAACATATAAAAGAGATTTTTCGCAGTTATCGTAAGATTCAACGTCATTTATTTTATACTTTGTAATAAGTAATAAATTAAGTATTATTTACAAAAAAAAAGTTAGATTATATGATATCTAATATTCAGAGGTTCCCAAACTTTGCTACGATGCATACACGATAGTGCGAGTATGTTGACCTTAAATAAAGTATAAAACCTAATGTTTAATAATCATAACCGTAGAAAGGTAGCGTGGCCTATTACGATAAAAGTACATTTATTTTTCTGGCAATGATGTTTTTTATTGTACGCAAGTTATTTTTTATTATTGTTTAGTAACAATAAATCGTTTAATTCAACCTATAAATATACTTTTCATTATAGGGTTACGTAGATCCCACTCTAATCGCTATGTGTGCGGTCCGACATTGACTTTCTAAGGTTAATAATAATAATAATAATAATAATAATTTTGCGCATTCCAGCAGACATTCGAATAAAGTGTCTCACTTCGGCTTTCGCGATTCATTGATGTTTCCAAAGTTCGAACAGTTTTTGTATCACTTCCAAATAAGCGAAGGAAGGAGGAGGCATCACCGTGCTTAAGACCTATACAGACAAAAGGATCGTATAACTTATTAAATTCTTGAATGAGTAAAATAATTAAAAGAAAAATTGTACAATAATCCATTAAAATACCGAACAAATCGTTAGCAACCCCCGGATCCGAATCGGAATAGAGTGAGAAATTCTAAATCCGAATCCAACTACAGAATCTTCGAATATCCTTTCATTCCGATTCGGATACAGAGTTGTCCATATTAATAAGATTGGACTTGTATTAAAGTTTGTAGTTACTCATTGAAAACTTGTTACTTCATTTTTCATATTTTAGTATTCAAATTAATCCTTATGAAGTAGTTCAAAACTGCAATACTTTTTAGAAAGGGTTAAAGCACAATTAATTATTAGTTTACAAGGGCTACTAAGCACTTAAATCTTGCACTTTTTGTTAAAAGCGTGAGTAGTATGGGCGCAAAAAGGTAGAGTGCAAATGCAATTGCATAATGTTGCAAGAGTGCCACCCCCACCCCCTTTGTTGCAAGGCACCCCCCAAATGGGTAGAGAGAGAGAGAGAGAGGAAGAGGAGAGGACCCAGAGGAAGTGTCTTTGCTTGGCTGGGAGCCAAGCTCATATGAGTCCTTCAGCCACCCGCCGCTCTCTTATAGTGCCCCTAATCAGCCAGTTGGCTGAGTTGCCAGTTTGCGCCATGTATTTAATTATTCATATATTAATCAGCCAGTTGGCTGAGTTGCCAGATTCGTTATTTTTTAAATTATTCCATATATTAATCAGTCAGATGGCTTAGAAGGTTGAGTTGCCAGATTCGTTATTTATTTATTCCTTATATTAATGTCGGCTTATAAGGTTGAGTTGCCAGATAGCATTAATTAATTAAATATTCTGTATATTAATGTTGGCTTAGAAGGTTGAGTTGCCAGATTCGTATTTTTTAAATTATTCCATATATTAATCAGTCAGATGGCTTAGAAGGCTAAGTTGCCAGATTCGTTATTTATTTATTCCTTATATTAATGTCGGCTTAGAAGGTTGAGTTGCCAGATAGCATTAATTAATTAAATATTCCGTATATAAATGTTGACTTAGATGGCTGAGTTGCCAGATTCGTTATTTATTTAATTATTCCTTATATTCCAGTTGGATTAGAAGACCGATTTGACAAATAACAATTAATTAAATATTCAGAAAACCGAAACCAAACAAGTGATATAATCGTGTTCAAGGAATAAATAAAACACCAATACAACGTTCTGTTTATTTTAGCTGAATTAATGGATATACAATGGACATATATATGGTCAAATAATAGAACGGAAAATATATAATCATACAAAGAATAGTATTAACAAAATATTAGTACAGGAAAATATATAGTTATATTAATTACATATAATCATACAAAACATAGTATTAACAAAATATTAGTACAGGAAAATATATAGTTATATTATCAAGTTATATTATCAAATATTAGTACAGGAAAAAATATACAAAACTACAAAACGTATAATCATATTACAGGAAAAATAGTTATATCAAATATTAGTACAAGAAAAATATATATTGTCTTTACGTTCTACGGTGCAAAACGCTAAATTCGTATATGATAGAGTCTATATCCACATCGCCATTACTTTGTACGATGTGGTAAAACCATCCAAGCAACATTTCACCGTTTAACTGATGCGGCGGTCTATACTCGACATAAATGGCTTTTATATCGTTCATTACTATTTTTGTACCCACTTTACACTCGGCGGGAAAGTTATCTTTAAGCACAGCTAGAACACAATCAAAAGCACGCACAAAAATGTCATCGTTAACCACAACATTAAATACAAGTTTATAATCATGCCTTTCCAATCGGGGGCTTTTTCTTAACGTCCCGAACTTTTCAATCGTGAACTCTTCTTCACTCGGCATAACGGGATTGGAAATACTCTACCAAATCGTAACGACACCTATCCACTATATAGAGGTACAGCTCTTCAGGGTGAACAGTGTAGGCGAGCGCAGCTCTGTATCTCTCAAGTGCTTTGTACCAAAGCTCAGGATATTTCGAAGAATCTAAACGTTTTAAATATGCATCCAGATCTAGACCGTTCTCTCCCTGTTCATTCCTATATTCAAGAAATCCGTCGAGCAGAGCGGTGTAAGCGTATTCAAGTACCGTGTCAAAATAAATCATGTCTGTAACACGCGCATCTAAAATAGGCTCCAGCTTACAGAATCCGATGATCTCAAACATTCTGTCGAGGATGAAACGGTTTCGTGTAGGGACAAGAACGTCATTATCAGCTGTGTTCTTCCACATCAGTCGTATATCAATGCATGGTTGTTCATTACACTCAATGTACAAACAATGGTGTATGAGGCGTCACTAATCGTCTCTCTTCTTGTACCTACGTCAGCTGGTATTTTATAGCGGTCCTCAGCCCACCTTTCAACTACCAAGAAGATTTTATGCGTCTCCTCAATACTTAAATAAATAACGTTACGTTTGCTTGCATGCATGCAGATCGTTTCAAGCACAGTTAATGGTGCCGGTTTCTCGCCTGAACACGCGCAATGACTTCGTCACGGAGACGTCGTACGAGGCGTTGAGAATGCTTCTCAAAGGGAGTTCCATCGTATTCGCACGTTCACACGGTTCGAGATGACTATGACACGTCCACTCGGTGCAAGCTCTGAGATGACTATGAGCCACAGGAGGCAGGCAGGCAGGATCGGCTCGACGGGGGGTGAATCATCCTGATGAAACGTGAATGGGTTTGTTCGAACTCGTATGCTCCGGGAGGAGTGAGTCACACCATAATCTAATGAAACGTGTACGGCGCTGACCCAACATGAATCGTTGTATCCCATTATATTGGGCAGATGTTTTGAGAAATTTTCCGATACAAGAATTAATTTCGGTTTTAATGTTTTATCACTACCACTTCCCGAATACGCACCAGACATTTTCCTTCAGGGTAATTTTCACGAACTAAACACATTTTTAAATGTTTTATCTCTCCTAAACATCTTCACAAACCGGTGCGCTATTAGAGAGAAACATATGTTCATATTTATCCTTTTTGTTTAACAGGCGATACTCATCTCTAAAATCTGTTAAAAACTCACACAACCTTAGCCACAACCTCACTACAAACCTCATCATGATATATATTAATGTAGTGGTAAAAATACTTAAGATTGTCCATGATGACAAGATTTACATTTTCAGCCGTAGGGTACGAGTAATCGGTATGGTGTAACATGATATAATACCGCTTATCACACCACTCATCCACAAGACTCACTACCATAACTGTTGTTTATCTTCTGACGTGTTGCTTCTTCTACCACGCGGTATATGTGAGCCTTTATAAAGCTTAGTTCTATAACATACTTCAGTACATCGTCTGTACTGCGAAATCCTACAACCCCCTCGCCAGAATATCCGTAGAGTATTTGAATAGCCTGACCCTTCGCACGATTCAATGCAGCCTTAAAAGAGGCAAAGGAGGCGGGGGGAGTTTTTCAATATCCACTACATCTATGCACTTTGCTGAATACCACTTCATAAATGTTGAACACGCGATATTAAAGGTAGCCATTACTATTTTTCTTCTATGCGATAGAATAAACGTCTGAGCTCAAGGGTATACAGAGGTCAACTGAGCACGCTGGGATAGATGCCTGCTCAGGTTGCGGCATGACTCATGCTGCTGGTCTTACAGTGGGCGGGGCTTAGCTTTTTACTGTACACACACATACACACAAAGTAAAACGCTAGATGAAACTTGATTTATTTAATAATCGAAATAATCAGGATGTACATATGTACAAATACGTGTAATAATTAAGTTTGCAAAAGACATAGCAAAGATTATGGTATCCAAAAGGACGGTGTCATAGGTACCAGGCACCTGGTAGCATTTCCTGTAGGTGTTACGGCACACCTTTGTACCCCTAAGGTCCTTCACGCCCACCAGCTTCTGCGCCCGAAAATTGTGGGTGCCTACAGTCAGTTGGGCGGACGGCCACCCTCATCATCATCTTCCAAGCACACTAGCTCCTTCAGCGAATCAAAGTTGACGACCCGCCGATTCGCTTGGTTAAGCGTGATACCCTTAGCCTTCACGATATACTTCGTTTCATCCCCTATCCTCACCCGTACCCCATAGGTTTTGGCCCTGTTGACACAAACGAGTCGGCGTATGCGTTGTCCCCATACTCATCCTTGATCTCGTCAGTTAGCTCACCGAGGAACTCCCCAATAGCAGGCATGTATTCACCCCTCCTCGCTGTGAATATCACGCTATCTGTATCGGCATACAAAACCCTCCGCCCAAGAGAATGCAATAGGCCCCAAAGTTTGATGCGCGCAGGCTGTTGTGAAGCTGGCTACAGGAATGTTTGTAACCCGTGAGGTATCTGTGGCCAATTCAGTATTGTTGTACTTTATTATGTAAGTATTACCTACATTCACAATCTCCATGACCTCTTTATCGGGTGCGTTGGCGTAATCCCAGACTTCACTATAACTTTGCGCCAAATGAACGTTCCCTTTACCGGTATTCTGTGCAAATTTTCCCCAAAGACTGTTTAGGCACAATTTTGCACTAAAGCGCTTGCCAGGATTCTTTACAATTTGGGTACGATCAAGTTGTATACCTTCGTGGTCACGGTAACGCTGAATATAAGACGTTTTTTCATCTTCGGTTTCAACCCCTCGCGGATATCCTGACGCCTCAACCTTATCCTTCAAAAACGTTTATATATGGTGTGAAAAGGTTGGGTAGCTTCTGAAACCTCCACACCTCATGTATCTTCATTATTCTATACCCATGGCGAACGGCTAGGGCCAGCTCAGGGCTTGTGTATACACCTCTGATCTTACGCTGGTGGGTGTATGGCCACAATCACCATTGTTCTCTTCCGCACACTTCACGCACAGGGGAAACATGAGTTTGTGATCTATAACGACGGGTAAGATCGGCATCCATAAATCGCGAGGGGGGCACGTCTACGAAAGAAAGGCCGAAATAGTACCTTCAAATTTCTTGAGAACTCGTTGATGGAGGGTAGGTTAGGACCCACTATTTTTTCAGGCGCACCTACGGGGTACGGATTGTTCTTCATCACGTAGGGGTATAAAGAACAGAAATCGTAGTAGTGGAGCTTCACACCCTCCGTAGGTGGAAAGTATAGCTTGAAGGGATTTGTACGCCCACCGAACAAGCTATCACCGCATTTGAGAGGATCCAGTACCATTGAACGCTTGATCGTGTTTATTTCTTCACGGTACGCCCCGTCTGTCTCCATCCGTGCATCATATTCATGCTCCCACAAGACTTTGTGAGTGAACTGGGAGTATAAGTTGATCGCGGGTGCGCGTCCACGCAAGACAGTCGGCAGGAGATCTACCGTGGATATCTCCTACGATTCCACACTCAGGACGGGGGCATCCATGCCACCAGCAACCGTTAAAGGAGTACACAGTCTTCTCGCCAGTGACACGGTTTTCACTTAGACCATCAACCCAAAAAACATGGCCATTAACCTTAATGGGTACTTCCCCGTGTTGCGGGCATGCTTTATGTATACCTGTCTGCTGTGTAGGTGTATGAGCCAGTAAATAGCCTTGTGCCCATAACTGCGGGGTTGTTTCTGTGGATAATGGCTAAGGTGTCTTTAGGCATGAAGTTATTCTTGAACACCGTAAAACATAATGAGCGATGGTGGTTGCGACTTGCAGCGGATCGCATTTGAAACGACATATGTACATCCTTCTAAAGGCCTGGAAACATACTCTAAGCACGCGTACATCATTCACGCAATAACGCTCACATTCATCAGCTATATTATAAGGATTACGTTCATTAAAACTGTTGTAGTATCGATCAAAATCTTCACGTTCATCTGTACTCATACAATCATAGTTAAAGTAATGTTTGGGTGGAGGTAGACCTACGTAATTTAAAGTTTCACTAGTGAGGAATGTGTAAGGGAAATATCCTTTTGAAACCTTAGCTGCTACCCCCTTGGGTAGCTTTGCTAATTTGCAGGGTGTGAATAATAAAGTATCTTTAAATTGTACATTACCTCTTATCTGCATCTGTATTAGTTTGTTGCCTCTTTTCAAGGGATCACCTGTAAATATCTCAGAGGACTCGTGCTCAAGCAGCTCCTTATAAAGGAACTGTGTGTCAAATTTTGCCCCGTTATGGGCGAGAATATACACAGTCATTTTTTTGAACTTGTCCGGTAACTTGACAATATAGGATACAAATAGTTTCACAGGACTATCGTGGACATTCGTTTTAAAAACGTTTGTCCGTTTACCACATTTGTGACACTCATCACACTCGATCTCCATACACTCATCACAGATAGTCTGGCTCACAAGTAAATGTGGAATAACCTCTTTGGTTTCAGCGTTCGTGTATGTTTCTATATCGTAGTACACAGTTATACAAGGGTTGTTTTTAGGCTTGGCGTCTTTCATATAACATACATGCTTTACACCATCCGCCTTATATTTCTCATGGCATGTAGAGCAGTGAATTTCATCACATTTGTGCTTGAAATTTCCCCAATTATCCATCATGTGAAACATACCACATTCACAGATTCTCATTTTCCTGCACGTGCCAATTGATTTATGGAACTCAAAACAGCTATTATTGAAAAATGTGCGTCTACACACATTACAATCCCTCTTCTCAGCTTCAACTACACGGCTTTCACATTTGGGGCTTTTACACTGCTCACATACCATGTGGCAATCTTTACAATGTTTCACTATATCATCCGCAAACTCGAGACACCCTTACACAAATCATGATGTCGTCCATATTTTCGACTTTTGTCATAACTCGCGTAAAGGCACCTTATATTACGGAT
This sequence comes from Bathynomus jamesi, assembly GCA_023014485.1. NCBI lineage: Eukaryota > Metazoa > Arthropoda > Malacostraca > Isopoda > Cirolanidae > Bathynomus > Bathynomus jamesi. The sequence goes on along the minus strand of JAJOZX010003507.1, from coordinate 190,515 downwards.
GGGGAGATATGTTGTCCTGACAGTCCTAAAATAAGTAGGGGTCTTGTACGATCTCTCACACAGCTTTTAAAAACATACACAGTTCTACGACGATCATCCAGTCCAAATACAACTATACGAGCATTCATTTCCTGTTCTACCCTTCTCAGCTCTTCAGGACCCATATTACAGTCAAACTCAAGTTCACAGTCTACAGCTAGTTTACGGGCACGCTCCACCGTAGGCAACCAAATTTTTGCGCCCGTGTATTTAGTACAGTAAACATACGTGCTAAGACTACTGCTATAAAGCCGCAACCACGATCGACGTTTATATGCCGTCTATAAATAGCCTGAGAATTGAAGTTAAGAGTATACGGTGTGGCAGTATGACCCGCAACACGGAATACACGGTCAATATTTACCGTGAAGTTGTCCATATTGAAGGCTGTACTACTTTGGGAGGCCTGCATTATGCGAACTAATATATACTCTACATCAGGGGTCTCCAACCTTTTTTTTGTTCACCGCCCACTTTTACGATTTTTTGAAAATTAAAAAAGCTTATCGCCCACCTTAGATCAAAAAGAATAAATCAACATAATCGATAAAATAAATAATGAAATAAATGTTTAATTACCTTTAATGTGAGCCCACTAGTGGGCGCTACCGCCCAGGTTGGAGACCCCTGCTCTACATTTTCAGCAGCCAAACGCCTGAATGGCACTACTACCCAAAAATCATCTACATAGCTATCATCTGACACGAATCCGAAGGACAGCCTCGTCCTGACTTCACGCTCGTCGCGGTTCTGAGGGGCAAACTCTACAATACGCTCTACAACGCGCCGTAGTCCGTGTTCAATACCGCTGCTATACATGGATCTAGGATCAATCCTGACTATATACCGATTTCTAGTCAAGGCTGGGGTTGGGGTTGCGGTGCGCACCAACTCGAATGTTATACCCTCCTCAACAGAACGGGGTGCAGCTGTGGAGGATGAGTAAGGGGGTATATTTGGGGAAGACGCTGTTGTGGGGTTGGTTGCGTAAGACGTTGAGGGTTGGGGCTCTATTACTGCAGCATCAACAGAACGGGAGGCTGCTGTGGAGGATGAACAAGGGGGTATATTGGCGGAATGCTCTACTGTGGGGTTTGTTGCGTAACACGTTGATGGCTGGGGTTCTATTACCGGTGTTCCAACAATCCTGGATCGCTTTATATCTGACGTGGAGGAATCGTCATCACACCTTCGCTTTGAACGTGCAACAGGTGTCGCTGGTGAGGGCTCATCGGCGGGGGTGGGTACTGTAGATGCACGATCAACGGGTTCATCCGTGATATCGATGATGGGGGGCTGTACATCGTCGTCATTCACGGTTCTGTGGAAGAAGAAAAAATATAAGGAGCAACACTCGTTATTTGTAATATTTTGTAAATGAGCCACTTAGGGGTGTGACGTGTTAGAAATAAAATCTGTAGAAAAATTCAGGTTCACGAGCCCATCCACATGTATTATATCTGGACCTACAGGTTGTGGTAAAACGGTGTTTATGCTTAATATCATTAAAAAAAAGGGGGAAATGTTCTCAAAATTCGTGCATAAAGTTATATCGTGCTATTCGACATACCAATCAGTGTTCAACGAGTACCAAGATGAGGTTTTGTTCCACAAGGGGGTCTATGACGTTAATTCGTTAAAGGGAAATGAACATACAGTCATCGTAATTGACGATCTCATGTTGGAGATGGATAAAACGTTTCCCAAGACATTTACAGTATTCTCCCACCACCTTAACATAAGCGTGTTCTTCATCAATCAGAATCTATTTTTCAAAAATAGATACATGCTCGATGTGTCACTAAATACGCAATATCTAGTCTTATTCACGCAACGTAGAGATGTGTCACAAATTGGGGTATTAGCCAGTCAAATGTTTCCGAATCAGCGTAAGGAGTTTTTGGAGGTTTATAAAGAGGCCACAAACCAACGTTATGGATATTTGCTTTGTGACCTTCACCCGCGAAACATGTTTAGGCTGCTTCTAAGAACGAATATATTTCCAAGCGAACCTGAAACCGTGTATATTCCAGAATGACGAGTAGGCTAAAGAAATACCGCGAATTAATAAAAATCTATCAACGCCTGCCTCGAGCATTGCAGCAGATGTTTGTTAAAAATATCGACTCTGACTTTTTAAAATGCATCTGTGAAATCTGTCTTAATGTTATAAAATGTAATGTTCCAATGAAATCCTCTCAGAAGACTCGCTTACGTCGTTACAAGAACATAATAAGGACGCTCGCCCATAAAAGTCAGACTGTGAGTAAGAAAAAGCGTATTATTGTACAAAGAGGCGGTTCATTCCTGCCCATCTTATTTTCAATTTTGGGACCTTTACTGACTAGATTAATATAATGAAGAAGGTGGTTGTAATCCCGCACGAGGTGTATGCTTCATTACAAAGGAGTCCAGATGCGGTTCTAGAGCCCCGTAAAAGTAGGCTTAAAAGAATGGAAAGTGAGTTGCTAACACTATTAAACAGTGAAAAAGCACCTGAGAAAAGGACCTTGTACCAAGAGGCTTTGCAGAAATTTCTCCATGAGTACGAAGATTATAAGCATCCTACAGAGCTCCCCGTGAGGCACAGATCGAGTAGCGCTGAGCATAGCGACACAGGACCTGAGCAACCAAAGAGTAGCGAAACACAGCACATCGAACATGTGCTAAAAAACAGCCTCCCCCATACATTGAGGAATAAAGGGCTAAGTCTTTATAATCTATTGAGTGAGGACCCCATCATACAGTGGACCGATACAGGCGAGGTCATTGTTGAAGGAACAAAGGTACAAGGATCCAATATCGTTGATATTGTTCATGATCTGGTGGGATGCACCGCACGTGTCACAACTGTGTACACCTTCGCCCCCAGCAGCTGCAGTGTCTCTGAAGAGGAGAAAGAAGAGAGTAGACGGCCAACTTTATCCACGTGCCTCTAAAATACGCAAATGGCTAACGTATTAAGTACACTATTATGACATTTCTAACCCTGCATCCTATGGTGGCGTTAATAGATTGTACAGAGGTGTTTATGGTGTAAGGAAAAAAGATGTTGAGAGATTTTTGCGGGACCAGGATGCTTATACACTTCATAAACCGGTGAGAAAAAGGTTTAAAACAGCCAAGACAACAGCCGCCTCGATTGACTCTATTTGGCAAGCAGATTTAACAGACACGCAAAGATATTCAGTGTACAACGATGGCTACCGTTACATCCTATTCATAATAGATGTATTCTCTAGATGCCTGTGGCTAATTCACCTGAAAAATAAATCGCCCGAAACAGTTGCTAAAGCGGCCAAAACGCTGATGTTGAAAGAAAACAGGATTCCTGGCTATTTTTGTATGGATATGGGAAAAGAATTTATAGGACGAGCTTTTCAGAACATGCTGTCAGAGTTTATATCAGCTATTACACTTCCAATTCTATACATTAGGCTTCTTTAGCTGAAAGAGTTCAACATACCATAAAGTAACGCATGCACCGATATTTTACCCACAAAAACACATACAGATATACTGTATAAACATTCTCGATTCATTAGCTTCATCCTACAACCGTTCACACCATCGTACGATCGGTACAACGCCTAACGATGTTTTAGAAAGAGGTAAGCGCCCGAGAAGAGATGGAGTGCCGCTACCACCACCACACTCTGCGCGTTTCAAAATCAATGACTATGTAAGGCTGTCACGTTCGGGAAATAAATTCGCGAAGGGTTTTGAGCAAGGATGGACACGCGAGATTTTTAAAGTTAGGGCTATGAGGCCTAAAGGCGAGATAATGATGTATTACGTTGAAGATTTGAATGGAGAAAGATCTCGGGAGGGTTTTACTTCGAGGAATTGCAGAAAGTGGCATTTAATTTAGGAAAAAAATGTGTTTAAAATTGAGAAAGTTTTAGGAAACAAAGGTACAGGAAAGAGAAAAATGTACCTGGTGAAGTGGCTAGGTTACCCAGAAAGCTTCAATACCTATATAAAAGCTGATGCAGTAATGAAGCTTAATTAGTATGCAGCATGACTCCTAACCATTTCTACGTCACACTCCCCTCCTCCTCGTCCCTGTATGTACATCCTAACAGCACACTAGCCAACTTTGTAACAGAACTCCATGGGCCCCTTGAGTTGGGCCGTGATTTGTATGAGGTGGGGATATGTGAAATTCAGCTGGATACCCTCTTTTTAAATATTGATTATAAATCGGGATGAAACTATACGTATCGCCCGGACTAAGGTTGCACAGTTTTTCAGTACAACAATGACACTAGGACCGGGTCATTATGGTTCGGCTGAGGATGTTGTGAGAGACTTAAACGTGTGTTTAAAAAACTCAAGTCTTACGAATGATTTATTATACGAAATCGTAAACAAAGGAAACCCTGCACATACTCTAATCCTAAAATCAAAGGTTAACAGAAATCTTAAAGACGGAAGAGTGTTCAAAATTATAACCTAGGGCGATATCGATCAGCCTTCCAAAGAGACACCTTTCACGAGACACCGGATGACTTGTCCACCTTAGTCTATCAATTGAAGATGGAGAAATTGGATGTAAGCTCTCAGCCTCCAGACATGTGCTATATTTACAGAAATATAGCGGAACACCAGTTTGTTGGGGATACCCAGGCACGCCTGCTACGCATAGCACACATCCCCAACCATAGAGGAAGTAGTTTGAGTATTACATATAACATACCCCATTAAGTGAATGTCGCAACTAACCTAATAATCAATATCTCAATATATATAAGAACGATTGAGGGTAAAAATTTCCCATTCGGTGACGGGAGCTTAACAGTGAAGCTGCACTTTCGACGCACTGAGTTATAATGGACAGAAAGCCTTTCACAGTATACCTAGGGGTGAGATATCAGAGTGGTAGTGGACTTGGGTCCATTTTTTTCATCCATACTACGCACCGCTGTCCCACTGTTGTTGTTGTTTAGCCGATCAGCCCACCCTGATCGAGCAAGCCGGCGGCACGCAGGTAACCGATCGCCCTCTCCAGAGTGGACCAGAGGTTCAGCGCACTAGTGATGTGTTGTGTTCGTTGTTGTGCCGGAGCGGTACAGTCTGTCATAATGTGTTCAATTGTTTGTGGTGTGTCCTGGCACAGGTGGCAGGTTTCGTCTATGGAGTTGTCTAGTCTGTGTTTATATGTCCGTAAGTTGGGGTGATGTCCACATCGGAATCGTACTAAGTTAACTCGATCCGATCTGCTCAGGCTGATCTCTGACCTGTTAATGGGTGGTGGCTTCGCACCTAGGACCGCATTTGGACCGAGTCGTGTCAGTGCTTTGTGGGTTAGGTGTGTGTGTATGTGTTTTCTGTACTGTGTGATGTCTGTGGGGTGTGGTATGGAATGGAGTATTTGGTTATGTCTCTCTGGTGTTACCTTAATGGTGCGAGGTGTTGGTGCATGATTGTACATGTAGTGGCAAGGGTATTGTGGGTTAGTTGTCGCTGCTGCCATGAATTGTGTTCCCCTCATGTCTAAATGTTCCCTAACTTTCAGTATTTTTGTTTCTGTGTGCAGGTGTTCTATTGGTGTTGTTTGAGTGCATCCTGCAATGATACCAAATGCGTTGTTTTGTATTGTCTGTAAGGTGTTTATGTGTGTGTTTGAGATAATGGGTGCCAAGCATGGGCTAGCATAGTCCATAACTGAGCGAATATATTGTTTGTATATGAGTGATGTTGTTTCTTGCTGGTGTCCAAAGTTTGTGCCTGTTAGTACCCTAAGCGTGTTAAGTCTTGACGTACATTTGTTTTTAATGTTCTGAATGGGGTTTGCAAAAGATAATGATGTGTTGTATGTGACCCCAAGTATTTTGGTCCTGTGAGTGTGTGGAATGTTGATGTTGTTTAGTGTAAGCTGTGGAATTACCTGGTGTTCTTTTGTGTTGCTTGTAAGCAAGATGATGGTTGATTTTGTGGGCGCTACTTTGAGTCGATTGTGTGTGAGCCAGTCTTGTATACTGTTTATGTATGTTTGTAGGTTATTTGTAGCGGTGTCGATGTTGTTGTGGGTGGATGTTAGAGTGATGTCATCTGCATATGATGATAAGGTAAGCTTGTTGAAGAGGGGGGCAAGGTACTTAAGGAGGAAGGAGTTACAAACAGGTTTTAACGCGGCAGAGGACATATTGGCGGGCACTAAGCCTAAATAAGCTCTAAAAAAGCATTTAAAGCGCACACGGGATGAAATCGTCAAAGACGCAAAGAGAAAAATGCGTGGTGGCGGAAAGAAGAGAACTGCTAGGAAGAAGGGGTTACCAACACGTGGTGGAAAGAAGAGATCTGCTAGGAAGAGGGGTTTACCATCACGTGGCATTAAACGTAAAAGGAAACCAAAAAAGAAGTGCTCTAAGCGTATGAAACCTATGGCTGATCATTTTTTTATCTGATATAAGCTGAGGACACTATCACGAATCATAGATTGACTAATACTCGCAGTGGAAGGTGGCACTATTTCTGACTCGTCATGGCACGTTTCATCCATCCGTGTAGTTCACAGTGCTGTAAATCGGAACTGTCCCTCTTTGATATACCACCTACTCAAGTCTCTATTGAACATAGTGACTTTATTACAATTAATCCGTTAAACACAATTAGTTCGCCCAGTGCCCGTATAAAATTCGTGATACCCAGCTCAGGCCCTTACTTTTTTGACCCGAGTTGCATGCACATGTATGCTAAACTACGCATAGCTCATTCTGACGGAACGGATTGCGATGATAGTTATGCAGCCTACCCTGAAACCAACTTTCTGCACTCCATATTCAGTCAGTGTGACGTATATTTGAATCAGACTAACATCTCATCAGGCACGGGGTACTATCACCTACGAGCGTATCTGGAAAATGTACTCAACTTTTCAAAAGAAGCGAAGGACACCTTTTTATCCGCCGAGGGGTATTACCACACTAAAGATGAAAATGGAATAAAGGATAAATTTAAAAATTCTAAAAAGAAGATATACGAATATTTTGGACGTCTGCATACAGACTTTACTTTCCAGGAGAAGTTGCTTATGAACGGGGTAGATATGAAATTGAAGCTTACCTGCAAGAACCCTGAGATCTGCATAAATCTGGGGACAGACCAAGAAGAAGGCGCGAAACCTGTTGTGATACACATCATGGAAACGTATTTGCGTATACGCCGAGTGAAATTAAGCTCCCCGAAGCAAATAGAAATTGAGAAAGATTTGGTACATACCACAGTGTACAGGGTACAGATCAAGCTGTACACAATCCCCGCAGGGCTGGCGTCGAAACAGCTAGAAAACATTGCTCTTGGAGTCCTACCTAAAAGGATTTTAATTGGAATGCAAGACCACGCCTCGACGAATGGAAATTATAAAAATAGTGCCTTAAAATTCGAGAATTTCGGACTTAAAAATATTACTCTATGCGTAAATGGCATCGCTCTGGATGGGGTAATGGATATGAATTACTGAACAGATGGGGTATTCCCACTCTGCGCGAGAGCTTATAGTACTTTGGTTCATAATACAGGTGCGTGTGATGAACTTGGATTCGGCATAACTCAGAAAGAATTTGTGGAAGAGTTTAATATTTACTCATTTGACGTTACGCCTGACTTAACTGCTGGCGTAAATACGCATTTAAACCCCCAACAGACCGGCACCATTTCAGTGAGGTTGGAGTTTGCCAAACCTATAGACGCTCCTATTAGTGTACTAGTATACCTCGAGTCGCAAGCCCTAATAGAAGTAGATAGATTTAGGAACGTGACCACAGATTTTTAAAATGGACGCGAATACACTCCAGAGAGTCATGAAAAGTGATTGTTTCGCGCGCTCAAAACTTATCGGGGTTTTTGCAAAGAATGAAATAATGAAGCTGGATACTTCGAGAAACTGGTACGGGGCTATCGTTAACACCGACATTGTGGGGGGTGAAGTGATTCAATGGTTTGCAATTTATTTTAAAACTAAGGAAAGAATGTACTATTTCGATTCACTCGGGTTTCCACCATGGTATGACTCGATAATTGTGAAGTTCATAGCGCAACTAGATGTGCCAGAGATTATTTGAAATCAATATCGTTTCCAAGGATATTATACTGAAACATGTGGATTGTATTGTATTTTGTTTCTCATGCATATGTCACGTGGGAAGGGATTTATGAATTTTTTTAAATTATTCGATTTATGCGACACAAATATGAATGATAAAAGTGTATGCAGACAGATAAAAAAAAGGTTCCCATATGTAATGTGTAAGATGTATATTGTGTAAATCTGTGTATACATTTGTAGCCATTAAGAATTGGGCACTGACCCTTTTTGTATATGATTTCTACTATTTAATAAATGGTAATATATCACGTTTTGTTCTTATCCTCAAAAATACATAATCTCCTCGATGACTACGTACTCGCTTGACCGGATGTGAGTCAATACCACGACTTCTGTTTCGCTGGGTAGGCTGTTCGGAGAAGCATTCATAGCATTTATTCCCCTTTCATCAAAAGTGGCAATAACACGCTCAAGTTCCGTCCCGGTCCTATAAGATTAAGTAAAAATAAAGAGAAAATTATTTTTCAAAACGCAGGCACTTCTTAAAAGGTTTAATATTTCTAAAAACCTACCTGAACAAGAAATGTACAAATATAAACACGCTATATATATATATATATATATATATACGCGGAAATAACGACGAAGGATGTAGAGAATAATTGAAAATGTTTTGCAAAACGCAATTATTGTGGCCTTTTATAAGTTAATTCCGATTGAAACGTTATATATATATAGGCCGAGAATAAAGCACAAACTAATTTCAAAACGCGTTTGTTGTGGCACTTATAAGCTAATTAACACTGAATGAAGCGATGTATATAAATGTGACCCGGTTAGGTTCAATTGTGCTAGGTTAGGTCAGGTTATATTATAAACGAGAAAAATTCATCTTTAAATTATCGAGAGCCCTGTAATTTAAATGAATGTCATGAATTTGGATGCGGTTAATCTGCTTTGTGCGCACTATATATATATATATATAATATCCAAGCCTACTCAATCTTATTGTTCACGATTCCAAAAACATACTATATAACCTAAAAAACTTACATTAGCTCGTTTGCAATCTCGCTCGACCGACTGTGATTCAATACTGCGCCTTCTGTTTCGCTAGGTAGGCTGTTCGAAGTATCCATAGCGTTTATTCCCCTTTCGTCAAAAGTGGCAATAACACGTTCAAGTTCCGTCCTGGTCCTGTAAGATTAAGCAAAAATAAGGAGAGACAATAAGAGAAAATACCACGTATTTAAAAGCAGGCAATTCTTAAAAGTTTTTAATATTTCTAATGAGAGTGGACAATAAATAAAAACCTATTATTTTTCACCCAAAATACACACAGAGGAATATATATATATATATATTAGGGTGATTTAAAAATTGACCGAAAAAAAAAAATTAAAATTTTTTTCGGGCCACCCTCTGATTATGTTTAATTTGGTAAAAAAGTAATACATGCAAATTTTGAATTAAAATAATTAATTTTAGGGGTCGCTACCATAAGTTGAAAATCAGACACAAAATAAGAAATATATGCTGTTTCCACACCACCCTTGAGGTAAAGCATACGGCGCGTTACCTTTTTTTTTTAAGTGGAAGTTCCCCGGTAGGCCTATCATAACCACTCTATATTTTCAAATTGACAGTTCTTCTGTAATAATAATAAGACTTCCGTAATAATAATAACCTTTTGTTCATTATATTTCACTCTTAATTTCTTAATGATGATATTGTCTTCTTGTTTTTATTTGGAAGAGCAGCTCTATATTTCTTTACCACTTGGAGGAGATACTGTTTCTGTTCTTCATCATTTGTGATTAGTTTGTTGTATTCATCGACTAATCTAACTCCTCTTTCTGCATTTTCATTAACAACTTGAATTTTTCTTATGACTTGTTTTACGTTGTTGTAGCAGTCATCTTCATTCCACTCTTCAGAGTTCTTATTAAGAAACGTCGATGGGAAACCAAGTTTACTAAAAAATTATTTTGTATTTGCACTAAAAAGTCTTCCAGTTCTCTGTTTTCAATAACTTTAGGGTCAATAACCGATTTTTTCTCTGGATTTGGTTCGGCGCCGTTTTGCAATGCTTGCTTCATTCGGTTTTTAGTTTGGTGTAGCACGCCATCATTAAAGAAAGCAAATACTATTAACTCCTCTGAAAGATACCATAAATGATTCATCATTTTCTTCAGGGCAACAGTTGCAATGCGTTCATCTTTTAGTTTGTACAGTTGCAGTTTCTTCAACATCTCTAAATCGAGACGAGGAGCGAGAACTGAAACTGACGCTGTAAACCAGGATTTAACATATATTTGTACAGCAAAGAGGCAGATATCTCTAAGACCTTTTTCTTCGCTGGGTGTTAATTTAAATTGTGTTTTAAACAACCAAATTTTCATGGCATAAATGACTTTTGCCATCCATCTTGCTCGGTGAACGCCAGCTGGTCTTCTGAATGAAACTCCTCTCTTTGGTACTCCACCAAGGAAAATGATTGTCAGTTCCAGCAATTTTTTGTAATCGTCACGAGGTTGATGTTCTTCAAGTTGAGTGGTAGCAAACTCAATCACTTCTGCTTTTATATCAGTAATACTAGGTATGGTATTTGGATCATCTAATGCTGTTCTGTAGTTTTTTGTGTCTAATTTTGACCATTTCATTCTAAATCGTTTGAAAATTGCAATACCAGGTCCTGATGATGCAGGCAATGAATGCGAAACAACAGCTTCTAACACTATTTCTAGTATGTGATGTCTGCAGGCCAGCCACAGCATACGTTTGTTCATTTTCTGTTCAAGAAGAACACAGGCACCATTTCTACGACCTGTATTCAATGCTGTGGTGTCAAAACACATGCATTTTATTTTGTCTGAGATATCCCAATCCAAACAAGCTTGGTGGACGGCATTTGCAGTTAATTCTCCTGTGCTTGCAGTGATTTTTGGAACACCAAGAAGTTGATCAATGCCATCTCCTGAAATCAGTAGAGGGAGTCGTTCAACAATTTATCGTCCTGTTATGTCTTCTATTAATTTTCCGTCCCAATGAATGGTTAAAGGAACATCAGCTTTAAACTCTTTCTTTAAATTTTCTCCAAATTTTTTCCGAAATTTTTCTCTTGCTCTTCTTATAGATGAATAACTGACATTGAATTCTTCTGCATTTTTTTCAAGACCTTCAATCGTTGGTGTCATCACTAATGATACACTTCTATTGCTCATTTTTGTTACATCAAGGGCTGCAAGCAATGTATCACCAAGCAATTTTTGTTTCTTTCGTACAGTCTGTTTTGAGGTGGATGGTTCACTAGAATCAACCGTAAACTCTTCATCAGATGTTGTATTTTGTCTTTCAGCACCAGAACTGGTAGTTGAGTCACTGAGAACTACAGTTTCTTCAAATCTCGACATTTCTCTTGCTTTTCTTATGTTTAATTGTTCTTCCTTTTTCTTAGCATACTTTTCTTTCTTTGCAAACTCTTTATCAATCCCATCCACTTTTCCTTTTCGCCCCTGTTCTCGCTGGAGTTTTAGAAATAGCTTATCTTCTTCAATATCAATTAGCTTCATAGCATCTGCATGTGCTATATCAAACAGGCTATCTAATTCTTGGTTCCATTTGGTTTGCTTATCTAATAGATTTTTTTATTGTTTCGCCTTATTCTCTTTATTTTTCTTTAATCCTTGCCATTCTTTGAACAGTTTCTCAATTTTGTCAACAACGTGCGACTTCTTTCTAGTTGGAATTCGTGCTCCTCCCCATACTGCCAAACATCATTTGCAGTAGACAAGCAGGCTTCTCGAGTTGATTGTTTTTTGTTTCTGTAAGCCATAAACAAAGCCATAGTTTCTCGCTTTGATGGAAGAACTGTTGTTTTAAGTGTATCTGATGGTTGTCCAATAAGCCAAACATTAGTATCTTTTCTTGTGTGCATAGCAGTACCCCTGCTAGAAGATGGCGGGGGTTCCATGACGAGAGTCGACAGCAGAACCTCTTACACTCACGACAGTCAGACGACTACTGAATTATAGCTGCACAGAAGTACAGTGTACAAGTGCCGGTTGCCCTCAATATTCGGTCACAACAGAGTGTAAATGGTTACAAGAGTGTTGTATTTACTCAGCATTGTTAGCGCTATGTGCATTAACGCACTTATCACACGGAACAGATATTATAAGAAAAACGTCACAGTTCAAAACTCAATTTCCTGAAAGTAAACAGAAAAGTAATAGTTTAGATTACGGTAGCGACCCCTAAAATACATTAGAATCACCTGAAATTTTGTATACATTACGTTTTTACCAAATTAAACATAATTAGAGGGTGTCCCGGAAAAATCTAACAATCGATATTTTTGAATCACCGTAATATATATATATATATATATATATATATATATATATATATATATATATATATATATATATGAATAGAGACCGTCCTCTGGGCAGATAGCACTTCAGTTCGCTTTATTATGGTCAGACAATATTTTAAAAATGGTTTTCAAAACGCATTTATTGCAATTTGATTTCCTACTGCGGTGGTGCATTATCGAGAAAAATTAAGCACCACCATATATATATATATATATATATATATATATATATATATATATATATATGAGGGGAGACAATGGAAAAGCACAATGGATTAATTTTTACGCTGAAGAAAAATTCGAAACAAAAGAAAATTAGATTCCCAATTATAAACGAGAAAAATTCATCTTTAATTATCGAGAAAAATATTACTAAAACCATACCATATATTTAAAATAGTTTGCAAAACGCTATTTATATGGTAATTAGCACTGATTGAAACGGAGAATATATTCACTTACATCTCAATTGAATTGCCTGTTGAATCTTCCGATGTATCCATCGCAATTTTCTGTAACAAGCTGTGTTGATAGGAGATCCCCCCGGTCTGCAGCGTTGAAGAGGTGCAGTGCTGCTTGGGCATATTCGGACTCGTCCTCCAACAAATCGGGGGTGTTGTACAAAGACCGCTGACTCATTGCTGTTGTGTAAAATCACTAGCTGGGGAAGATGAGGCTGTGTGTCGTGATTCGTTCTTTATAAGAGGGGCGTGCGATCAACCCACAAGAACGAACCTTGGCACCCTATTGGTTGGCGGTGAAATTTGGGCGGAGATTAGATCCTAGGTCTGCATTTTCGACCAACCCGAGGACCTGGCTCCTCCCATCAGTGTCGTGATTGGCTAACTCCATTAAGTCTGGGCATGAATTTGGACGGTGCTTAATTGTAGGCCTGCATGCATCCCAACCGAGGTCTGGGTACAGTGTAGTGATTGGCTGTCCCCCGTCAAATCTGGGCGGGCCATCTGCCCCGCGAATCGGGCATTATCTGATACAAATTTTATTTTTCTGTGATATTCCATATCGTTGAACAAATACTGATTTAAGATTTGGGAAAAGTGGCTGGCCATGAAGGCAATGTTTATCTTCTGAACAATTCAATTCAGTTTTCTGCGAAAAATAAGATACAGACCATATCTTGTTTGTCTATTTTTTTCGGAAAACTCATTGTCATGCTTTGGAAGGTTAAAAACAAATATATTTACTGTGGAAGACGTCTCGTCCATTACGGGTAAACAGCGTATTTGCTTATATGGTCGCATACTGATTAGAAAACACATGTATTGTGTGTGCTGTACTAAACTGACATAAAATAATTTTAGAATACTTGTCTCTCTTGTTACAAGAGAACCTTTCTCTCAAAATTATTTACTGAAGAGATAGTCTTAATCTTTGCGGGAAAACCTGTATTATATACCATATGTCCCACAAAAAAGTACACCCAACTTTAGATTGTACTAACTCCTCCAAAAATTGAGATATTTTGGATTGTTTGTTTGATTTAATATAGCAAATTATTCTTTGTTAACGTTCAAATTTATTCATGTTTAAACGATTTAGTGTTTAAGCATCTGCTTTTAACTGAAGGGTACAGCAAAATGGGTTGCGCGGAGTGATCATTTCTCCCAGCCAGATAGCTCCTCTTGCTTTAACCAAGGTGCTACTTTTTACGTCGCAGGATATTGCAAATATTTTTTAAAATAATTCGAACTTTTGTATCTAAGATACGAGTCATACATATAAATGAAGAATCTGAATTACTAAATTTATAAATAACTTTGAAACCCTTATCATGCAGTTTACACGAAGGCAGCGCGTTCTCATGGTCACAACTTATCTGCAAACTAAAAGCTTAAAACAAGTTCAGAATACCTTCGAACTGCAATTTCCCGATAGAGCTTCTCCAACTAAACATACAATTTTGAAGAATGTTCGGAAATACAAAGAAGAAGGAACGGTCCTCAATTTGAACAAAGGACGTTCAGGCCATCCGAAGACGGCAAGAACAGACGAGAACATTCAGCATGTTCGGCATTTATTAGAGAGACATCCAAAAGTGTCCACCAGGCGAAATGGTACAGAACTCTCACGCATGTCATTTCATCGAATAGTTCGTGAGGATTTGAATTTGTACCCATACAGAATGGAAATTCGACATCAACTCATTGAAGGAGATCTACCTCGCCGCCTAAGATTTGCCCAGTGGTTTCTTGAAAAACCAGAAAGATTCACGGAACAATTAGTGGTTGGAGATGAGGCGGCCTTTTTTATGAATGGTCTAGTGAACAGACAAATCTGCCGTCAGTATGCACCAAAAAATCATCCACCTGACAATCATATCTACGAAAAGAATAACTCTAGACAAAAACTGTCTCTCTGGGTAGGACTGTGCGGTAATGGAGCGGTAATTGGCCCGGTCTTTTACGATGGTAATCTAAATGGTGAAGCTTACCTAGAAATGATAGACCGAGAAATCCTTCCACAAATACGTATTACTTATGGAAACCGATTTAATCGTATTTGGTGGGTGCAAGACGGAGCTCCTGCTCACAAGGAGAGTTATTGTGAAGGAACGCTTGCAGGAAGTCTTCCACCAAAGAGTAATTGCTACAGGCCATGACATTGAATGGCCTCCCAGAAGCCCTGACTTGACCCCGTGTGATTACTTTTTATGGGGTCATTTGAAAAATAGAGTATTTGCATCACAACCTATCAATTTAGATGATTTGAGGACTCGCATCACAGCTGAAATCAACTTGTTAAAAGACAATCCAGATCTTATCAAAAGAGTGATGGGGAAGATGAGAGCTCGACTCCAGATTTGTATCGATAGGAATGGCGGTCATGTTGAAAGAAAACGAAACTAAGCATAACTTTTGCAATAAGGAATAAAGAAAAATCTGCTTTGTATCTTATTAAAATTATGTTAAAGTATCTATTATTATGTATTTGTCTTTTCATTACATCGATAGCACACACATTATTTTTTCATTGACCAATTTTGCGCAATCCATTTTGTTGTACCCTTCAGTTAAAAGCAGATGCATAAACACTAAATCGTTTAAACATGAATAAATTTGAACGTTAACAAAGAATAATTTGCTATATTAAATCAAACAAACAGATCCAAAATATCTCAATTTTTGGAGGAGTTAGTACAATCTAAAGTTGGGTGTACTTTTTTGTGGGACATATGGTATATATATATATATATATATATATATATATATATATATATGTGGTCACTAGGATATATGTTATTTGCGCAGAAGGGGCCCCAACTCGAATCTTGTGTGATAAATCTGTCCGTGGAAGAATAGCGTGTGGAAACCTATTTAAACACCATCTTGGAGTATCTGCCTGCTGATAACTTGGATGGGCCTCTATTGTCGTATATATATAAATAAATTAGCCAAAATATTTAAAAGAATTATCAGGAAGGCTCCGTTTAAACTCTGGATAGGTGATAACATTGTCTATTTTCCTGGCTATGAAAAAAAATATTTTAAAATCAACAAGAATTCGCAATTATAAATATCATGAAATTTATTTCACGAAAGTG
This sequence comes from Bathynomus jamesi, assembly GCA_023014485.1. Classification (NCBI taxonomy): domain Eukaryota; kingdom Metazoa; phylum Arthropoda; class Malacostraca; order Isopoda; family Cirolanidae; genus Bathynomus; species Bathynomus jamesi. The sequence goes on along the minus strand of JAJOZX010003507.1, from coordinate 174,486 downwards.
ACACGAGAAAAATATTTATGATGAATAAAACCACGAAGGGTTTGTGTTTCTTTTCCCTTCGTTTTTTTTTATATATATATATGTAAAAATGAAATGAATAATCAATATTCATTTTTACATAAGAACCAAAATCGCTTAACGCGAGTTTGGATAGTAATTTTACTTGTGGCTTCCTATTCTTGATCGTGTCAAAACCCTACGATCTACCATACCTATGGTTTAGTCGTATCCATTTTTATTTGTTATAGAAGTTATTAATTAATTATGATTGTCTTGCATTTCACCCTCGTCCCTAGATTATGCATACACATTGCATATAACTCTTTGCCTCTAATTCGTTCTTATAAATCTTCCTAATAATGATTTGTATTATACGTACAAAATTTAATAACTATGACGTCATAAAGTAACTTAATTCTCTTCACGTTTTCCATACCTTGAACACTGAATCACGTGTTTAGTATTTGGACATCTTCCGTATTGAATGTATGGTAAATTCCTTAATAATAATAATAATAATAAGAATAATAATAAAAAAAAAAAGAAACTTCATTCTCTATACATCATTAGTTATGTTGTTTCCTACCTATTGTCTACTGATACCTATCAACCTATCAGTCCATATTTTACGCGTCTCTGTATTACGCACACAACCCATTGGATTATGTACATGTAAAATACGTCCACATATATTTTTTTTTATTATTATTTTTTTAAGTGCGTTGAACCTTCAAGGCATTCATTAGGCTTACAGTAGTTAAATGCTCAAATTTGCGAATCAGCAGAACCGAACGTTTCTAAGATAAACATCTTTCGCTCTGATCCAAATCTATAACATATAATGTAATATAACATATTATGTTGTATATAAATTATCTTGTCATGTCTCATGTACTTGTGTTGTACTAATAACCATATATATAATAACCATATATAATCTGACCATATAATCTGACCATATAATCTAACCATATAATCTAACCATATAATCTAACCATATAATCTACCATATATATATATAAAAACACTGTAAGAATGGTAACGACGTAATGTACTTCAATGAAACTATAATTGAATGTAATGACTTTATATATAATGTAAGAATGTACTTTAATAGAATTGTAAGGGACAATCAGAAGCGAATGGGAAGTAATCCATAATCGAAATCATAATTGTAATAAACCCAAACAAAAATGATATCGCCTTCAGAAATGAAGACGTGGCAAAAAAAAAAAGATTAGTTTTATTTTTATTTATTTTTTTAATTTTTATTTGGAAACTTTCAAACACCTGATCGTGTTTAAAAGGGGGGAAACTTAACCTCCAACTGCCATCCCCCAACATTCAGGCATATTTTTATACATGTATTTGTAAAATGAAGGACACTTCATTACGAGACTCTGCCTTGGTCACTGCCAAGAGACTCCCCTGGTTAGCAGCCTCGCTGCGGGGAGGGAGGTCGAACCTCTACCCCTGTAAATTCAGAGCAGTACCTGTATATTTTTAAGAAGTAAATTTACAGTAAGAGAAACTTTTTATTTTCCCCCTCGAGTTGGGCTATCGTCAGAGGAACTTAGTAAAGTCGAAAAGTTATAAAGTATCAGAGAAAGAATTAGAAAATTATAGAAGAAAAGTATCAGAAGAAATATCCGTTGCTTGCCTCCCTAACTAGAACCCCCTTCGAATCCGAACCGACAAAGGGCCATAAAGGGGGGGGTTAACAGTTGGCGACCCTATAGCCAGGATAAACACATAGAAGAAGGAAGGGTCTAACAGAGCTGGCGACCCTTTACCAGGATAAGAAGATTTATAAAAGAAGAAGATTTATAAAAGAAGAAGATTTATAAAAGAAGAAGATTTATAGAAGAAGAAGACTTATAAAAGAAGAAGACTTATAAAAGAAGAAGACTTATAAAAGAAGATTTATAAAAGAAGATTTATCAGGATAAAACCATTTGACCGGCGTGTCACGACTTCTAGTTCGTAACATCCACCCTTGACCGGTGTGTCACGACTCCAAGTTCTTCACGCCTAGTTTTCATCCAAGAAGAAGTAGCCAACAAGACGTCTTCAGGACACGTCTCTAAGGATTTCCCCATAGAAAATTTTGTTAAGTACATTTTGTTTTCTTAAGTAATTTATACACTTGAAAAGTCAGTATTATTAACAGTCAATAATGAGTATCAAGTCAGAATTTACACAAAACACAGTGAACATTTCAGACACCAGTGATACATTTTCTTAGTGAAACAGTAATTGTAACAGAGTTAAATGTAAGAGAGAATTAATTTCAGAGAGAATTAATTTCAGAGAGAATTAATTTCAGAGAGAGTTAATTTCAGAGAGAGTTAATTTCAGAGAGAGTTAATTTCAGAGAGAGTTAATTTCAGAGAGAGTTAATTTCAGAGAGAGTTAATTTCAGAGAGAGTTTATTGTAACAGAGAGTTTATTGTAACAGAGTTTATTGTAACAGAGAGTTTATTGTAACAGAAAGTTTATTGTAACAGAGTTAATTTCAAAAGAGAGTTAATTTCAAAAGAGAGTTAATTTCAAAAGAGAGTTAATTTCAAAAGAGAGTTAATTTCAAAAGAGAGTTAATTTCAAAAAGAGAGTTAATTTCAAAAGAGAGTTAATTTCAAAAAGAGAGTTAATTTCAAAAAGAGAGTTAATTTCAAAAGAGAGTTAATTTCAAAAGAGAGTTAATTTCAGAGTTATTTTCACTGTTATATTCAGTATAGAATAATTTTATTTTATGTACCAAACATAATAATACCAGAGTGAAATGTTGTTTACATTTTATATTTTTGTTTGCAAATTTTTTTCAATTACTGAATTGAATTGACTTGCAAATTAAGAGAGAGAGAGTTTACAGAGAGTTTATAGATTTAGAGAGATATTTGAAGTCAGTTTTAGTTGCAAAGAAGTTGCAAGTCAGTTTGTTGCAAAGAAGTTGCAAGTCAGTTTTGAAGTCAGTTTTAGTTGCAAAGAAGTTGCAAGTCAGTTTTCGTTGCAAACAAGTTGCAAGTCAGTTTTGAAGTCAGGTTTCGTTGCAAACAAGTTGCAAGTCAGTTTTGAAGTCAGTTTTCGTTGCAAATAAGTTGCAAGTCAGTTTTCGTTGCAAATAAGTTGCAAGTCAGTTTTGAAGTCAGTTTTCGTTGCAAACAAGTTGCAAGTCAGTTTTGAAGTCAGTTTTCGTTGCAAACAAGTTGCAAGTCAGTTTTGAAGTCAGTTTTCGTTGCAAACAAGTTGCAAGTCAGTTTTGAAGTCAGTTTTCGTTGCAAACAAGTTGCAAATCAGTTTTGAAGTCAGTTTTCGTTGCAAAGAAGTTGCAAGTCAGTTTTGAAGTCCGTTTTCGTTGCAAAGAAGTTGCAAGTCAGTTTTGAAGTCAGTTTTCTTTGCAAAGAAGTTGCAAGTCAGTTTTGAAGTCAGTTTTCGTTGCAAAGAAGTTGCAAGTCAGTTTTGAAGTCAGTTTTCGTTGCAAATAAGTTGCAAATCAGTTTTCAGTTGGTTGCATCCAAAAGGGATAACCAAACCCCAGAGATTTATAAAGATACTTGACAAGCGTTCAAGTTAGATAGTTTAAGTTTCAGAATACTTGACAAGCGTTCAAGTTAGACAGTTAAGTTTCAAGAATACTTGATAAGAGTTCAAGTTACAGTTCAGAATACTTGACAAGCGTTCAAGTCAGATAGTTTCAGAATACTTGACAAGAGGTCAAGTCAGAAGGTTGCGCCAAGATGGACAACCGCCCCCAGAGACATAGAAATACTTGCAAGAGGTCAAGTCAGAAGGTTGCGCCAAAAGGGACAACCGCCCCAGAGATTTATAGAAATACTTGCAAGAGGTCAAGTCAGAAGGTTGCGCCAAAGGGACAACCGCCCCAGAGATTTATAGAAATACTTGCAAGAGGTCAAGTCAGAAGGTTGCGCCAAAAGGGACAACCGCCCCAGAGATTTATAGAAATACTTGCAAGAGGTCAAGTCAGAAGGTTGCGCCAAAAGGACAACCGCCCCAGAGATTTATAGAAATACTTGATAAGAGGTCAAGTCAGAAGGTTGCGCCAAAAGGGACAACCGCCCCAGAGATTTATAGAAATACTTGATAAGAGGTCAAGTCAGAAGGTTGCGCCAAAAGGGACAACCGCCCCAGAGATTTATAGAAATACTTGATAAGAGGTCAAGTCAGAAGGTTGCGCCAAGGGACAACCGCCCCAGAGATTTATAGAAATACTTGATAAGAGGTCAAGTCAGAAGGTTGCGCCAAAAGGGACAACCGCCCCAGAGATTTATAGAAATACTTGATAAGAGGTCAAGTCAGAAGGTTGCGCCAAAAGGGACAACCGCCCCAGAGATTTATAGAAATACTTGTAAGAGGTCAAGTCAATAGGTTGCATCCAAGAGGGACAACCGCCCAGTTTTGAAGAAGTTAGTTTTGAAGAAGTTAGTTTTGAAGAAGTTAGTTTTGAAGAAGTTAGTTTTGAAGAAGTTAGTTTTGAAGAAGTTAGTTTTGAAGAAGTTAGTTTTGAAGAAGTTAGTTTTGAAGAAGTTAGTTTTGAAGAAGTTAGTTTTGAAGAAGTCAGTTTTTAAGTCCCAAGTCATTTCAATGCAATCAATTGAATTCAACTTTTTCTTTGTAAGTTAAGAGAATTTAATTCAACCTTTTTTTGTGTTGTAAAGAGAACCTTTCTTTGTTTTGTTGTAAGAGGGAAATGGACCGATTTGTCTTTTCTTTTTTATGCCATTGTTGCGTATAAAAATATATAGGTGAAATGACATTTGGTTGTTTGTAACCCAAAACAGTTTTTACAATTGTATGTAACGATTTGGTAATCATTGTAATGTATATGTGATAATAATAGTTGTGTAACAATTAATCGATCATGTACCTAATTTATCCTGCTCTGTACGATCGGGAAATTTACCCGTATGAAATTTCAGTCATTTAATTTTTAATAAAACTTCTACGCAATAAAACAGATGTATTTGTCTATATGCAAACAAGTTTTCAGACTAAAAATATCAAATAATTCAAAATTCTATCAACATTCAACGAAAGAGTATGATTTTTCTACTTAACCTGCAAAAATTATTAAACCTTTTTAATATTTTTTTTTAGTATATAAAAAAAATAATTTTTAATGTAAAATTTACCTGAAATTATTAAAAGAAAAGATTGTTCGAAATGCTTTCCTTCCATTTCAATAACACTTTTTATTCTTGGCCGAAACTCATCTAAGGTTCGATTTACTTTTATTTTTAATAATATTATAAAATTATGTTTAGCTCATTAAAATGCATAAATTGATTTATATTTTTAATTTGTATTCTTAACTTTCTTAATTCAATTATCGTACCGATACTTCTGGTTAATGTTTATATAGTTCATATATAGCTAGGAATGTTACTAGTCGAATTTAATTCCATCTTCAAAAATTCAATTTTTAAACCGTGAGATTTACTTTCATCAATTGTAAGTCCTCTAAGTACATTTCTTTGTATTACCTTAATACGTGGAACTGATTTAATTAAATACTTAAATACTACCTTGAACTTAAAGGATTTTATAATAATAATGATAATAATAATAATAACAACAATAATTGACTCAAAAGATTTTATAACCCTAAAACCCATCTTAAATTATTATACATTATTTTTAAACTTTGTTAATTCAAAAACCTTCCAAATCTCTACACATACACACGCATGTATGCACACTATATATACTATATATACAAACCTTATTCTAAAATCATTCGATATCACAAACTATTTCATAGCGTGTAGGTGCTAACTCTGCTATTTATATAGTCCTAAGCCTTTTTGCTTACTATATATAAATTTTTGCTCAGGCATTTATTCAGTTAATTTAAGAATCCTTCCGCTAGTCTGTCCCTCAAAGTTATGATACACACTTTGTATCTAATACACACAAATACACACTAGACCACAGGTCTATACATCATCCATTACGTAATTCGATTTTTTACCTACAATAGTCAATAAAATTAGTTATAGACTGCACGATCAGGGTAACTTTGGAAAATAATTTATATTTTTTTCCTTTTACCTACTATTCATTATGTACATAATTTTTTCCCACAGAAAAATAAAAATTTTGTAAAAAAATTTAACAATATCATTCTTTGTCTAGCGTAATTGTTTGTCTAAAATTGAAGTATTAATCTTTGAATTTTTTATATTATATAATAACTCACTTGCTCTGTATAAAAATTTGTAATGTAAAGAAAAAAATTCGTCATCTAACTTGAAGTAGTTAGGATGTTATTTTCTCATTTGTATTGTATTAATGGTACCCTATTAGATTATTGTATAAATATCGTTTTTTTTTAAAAGGGGAGAGCAATGTAAAAATGAAATGAATAATCAATATTCATTTTTACATAAGAACCAAAATCGCTTAACGCGAGTTTGGATAGTAATTTTACTTGTGGCTTCCTATTCTTGATCGTGTCAAAACCCTACGATCTACCATACCTATGGTTTAGTCGTATCCATTTTTATTTGTTATAGAAGTTATTAATTAATTGTGATTGTCTTGCATCTCACCCTCGTCCCTAGATTATGCATACACATTGCATATAACTCTTTGCCTCTAATTCGTTCTTGTAAATCTTCCTAATAATGATTTGTATTATACGTACAAAATTTAATAACTATGACGTCATAAAGTAACTTAATTCTCTTCACGTTTTCCATACCTTGAACACTGAATCACGTGTTTAGTATTTGGACATCTTCCGTATTGAATGTATGGTAAATTCCTTAATAATAATAATAATAATAAGAATAATAATAAAAAGAAAAAAAGAAACTTCATTCTCTATACATCATTAGTTATGTTGTTTCCTACCTATTGTCTACTGATACCTATCAACCTATCAGTCCATATTTTACGCGTCTCTATTACGCACACAACCCATTGGATTATGTACATGTAAAATACGTCCACATATATTTTTTTTT
>JAJOZX010003507.1:115000-162500 GCA_023014485.1 Bathynomus jamesi | reverse complement strand
GTTGTAAACAATGTGATTCCTTTTACATAGGTCAGACGGGAAAGGATTTGCCCACACGTATAAAACAGCATCAATATTCCGTTAGAACAGGACAGTTGTCCAGTGTCCTTTTTGTCCATTTGTCAGTTATCCCACTGTATTGATTGGAATAATGCTTCAGTTTTATTTCACTCTAGCAACATTGTTAATAGAAATATTCTTGAGTCTGCCATTATCCAACTTACAAATAACTTCAACATAAGCAAAGGTCTTTTTCAACTCGATCCTGTTGTTTTGAATTCCTTCAGAACAGATTTAGATAAGAAAGGTAGAACGCTAAATCTTTGGTAAACTTGTATGCCACCCTAATAACTTTTATTTTTCAATTTTTATATTCAAAAAAAGGGCAGAGTGCTAAAACCCGGGCAGATTTCCAGTATAAATTTGTATATTTTTTTATCTATAACATTGGTTGGAAACAATTCATTTAATCTTGTGCTAAAAATCGATAGTTTTTCCTTATAAATCTGTGTGCCCCTCCCACAATACTTTAAGTTTGTTTCTCCGTTTATTGTATATATATATATTTTTTTTTCTGTAACCTATATATAGGCTGTAACTCTTTATGTACTTCAGTGTTCCTGAGGATGTCATTAGACGAAAGCGCTTGAGCACCATTCTGTGTTTCCTTTCCTTCGTGGTTTTATTCATCATAAATATTTTTCACGTGTTACTTTCGTGAAATAATTTTCATATATATATATATATATATATATGATACACACAGACAGTGCATGGAACAAGGAACTCTTCTGGGATAATTAAATCCACTATAGTCCGAATAATTAATGGTAAATGACAAATACCATAGTTTTTCTTTTTCATGATGCTAGCCCGACGCGGGCAACGGGTCACTCGCAAAGAGGTCCCATAAATATAGCTTCCCTCACCAGCTATCTGCAAAGCAGACAGGATCCAGCTTTGGGACATGGATCTAGGGTTTAAAGCAGCCTAGCCCTGCTACATTTAGAACCTCAATATAAGCAAAAGACTCGCTGCCTTCACGTCAGATTGAATACATAACAGAAAAAGGGGTAACTATTTACCATTACTTATTCGGAATATAGTGGATTTAATTATCCCAGAAGAGTTCCTTGTTCCATGCACTGTCTGTGTGTATCATAAAAAACTCAGGGGACCATTCTGAGTTCATTCCCATATATATATATATATATATATATATATATATATATATATATATATATATATATATATATATATATATATAGTGTGTGTGTGTGAAGGGGTCATTGGGAAATTATTTTCCTTTTGGATTGAAGTGTTTTACACCAGCCTTAGACCCACGGTTGGGGTTTATTTTGCGTACGGGTTGTTTCTACACCCCACCTTAGACCTATGGGCTCTTTTTCTTTCTTTTTGATGTTTTATCCTCACCTTAGACCTACGGGGAGAACATTAGGATACCCTGAGTCCCGCCCGGGGTACGGACCCGGTTCCTTTTACCGCACGTGACACTTGGATGAGGCGCAGAGCGCCCAGCAGGTGGACGCGGTGATGCCACGGGCGCCCAGCAACCGGACGCACGGGGCTCGTGCCCACCAACTCGCGGCGCGTTAACTGATGCACTGGCTAATGATGCCCAGAGGCACTGGCTGATGATGCCCGGAGGCACTGGCTGATGATGCCATGAGGCACTGGCTGATTAAGCCAACTGGCTGATTAGGGGCACTATAAGAGAGCGGCGGGGTGGATGAAGAAGTCATATGCGTCTGACAGCTGTCAGGCGAAGAACCCTCCTCTGGGTCCTCTCCTCTTCCTTTCTCTCTCTACCCCTTTGAGGTGTGGGGTTGGCAACAAAGGGGTGGGGGGGTGCATTGCAGCAAATGGGGGTGGGGTGCATTGCAACAAAGGGGGTGGGGGTTGCATCTTGCAACAATATGCAACATTATGCAATTGCATTTGCACTCTACCTTTTTTCGTCCATACTACTAGCGTGAAACGTGGCATATACAATTATATGTACATTGACCCATACTAAGTATTTTTGGATATGGAACCCAAACTTCAGTGACCTGGTGGTCAAAATAGGAACTAATTGATTTTGAAGAAATTCTACCAAATTCCTGTATATAGAGACCACAGTGTACCCTTTTTTGCAAGTAGGGCATGGTTCAAATTAATCAGTTAATCAGTTAATCATTGTTTCGAACTTAATCATTAATTAATTAAAAAATATTTTTAGAAAATGATGGAAAGTGATTAATTTTTCTCGTAATTTCACCATCATTTTACCTTAAATTTTGTAATGTATCATTTGAATTTGGCACCTTTTTGCGTGTATAAACTGTCTAATCTACCCATGCCTAATTTCTTGAACTAAAGCAAACTAAATGTTTGAGCAAAATGTTTTCTTCGGTCTTATCTCACGCAAAAGAAATAAAGCTCTTTCTTACTCTTTTCAGAAGTATTTAATTTGTATTCATTTTTAGTCAGTTAATAACTAATTAATTAGAAAATTTCATCATTCATCACTTTTCCTAAAAATTATTAATTAATCATGCCCTAATTGCAACTGAACAGATCAGAATTCGGTCATATTTTAACTACAAAAGTATTTTTAATAGTCTAGTCCAGGGGTCCCCAACCTTTTTGTGCCGAAGAGCACATTCAAGACTACCGGTAGTGCGGCGGGCACCATTTACTTTTTCAAGGCAAATTTATAGTTGAACTTAATAATGAACATAATACACAAAAAAAACATTTAATTCCTATGTAAAATAATGAACATAATACACACAAAAAACATTTAATTCCTATGTAAAATAATGAACATAATACACAAAAAACCATTTAATTCCTATGTAAAATAATGAACATAATACACAAAAAACCCATTTAATTCCTATGTAAAATAATGAACATAATACACAAAAAAACCCATTTAATTCGTATGTAAAATAATGAACATAATACACAAAAAAAACAAGGATGGGCTAACTAAGAATCTTAGAAAAATGATCAAAACGATAACTTAATTTATTTATAAAGAAATAATTATTTTCAAATAAATGAGCATCTGTTTCTGTAATTAACTACTAAAATTTAATAAAATGTTAAGTATGTTACATATTTTAAATATTTAGTAACTAAATATTTAAAATATGTAACATACTTAACATTTTATTAAAACTTTAAATAAAAACTTATCAACCGTAGTCAGTCAGTGGCGGGCACACGCAAAAGGGTCGGCGGGCACCATGGTGCTCGCGGGCACAGGGTTGGGGACCCCTGGTCTAGTCCATCATGTTGTTTCATCTTTTCTGACGAAAAATTAATAAAAGTGAATTACATTTTTGCGCAAAATGCGAAATATTTTCATTTTGGGTGCTAGATATGCAACAGAAATGCATTTACTCTATGTACAATTTTATATAAAATATTAACTATGCATATAAATGGTTATAATTTGGTATATAATATGTGTCCCTGCATACCTGTCAGCTCTCACGCTTTTGGCGTGAAACTCATGCTTTTTACTTCTATTTTGAAGATCCTATGACTGAGATGTACCTGAAATTTTATCAGTCACTGCTTCCGATCTTTACTCAGTTCAACCTGTGACCCCTGGACCCCCGCGACAGTCAATCTCACGCCTTCCTTCAGTTTGGGGTTTGCCGCTTTCGTCCCTACGTTATTTGATGCGACTACAGTAGTGGTTAATGCATTTCACAAAAATCCCTCTAATTTCGGAAGTGGCCCACAGACTATTTTTCACTCCTATGGCCAAAAGAGGGCGCAGCCAGTTGGGTTTCATATCAAAAAATGTTTAGTATAGGTCAAAGTATCCATATGCCAAATTTCATGCTTTTAAAAAAGTACAAGATTTGGATCATATCTATGGGTTAGCCGCCCCGCTATACTCAGTTTTTAAAAAGCAACCACTTTGCGTTACTCTTAAATTAAGTCATGATCGAAGATTGAAATATTCACCGACACGCTTTTGGACAATTTCATTAATTTTTAAATGAAAACAATTCGTACATTAGTTTTATTTAAAAAAGTAACTTTAATAATGACTGTAAAATTAAAATATAAGAGACTTTATGGTATCACGTACGGAATAAATTACATTTGTATTTCTTAATCTTGATTTAATTAAATGGTTTAAAAATGGGTAATCTCTTATTTCAAAGAAATGGTCACGAACAGGGAAAAAACTCAAGGTTTTAGGAATGATTTTAGGTTAACGGTTTCAAGATATAACGTGATGAATATTCTGTTCATCACTCTAGAAACGTATTAATGCACTGTAATGTGTTAATGTCATGCCTTCAACTGTAGCTTATTATTATTATTATTATTATTATTATTATTATTATTATTATTCAGTTTCTAATTTCATTTCTATATTTTCTAAACGCCGTGCACCTTATACTTTTCTATTTTCCGTCTTCTTTAATTAATATCAGACTCAACAGATACAAAACAGTGTAATAGTGGTCTATATATGTTTAAGTAATAGTTGTTTAGAGCAGCAATTACATAAGCGAATGAACCACTACGAACAGTGCCGGATTTAGAAATGCTAAGGCCCGAAGCTATGCTTAGTGGTACGAGGTCCCATGGCGTTATCAATTAAAAATATTCTAATTCATGCGTATACTGTATTATGCAGAAGCAGGCAAAGGTTGCAACAAAAAATTAAAAACTAATGATCTAAGTAAAAAAAAATTATCTTGCAAAAGCCAGTTTGCATTATGATCGAGATACTCTCAAATTAAATGGAAACGAATCCCATTTGTATTTAAAACGTTTTATTTCGTGATTTTTGGATGGCAAAATCATTGATAATGTCAAAGGATAAAGTACGGAGTCTGTCACTCTCTATACACAAAATGCTTAGTGCAGAAAGCTTTTCTTATAGCATTGTCGTTCGTAGCTTATTGTTTATTCTTTTCAGTCATGAAAATGACCTTTCACCTGAGCAATTCGTTACCATTAGACCATTAGACTCAAGAAGAGCCGCAGTATTGTTTCTACATCAGGGAAAGCCAACTGAATATTATCTTGGATGATGATTTGATATAGATCCTGGTGGCATAAATGTCTTTTATCTGAGTAATTTTGTTTGATGTAAGCATGAAAATTCAGGATAGTCTTTAACCAGAAGCTTTACACCTTCACTCAGCTGTTCTTCCGAAGCATTTACATCAACCAAAAAGGAAAAGTTGCTTGCAACATTTTCGTATATGTTTGCTCTTTTTATTTAAATTTGTTTCAAGAGCATCCATCATAGGAATAAAAGATTTAATTGGAAACTTGTCTCTTGGAGAAAGGGTTTCATCGGCATTAGGTGCATCACCATTGTTGATTTTTTTTTTCTCAATCTTTTCCTTTTATTCGTACACTTGTAGTCTACCGAAGGCAGGAGTAGTATGGTGGCATTTAGTCCGAGGAAATTGGGGCGCTTTGAAACTTACCCCTGGAGGCCCTCGCCTCCGTTATGAGGGGGCCCCTTCCTTAAGTTCCTCATCGTCTTTCATGAGGGGCATTTGTGGGTTTGCCCCTTGAGGTGGGGCCCTTTCAGGGGCACCACCTCACCCTTTGGTTCCTCACCTTCCTTTATGAGGTTTCATGGTCTTTCATGAGAGATATTTGTAGGTAAAACAAAACAAAAAACAAAAACAAAAACAAACAAACATTCCCGAGGCCGGGGATAGGTTAGACTAATCTAAGGGTAGGTTGAATAAGAAAAAATTCATGGCTCTTTTTACACAGCATTCCGGATCCCGGCGTGTCCGGTTTCGCTGACCCAGTAATCCATCATTAGCACATCCCTACCTCACTTCTTGTCGCGTTCAAGCAATTTATGCGTGCAGGGGGGTCGTCTCTCGCGCATCAGGTTTCTGCTATATATGCATACTTTAGGTGCATACTTAAGTGAGTTCGAACGACGGTTCAGGATCGACCTACGGTCGACCCCTCTACAGACCAGTAGTCTTGACTACAATCACTGAAGCTCTACTCTCTCGAAAGAAGGCGCGAGCCGTACATAATATGTACAGCCGTACACTTTTTCATTAAAGGAAGACACTATGCCTTTACTTTGATACATTAATAAAAGTATAACTGAAATAATACATAACAACTTAAATAAATTAATTCTACTCTTTACTGTAGAGGTAACTGATCATTTCATAAATTTTCCACCAATAATTTTTTGACACTCTCCATCAGTTGCATCACTATGAACATCTTTAAGTGCAGCTTTGAGGTGACCATCCATTGATGAGTACGGTCTGAGTACGGGTCCAAGAGTCAGTGGCAAGCCAGTAGTCACAGTCATGTGCAGCACATCAGTTTTGACTTACGAGATGAATTTATACATACTTTATGGTTTGGCTCCACTTTCTCTAAATTACTTCAATTTACCTCAGACTTTTTCCGGTACTTTTTTCCAAATTTCCTTAGATTTACCTTAAAACTCGCATTACTTAAAATTTACTTCAGATTGCACGAAATTATTCAATCTAAGGTAATTACCTAAAAAATGAGAGCCCTGATTTTGGTTTAAATAGGAAAAACCTTTAAATAAAATTCCATAACTCTGGCATGAAAGGGTTCATAGTTACATAATACCCGAAGGAAAACCTATTCTACTTAATATAATAGACCTATACGAAAACGTGTAAGGTCTCCAAAAATACAGCAGAGATTGGGCACGCCAATATCTTCGCAGAAGGACTTAAAAATATTTTTTTGCCAACTGAGTGTAGGTTCATCGTTTCGCTTTAGTATGTTAATTAATGTCGATACCACACAAAATAAAATTAGAATAAATATAGTTAACTCATAAAAAAAATTTTTTTTGTTCTAATACAAGCAGAGCCTTCCGCTCCCTGCCCTACGGGCGGGGCTTCTGTTTCGCAAACTCATCTATGGCAAGAGCACGTTAAGGTTACCCCTTTGGAGGGAGGTCATTCTCCTTCTCTCCCCAAACTCCCCTCACCCCCCTTTCTGTTGGATAATTGACAGCATCGTTAGTGTCTGGAACAGTGTCAACTGACTTGTATTGGTGCATCTCACCAGGTAACTAGGAGTAGGCCTCTGCAGTGGCGGACCTACATTTTTGGGACCCTGAAGCTTGAACTGTTATGGGGGCCCCTTCGCAACCAGCAACAATAGGACCCCCGAGAAAATTTTGAAATTTGACCAATTACAGGGGCATTTTGAGGCCATATGAAATGGGTATTAGAGCATATTCTAAGGTCAATATTAAGTACTTCAACCCATTGGCTTATGATTCTATCACTAAAATAGCCTTATTTTAATAACAAACACTTAAAAAACTCCATCGATTTTGTTGAAAAATTCACTCATTAAAAAAAAAGTTGCTTCAGGGCCCCTCCTGGATTAGGGGCCCTGAAGCTTAAGCTTCATTAGTTTCATAGTAGATCCGCCACTGGGCCTCTGTTTATGGCATCAACTGCATCATTCTTTGGTGTAAAGATGGCTCTTTCAGAAAACCACTTGTGATTCCAGAAATGAGAAATAACATTTGGGAAAACTGAATCTTTGAGTTCTTGAAGTGTTGTGACTGCTTGACCAATGTTTTCAACTGATACCATTCCATGCATGTTCTCAGAAACCATTTTGCCATTTCCCAGCTGAAGTAGCCTTTCTGCAAAATTTCCAACAGAAGCATCACCTTCCCAAATGCACTCGCATGTTGGTTGCTAGGTGAAATATGAAGCCTCAATGCACGCTTGTAGTTCATCTGCTTTGGTTCCACGTGGAATGACTGGGAGTGTTTGGCGAAAGTCACCAGTCAAGACCATAGTGACACCTCCCATTAGTTTGTCAGTTCGTCGAAGATCTTTCAGGGTCCGGTCCACAGCTTCAAGCGCAGCTTTATGAGACATGGTGCATTCATCCCAGACAATGAGCTTACACTCCTGCAGAACCCCTGCTTTGCCACTTCCCCTTCCAATGTTGCAGTTTGGTGCCTCTGCACGTGCCAAATTCAAAAGAAACTTGAATACTGAGTGAGCAGTCCTACCTCCTGTTAAAAGTGTAGCAGCAATACCTGATGATGCCATTGCTAGGGCAATCATGTTTCTGTGTCTAATTTTAGCTAAAAGGAGATTGATGATAAAAGTTTTTCCTGTTCCACCTGGAGCATCCAGAAAAAAGATGCTGCCACTTCCACTGAAAACATATTCAGTGAATCCGTCCAAGGCTTGTCTCTGGTCTGGAACCAGACGTTGTTCATTTTCCTGTATGTATTTAGCAAGTTGGTCAGTGTTGTAATTTGTTTCTCTGAGGATATCAGTTGATAACTCATTGATATTAACGCGCTGTGGCTCTGGGAGACCGAAACTTTTGAGATCAGAGCCACCTAAATCTCTCAGTTTGTCCTCAATAATTATAAGAGCTTGATTGAAATGTCATCACAGAAATCTACATTTAGGTTTTGCATTTGTGCCCAGTTCAAAATGTCCTCAGCAAGGTTCTCCTTGTAGTTGTTCTAATGTTCCCGAGGATTAGATATGGCACACATGTGGAGCATAATGGCAAAAAGATTCTGCATCATCATTGGTGACTGTGTAGCAGCTGCTTCATTCAGGGTGTTACTCCAATGGGCATCATCTTCAAGGAGTCCTCTCAATCGGCAAACTTGTTTGTAAGTCTCACAAACTCTGCCGTCTACTCTACGTCTACTGCGTCTACTTCTACATGAGGTCAAGGGGCCAACATCGCCCCTTGACCTCATGTAGAAGTAGACGCAAGAAAAAGCATTCTGAATTGCCAGGATGCGCAGTGTAAACATGGGTTAATGCATCACCGGCCTTGACATTAAGATGCTCTAGCCCATTATATCCTACTTTTCGACGGGCTCACTTCTTGCTTCCACTATTCCATATGAAATACTTGGGTACTTGGTGGTAGAGTAGAGTCTTAGCATATTCATCTTCCCTGCAAAGGTTAAAAAATCCTGTGAGTCGTGTCTTGTGTAGCTTGGGCACAATGAAGTGCATTTTCTTCAGTGAAGTAAACTCTTTGGTCATTCTCAAGATGTACACTGAGATGAACCACTGTAGGATGTTTTTCATGAATTGGAAAGCTCAGAATTCTCCAGATGGCCTCATTACTGCTGAGATATCGGTCCAATTCACATTGTTAAACCTCATCATTTTTGGATACATCCTTCTGAAGACTAAACACAGCCATATCAGTTCCCTTGTTGACATACTTGGAGACATATTTTATAGACTTGATGGAATTACACATTTCAACATTGATGTGATCATTGAACAGTCGAGAGAGGAGTGGACAATATAGAATAATCCATCTGTTGTCAACTTAAATTTCAGAACCACGAATCTTGACAGTTGTTGTAAATCCACCATCCTCTGGGTTTCTTCGGCGATACCCGTTAGACCGCGGTGCTGGGTTCTTTGAAAATTGTAGCAAAAATTTTCTTTTCATTTATTATTATTAGAGACGGCAATGTGAACCGACAGTATTTGGGGGTTTAATTATTTGGTCAGTAAAACTATAGTCATGAAAATCTTAAGATTCACAAATTTTGACACAATGTGAAGTGCAAGATTTTCATGGCTGCGTTCTTTTCTGTAGTTTTATCGCGGTTCCGGGGCTCCTAGGCCCAGTAATTGGTTAATTGAATGCCCGGGTAGGTTAATTGAATGCCCGGTTAGGTTAAGTCGTGATATTTTCGTTAAAGCTAACGAAAATATCACGACTTAACCTAACCAATCGTCAAGGGCGTACAGTTGACTTAACCGGGCATTAATTAACCTAACTAGGCATTCAACACCCAGGTGTAGAACCACGGGACCTAATCAATATGCGTGTGAAGTTTCATGTTTGTAACTGCTTCCATTTTGGACCTATGGCTGGAACACACACACACACACACACACGCACGCACACACACGCGCACACACACACACACGCGCGCGCGCGCGGGTCGTTTTTATTATATATATATATATATATATATATATATATATATATATATATATATATAACCAGATAAGTAGGTTTGTGCCAAAAATAATCATTCTTAATATATCCAATTAATAGAAAACGACTAGTGAGTTTTACAGGGTATGCTCTGCTAAACTCCTTGCTAAACGAATTTTTTACGTCAGTTTCTGCTATAGAAGATGTAACGAATATCCCTACGGTCATAGACATAATACCTTTTGATAATGGTAATATTTTGGATAATATTGTGGTTAGTGAAGGGGAAGTAATGCGCTATATTGATAAAATGAAAATGCGTAAATCACCGGGGCCGGATTCCATATATCCCATACGACTAAAAAAATTAAAAGAAAGCATTGTTGTGCCGCTAACAAAGATTTTTAATGCGCCTATTTCTGAGGGGTGCGTACCAGATAATTTCAAGTAAGTAAATGTAACACCTATCTTTAAGAAAGGCGATAAAGGTGCGGCGGGAAATTATAGGCCAATCAGTTTAACGTCTGTTGTAAGTAAGCTACTGGAATCAATAATTAGGGATCGTATAGTCGGACACTTAGAATTGCATAACTTTGTTAGAAATACGCAGCACGGTTTTAGGCGAAACAAATCTTGCTTAACTAATCTTTTAGAATTTTTCCAAAGCGTGGTTGAAGTTTACGATAGTCATCGGGCGGTTGATGTAGTGTATTTAGATTTTCAAAAAGCGTTTGACACCGTACCGCACAAAAGACTCATTGAAAAAACTAAGGCTCATGGAATCAGGGGTGTAGTAATAAATTGGATAGAAGAGTGGTTGCGAGGTAGGAAACAGAAGGTGGTCGTTGATAGCGGAGTCGTGTTGGACTAATGTAGCGAGTGGCGTTCCTCAGGGTTCTGTATTGGGCCCCTTGCTTTTTTTATATATATTAACGATTTAGATGTCGGCCTAGTCAGGACATTTTCAAAGTTTGCGGATGACACGAAGTTGGGTGGTAGGGCAATTAATGACGAAGATAGAGGTAAAATCCAGGAAGATCTGAATAAAATCGTTGATTGGTCAGTCACATGGCAAATGAGATTTAACGTCGATAAGTGCAAAATTTGCATATAGGTTCGCGTAACGGTAATTTTGCGTATAGTATGTCAGGGAAGGAGTTAGCAAGTGTAAAGCAGGAAAAAGATTTAGGAGTTATAGTCACTGGTGATTTAAAAGTAGCGAAACAAAGTACAGAAGCGGTCAATGAAGCGAACAAAGTGTTAGGTTTATAGCTCGGAATTTTGAGTACAAATCGCGCGATATTATTGTTCCTCTTTATAAATCATTAGTTAGACCTCATTTGGAGTACGCGATCCAATTTTGGAATCCGCATATGCGAAAAGATATAGACAAAAGCGAAAGAGTTCAAAGACGAGCAACTAAGATGATTCCGTCGCTTAGGTCGAAGTCGTACGAGGATAGGCTTAAGGAGTTAAAATTGACTACACTCGAGACTAGGAGGTTAAGGGGTGATCTAATCCAGGTTTTCAAAATTATGAATGGGTTCGATAACGTAGATAGAGATAGCTTTTTCGAAATATCTCAATATAATAGGACTAGAAATAACGGGTGTAAGTTGACAAGTAAAAGGTTCGAGACAGCAGTTGCCAAAAACTTTTTTACGCATAGAATAGTAAATAGGTGGAATAGTTTGCCGGTAGAAGTAATTAGCAGCACGTCTATAAACATGTTTAAAAATCGATTAGACGCATATGTTGATAGATTGAGTATAGTTTAAGGTAGTAAAATTAAGGCTTTGTGGTTCAGAACCCACGTAAAATTGTAGGTCCCCTCCGCCACCACGGAAGACATGCACAATACACAATTACGAACACAGTTAGGTAGACCAGCCATGAGTGGATCCTAGGGTCTTTGTTGGTCTGAAACATTATAACATTTGTATGACGTGCATTCTAATCAGAGGCTCTCTCTTTAACTCCTATTCATGATTACCCTTGAGTTATCAACACCCAACTGTAAAATACATGGCCAAAAGCTAACAACTTCAATAAAACTACATTTTACATCATCGGCAAAGATTAATTTATTTAACCTCGTATGAGCTATACTATACAATAATCAACTTTTGTCTCATTAAATGAACGGTTATTCCAACAATATTATACACATTAAACAACAGAGGTGTGAGCAAAGAGGCGTACAAGTTAATTTTTCCATTCCATCAGTGTGACTATTTCTGTCGTCAGTTTCTGTACAAACGGCAATAAAGAGTCTTTTTTTAAAATACTATATATGCAGGGGCTTAATGTTGCCGGAGCGCACGGGAGCGCCGCTCCCGTACCTCCATTCATCCATATTTTATTTATTTATTTTTTAGTTGATACTTGGAAGTTGGAAACAAACAGACCGAGGTGAAAGCACTGGTTTCTAATTGTGATTTCAAATTTTTAATATTCCAAGTCTAATTGAAGTATTATTATTATTATTATTATTATTATTATTATTATTGTGGTGTAAGGTCATCAGATGGTAGATTCCCCTCCCCACTAGCCTCTGTGTCAGGTGCAAGGATTACCAATATTCTCTACACACACCACCTGCGTTTAAGATTGTAATCCATCATCCTTTTGAGTTGATTGCAGCAGATCTTATCTCCTACCCTATCTCTCAAAAGGGGAATGTTTGTGCATTGGTGGTGGTTGATAATTTCTCTAAGTGGTTGTCCGTGGTTCCAGTACCCAATGAACGGGCCTCTACTGTAGCACACCTTCAAAACTCGAGTATATCTATTTCTGCCCAGGCTGCCTGAAAAGCTACTCAGTGATAATGGGCCTGAGTTCACAGCCCAGGAATTTGGAGATACCTTGCTTGAACTGGATATACTCCATATAAGGATTTCTCCCTATTGCCCCACATCCAATGGGGCTGTGGAGCGAGTAAACAGGACACTAACCCAATATTTACGGATAAGTTTGAACCAGGTTGAGACCTGGGATGACCATCTGCCCAGGGTGGTATCCATTTACAGCAATACCAAGCATCAGGAGACTGGTATTTCTCCAGTAGCCTGTCCCTTATCCCAAACTCACACCTTCCTTCAGGGCCCTAGGATAGGCCACCATCAGCTTCAATATCGGGATGAAGGCCACCCACGGTTCGAACCCTATCACTTAAACCAGCTGATGGGGCTAAAAATACACTATCCTGGCAACCTGAGCATCACTAAATTCAAACCTCGGTATGCCGGACCATACTGTATATAATTAAAGTGAACCCAAATGAAGTTACTTATCAAGTTCAGTCAATGAACCCTCAGGAACCCACTCTTTATAATGTTCACCACAAACATCTGAAAAAGTGGAATGTGGTTCCACCATATCTTCAACAGAACCGCTACTACCAGATGCTTTTGGGAGATGCTCATTATGAGGTTGAGTTCCTACCGCAACCTGCACCTGTAGAGATGAGTAAGGGTCCACCTTTAATTGAAGAACCAAGCCATGATGAGCCATTCTTTAAGGGTTTTCGCGTCTGAGAAAAATTCAGCAGACTCTAGATCAGACTCTCCACAACCTGTATCAGTTGGAAGAGAGATTTCATGAACAGTCACCTACCAGCAGAAATTCTTCAAGATTAGATAAGAAAAGTGGGGAGGATAAAGTTAATGGGGACACAGAGAATGGATGCTCAGTAACAATCTCATCCTTTGATTCAGGGCAGGAACTCCTTTCCCCTGAATTGGAGCCAGTGAAACAAAGTCCCCTAAGGTCTTTCCGATTTATCGCCACCAATAATCAATCATATTTAGCTGCTGTGGAACCTGAAACAGACCTTGCAGCGACACAATTTCCAGAATCTTCAGAAATGACTAGTGAATTGGACCTTAGTGACATAGGAGGAGGACTGAGTCCCACTGATCAGTCAACTCACGCAAGGCGACGAAGGTCCCTCACTCTGGAACCATTCTCTGGTGTATTAAAGTGGGTAAAGAAAACATGACTGACACCTTCAAAAATTGATTTTAGAGGGTTCACACCTGAATCACAAAACCTTCCTTTGCCAGTTGTTACACATGTAGGTACCCTCATTAAGATGGAGAACCGACCATTCACAAGGTCACAGGGTAGATCTCAGGAATTGCCTAGGGTACAAAGTTCCCCACTTGAGAGGAAAACTAAATGTAAGGTTACTGATTAGGTTAAGGTAAAACATAATTTGTAAAGTGTATTAAAGTCCCATACTATCACTCATCGTCACTTATGTTCTTAGAGATAAAAATACCTGTGTTGTGCACCCCACAACAAGTGGGGAGGAGTGAGATGGTGTGGTTAAGACCCCAAGTTTGGTGGGAACTCCACCATTGAGAAGGATTCCTGAGAGCTCTCAAACCCTTCAGTAGGGCCTGGGAGGTTTCAGTAATTCCCATTGGGCCAGAGCTTTCTTAGAAAGCCAGGCCTTCAGAGTTACTAAACATTTTTTTCTTCTCTTTTTAATTGATTATAACAGATTTGAAATTCTCTCAGTATAGAATAATCCGAACCTTGAGGCAATCATATGCCCATTTCTAGGGACGGGAAAGCATCTCACTTCTTGATGGTGTGGTAGGTGATCCTATAGTCTTGTTTTTACCATTGGTGTTTTGTATTGCTTAACCATTAGCTATAAGAATCATGTCTAACATATTTGGATCATTTAAAATTATCATGTAAATATCATAATCATTTTTGAATGCCTTATTTCCTTTATAAAGACCTTATTGAAAAATTTAACTTCAGTTATCAATATGCATCACAATGGATTGTGAGCTTTCTCAGGCTGTGAATGAAATTATACCTTTAACTGCCTTATGAGCAACATATTAATGTAAAAACATATCCCAAAATTTTAGAACCTTATTTATTATTATTGTTAATTTTGCTCCTTTTTTCTGGCATCATTGCACTCATGGATTCCTGTGGGTCCACTGATGCCAGTGCTGGGGGGATAATCTCTAAATGTTTGTTTGTTGGTTTTTTTCTCTTTATCAGGGATTTGTTTTTTGGCTGGGACATTTGCTCATTGAAGTGAATTTGGACAAAGCTTTTTCTTCCCCAATACCTGCACAAATGCTGAAGCCAGTATTCACATATGTTTTTTTTGTTATAAACATTGCTTTTGTTTGCACTGATTGAGCCAAGAATACCTTTAATGATTGTGATATGAAGGATAGTGTGTGTGTGGAGTTTAAAATGACACATGTTGGACTTATCAGGTTTATACAATTATACAACCTTGCCCTAGTGACTAATATTCTTTGTTTTTTTTTGTATTAGTTATGTAAGTTCCTTTTCTTCTGTAAGTCTTGTCTCCTTTGTGTGGTAATGGGCTGGTGATGGCCAATAATTTAATGGTTTTATTTAATGTTGACATTTTTGTGTGTGGTATGGGACTAATGTTGTTTATTTCTTTTGGTTTGTAGTGATTTTTTTTGCCCAAGTGCTTAGTTGGTTCTGAATACACATTGGTGTATGATCAATAAAATTGTTCATATTTTCTTTAGTTACCCGTAAAAACTTACCTGCTGATGCAATTAACCTTGTAAGTGTTATTTTTGTTTCTTTGATTAAGTTAGGCAAAGGATGCTTTACTTTTCTTAAATCCTCCCACCATAAGCAGAGGAGTAAGTCTTTAAAAGAGGCAGACTGACTATGCCCCAGAGATCTTAAAGGTGAGAACCCAGTTTCAAATTGATAGGAGCCGCGTATCTGACAATCTCAACCACACTAAAATTGGGAACTTGCTTACCTCATTTCTCTCATTCTTAGCAGTGCGGGTGATGCTGAAGCCAAAGGATTTATTTTTACTCAATTGAAGGCCCTCTGGGTGGTCCTCACTGGCAGCTCAATCTCCCATCTCAGCAACCAGCAGCAGCTGCCGTGACCCTACTAACAGAATATCCAGTAGGTGAGTAACGCAAACGCATTTTTACACGAAACACCTGCCGGCATTGCGCCCCTATTTCATTATTATTATTATTACTAGTACAGTTCCCGTCGCTTCGCCGACGCGACGGTTAGACAGGCTAAACTACAGAAAAGAACGCAGCCGTGAAAATTTTGAGCTTCACATTGTGTCAACATTTCTGAATCTGGTATCTCCCAAAAACTCCTCACCCCCATTCATACAACTTGGGGGCTAACCCCCTCCCCCATTACCCCCCCCCTCCCCATTACCCCACCCATCCCACATTACCCCACCCCCACCCTTCCCCCATTACTGCCCGGGATAAATTTCACAAACAGACAAACAGACAGGCTAAACTACAGAAAAGAACACAGTCATGAAAATCTTGAGCCTCACATTGCCACCCGTAATACAATTTCTGAATTTTTTTCTCAATTTTTTCTCACAATTTCTGAGTGTGACGGACGGACGGACGGACAGACAGACGGACAGCTCTCTTATTATAGTATAGATTATTATTATTATTATTATTATTATTATTATTATAAAATAGTTTAACCAGCACGGCACCACAAAACAGCACAAAACACAGAGCGTAGCAATGAAAGTATATGTGGAAAAGCGTTAGAGATGATCAGATGTTCTTTAACTTAGATCACTGTAGTTATTAAAAAAAAAAAAAATTGTTCAAATAGAGAGGCCAAATGAAATGCAAATTGAAAGTGAAATATTTTGCAGCTTTAAGTACGAGACAATTCTTAAAATTTATGCTGCGTGTAAAGTTACGCACGATGTAACAAAATGGCGAGACAAGAGAAGGGGAGACGAAGAAAATATGAGCTTTTTGCGTATTTATTTTTAGTGTTTCAATAAATGCGAGCTTGGAAGCAAGAGCTCGGTTATTCAGAAGGCCAAAGCATCAGTTGGCCAGACCGCTGTGCCATTTTCTGGCCCTCCTCACTGATTATTTTTATTTTTGTGCAGGAGGTGTAGAGTGAGGGAAACTGCTTATTATTTCCACTCGTTTTCGTTTCGTTTTTTTTATGTGTGTGGAAATAATTGTAATTATTGGTTTTGTTTAACCTCCTTCGCAACATCTACGGTCATATGACGGAGGGGACCTACAGCTTTACGTGAAATCCGAACTACGGGTCGCTACATAGTCTGGACGCGGCGGACGGTGTCCCATCCAATTACTATCCGACCCATTGTTGCTTAACTTCGCTGATCAACGGGAGGTGTTACGACATTGGCAACGACGTTCTTGAAAGTTCAATACATTCGGTATCGAGTAATAAATAAGCGAAGGCGTGGAAGACTATTTCTCAATGAATGTTTTTTATTATTTTTTTAATTTCAGTATTTTATCCATAGATTTATTTTTGGTTTACTCTTTTTTTTTTTTTTTTACATGCCACTGTAGTTTTGTAAAAAATCGCCTAGAAACAATTAAAAAAAAATTAATTAAATAAAAAATTACTAATTGGTAGTGATTTTTGAACTCTGAAATTTTTAAAATTTATTACTGTCACCAAAAAGAATAAAATATCCAAAGAAAAACAGAACTGTAATA
The DNA here is from genome assembly GCA_023014485.1 of Bathynomus jamesi. Lineage (NCBI taxonomy): Eukaryota > Metazoa > Arthropoda > Malacostraca > Isopoda > Cirolanidae > Bathynomus > Bathynomus jamesi. Next base: position 144,996 of record JAJOZX010003507.1, on the reverse strand, counting down.
CTTTTATATACGTTAATAAATTATTGTTCTACTTATTTACGGTTATTTTCTGTACGACACGATTCCATTTCCCACTGAAAACGACGTGGGGGAGGAGGCGAATGAAAACATCGGTTGCCTAAAAACCTTTATTAATTTATACTTTCAAATTACGGATGGGGCTTTTGATTAATTGTTAATTTCACTGCGAGTGTTACAAGAAGTTACAAGGGCAAGAGGAAGCCTCAAAGACTTTTCGGTCCACTCTGGGAGGTTCCTGTTATTAAACTAGTTCATTTTTTAATTATTTTAACAGTAACAGAAAAGTGTTACATGAACAACATCGGTTTTCATAATGTCGACGTTCAACCTTATGTAAGTATAAAGATTTCAAATTTCAAACTACATTTCAGATTTTCAGCGAAAATGACTAACCTAACCTAACCAAGCGTAACCTAATCGTGTATAATATAGCCTAGCCTAACCTAACCCAACTTAACAACCTAACATAATTTAAACTAACTTTTTAGTATCAACATTATACATGTCGACATTGTGCAGATCGACTTTGTTCCGCTACCCCATAGAAAACTGGATAGAAAAGCATAAGGCTCTCTCCCCACCCTCCGCTCCCTCCCGCCAGAAGTGGGTACAGAGAAAGGTTGAAGAAAATACCTTGACCCTGGAAAAGTAGCCAAGGAAATTTTATAGGAAAGAGAAGAATATATAAGCTAGCTCTATAATTACGCAATGCACACATAAAAATCATACACTAGGTAGCACCGTTGTGTAAACTGATGAATAATATACTTGTTCTGATCGTATATCAACTACTTGGTATCGTTACAGAAACCTCGGTTTTGATTTTATACAAAATATTTATAGCTGTTTACCGAAGTATCGGGACAACAAAGACCCCATAGCCCCCTCCAGGCTAGCCCCAAAAGGATTAAGAGAGAGGAAAAGGTCAAACTCTCTATGCTTACATCTACATCTATGCCTACACCAGAGAGAGAGAGAGAGAGAGAGAGAGAAAGGAAGGGATCTGGTCTGTATTATACAAACATTGCCGTGCGAAAGGGCATTTCACACACACTGTTATGCGTTCGGCTATTGGTTAACCGTTTAGCGCCGTGTCACTTTATTGATTTTGTTCTGGCTAACGCCACAGAATATTACTGAGTATTAATTTTTTGTGCTTTTTATAAATTCTATGTTTCTCGGCGAACTTTCTTCCGAAACTTTACCTTCCTGAAAGTGAATCTTCATCGCAGAGTATCGAATCAAATAACATGCGAGGAGATAATGTAGTTTTTGGTCTAATACAGAAAAATACTATTTTTTGTTTCGGTCGGAAGGTGATACAAATGAGCAGAATAATAACAATGAATCAAAAGGTCCACAAATTGGCACAGTGCTCAGGCCAACGAATGCAGCCACTGCGCTAGTTCCTGTATTACTATTATTACCAGCACTATCGGACTTCGAACCCCTGACTTCAGTGTCTTTATTTCGTTTATAGGAAAACGGTGTTAGTTGCCCAGAGAGCTATGAACGCCGCTGGCAAGTGAATAGAATAAGTCTGGGAAATTTGGTAGCGTAATTGTTTTGAGAAATTTATTGTAATTAAAGGTAGGCAAATGGTTCAACCTTTTCAACGTTTCGTGTGGAAACGGAGCTGAAAGGAATATAATTTAAATTTTATTTATTATTTATGATAGTTTAATTTACTGAGTGTGATATGAACGTTATTATTATAGGAAAAATTATATCGTAGATCCACAGTGCGTATAAATTGTTCTTGGTTAGGTGTAATGAGTAAAGGTCACTAAATATTGGGTGTAAAGTTATACAAGGATCATTTTAGAAGAAAAGTAGATTTTCCTTTAAATCTGAAAACACAAAATTCAAGGAAAAAATTCGTTATGTATTTCGTGGAATATTCTTGCATAACCTTCGCAAATGTGAAAGAATAATATTCGATGACGCTGAACGCAGAATCTTTACATTGAAATAATTTCGGAGAATTTGGTAAAAGGGATTTTCCCAAACTTGAATTTTGAAACTGGTTAATTTTTTTACTGAAAATCGAAAGAAAAAGTTGATTAATTATGACAATTTTAAAAGTTGAATTCGATTTTCTTTTTCTTCACAATGGAAAATAATTGCGTTTCCTCCACTGAAGACCGTTGAATTGAATTGAATTGAATAACCTTTATTAATAATAAAATAAATACAGTAGACTTTTTACACTTTACAATTTTTACAATGACATGAACAATTGTGAAGCTCGACTATTTATTTTTATTTAATTTGGCCCTTAAGCTTTAGGCTTTACTGGGCTCTTATTAAAAATAAGCAGCTAGTTGTTATAAATTAATAATAATAAATAAATAAGTAAATAAGTATTATTAATAGTTAAAACCTGTATTTCAATCTTAAACAATATTAATGGACAATATTAAACATTATTAGTGGACATTAATCCAAGATTTTTGTTAGTATGCCATTATTAATGGGGATTTCAACTTGGTTTTAAACAAATTTGCATTCGCAATATTTTTTATATCGGCATGCAAGTCATTCCATAGTTTCAATCCAATGAAAATGGGTAGTTTTTGAGATGAAGACAATCTAAATTGAGGTATAACAAGCTTTGATCTATTTCTGGTCTGATACGAGTGGATTTCTTGATGAGTTACAAAATATCTATTTACCCATTGCAAATTAATGATTTTGTTCTTACACTTGTAAATAAAAATAAAATGTGCCAGTTTGGTTATATCGTTGAGCTTTAGTAGGTTTAGCTCTTTAAATAATGCACTAGAGTGATCAAGGAAATCAGCATCAGATAATAACCTTATTGCTCGTGTTTGGATGACAAAGATACTATTTAATGCGTTGTTAGCGGAGTTTCCCCAAACAAGGGTGCAGTATGTTATATAAGGAAGAACAAGAGTATGATAAAGAGTCAATAAAACTTGTTTAGGGACTACATTTCTAAGTTTAAACATTATAGCAACGCTCCTTGAAATCTTTTTCGCGATATAATTTACATGATCACTCCATTGCAAATTCTTATCTAGCATTACACCAAGAAATTTTGTTACAGTAGGCTACACTGCTTTATGTCGATTTCATTAATATTAATTCATCAAGATATACATTTCTTTTATTAGTAAAAATCATGAAATTTGTTTTACTGGTATTTAGGAAGAGTTTATTGGTGGTCAACCATTTCATTACACTGATGAATTCTGAATGAAATATATTCTTAGCTGTATTAACATCTTTGCAAGAAAAAGAGAGAGTTGTATCATCTGCAAACATTATGAAGTTCAGTATATCAGACGAACGTAGAAGGTCATTTATATATAATAAAAATAACAGTGGACCCAGAACTGAGCCCTGTGGCACACCATGTTTGACAAGCGCTTTAGTGGAGCAAACCTTATTTACTGATACAAAATTATATCTATTGGACAAATAACTTTTAAACCAATCACTGATTGCTCCTCTAAAGCCGTAGCAATACAATTTATTAAGAGAATATTATGGTCTATTACATCAAACGCCTTACTCAAATCCATAAATATTGGTGTCATTATTTCTTTGTTCTCCTTAGCTATATTTACATTTTCCATAAGATTTAAAATAGCCATTTCCGTTGTTCTATTATTACGGAAGCCATATTGATTTGGAGATAATAAATTGTAGGATTCTAAATATCGCTGCATTCTACTCTCTACAATTTTTTCGAAAACTTTGCTGAACACAGATAATGAACACACCGGCCTGTAATTTGTTGCTAGTGTAGGATCACCCCCTTTAAAAAGGGGTGTTATACAACCAGTTTTTAGCATTGATGGGAATATTCCTTTGGAAATACTTTGATTGATAATTTTAGCCAAAGTTACAGATATCTTATCTTTAACAAGTTTCAATATAGGTACAGGAATGTTATGAATGTTATATTTTGTATTTTTTAATTTACCAATAATATTGTGGACCTTAGTAGAGGTAGCAGGAACAAAAGAAAATGAATTTAGTGGGCTGGGTGGCATATATTCTAGAGGTGAGTGATCATTATTTATTAATTGTGAGCGAAGCTTATCCGCTATTGAAGTAAAATGTGCATTTAAAGAGTCTGCAATAGCAGTATCATCAGTAATTTCTTTATTATCAACATTTAATTTCTCTTAATTTGTTTTCCGAGAAGATTGTTTATGGTTGTCCAAGTGTTTTTCATGTCTCCTTTATGTTTGGAAAATTGATTGTTATAATAGTTATATTTTGCAATTTTGATTATTTTAGTTAATTTGTTTCTGTATTGAGTATATTGTATTTTAGGAATTTTGCTCTGCAATTGCAATTTGAATAATTTATCTCTGTTCTTTGTTGAAGTGATAATTCCTGGAGTGATCCATGGATTTGCGACACTTTTGGGCGAAACTGTTTTTTCTCCTTAAAGGAAAGCAAATATTAAAAATATGGAATAAGGTGTCAAAAAAGAACTGGAACATATGATCTGGGTCATTTAAAGGTTTGTCACAGTCAAGTCGAGTATTTTCTACAGCCCCAATAAATTTTCTTTTGTTAACCTCTGAGAATATTTTGTAATCAATAGTTGTTTTGTCAGCAACCTGAACAATGTTATTGAATATAGCGTAAGTAGGAAAATGATCACTGATGTTAGTGGTTATAATTCCAGAGTTTACAAGGGCATTGCTATTTACAAATATATTATCAATCGTAGATTCTGTTATTCGATTGACCCCACCTTAAATTTTTTATTTAGAATGTACTATCGTTATACACTGACATTATGTAAGCTTCTTTATCGTATTGCAATATGGACTCACCAATGAAATATTATATATATATATATTATATATATATATATATATGAAAAATTATTTCACGAAAGTGACACGTGAAAAGTATTTATGATGAATAAAACCACGAAGGAAAAAAGAAACATGGGCGGAATGATACTCTCTCTCATATATACTGTATATATATATATATATATATATATATATATATATATATATATATATACACACACACATATATATATATATATATATATATATATATATGAGAGAGAGTATCATTCCGCCCATATACTCATTTCAGGGTACGAGCAGCTCGCAACAGTATTGCCAAGTACTTTATCACCACTGAAAGCAACAGTGCTCCGTGTTATCCCAATGCAAAGAATATTCAAATCCGTATCAGTTTTTGCGCAATTTTCGTCAGTTTGTATTGTAGACACCCATAGTTATCATCATTCCAAGCACATGATTCTTCAGGAGCAAGATGCACCGTACGTTTGTGATTCCTCCCGGAGGCAGTACAAATTTACTTGTATCAATCAGTTATATTCATACTACACCAGCCTTGCTTCACACACACACACACACACACACACACACATGTGTGTGTGTGTGTGTGTGTTAAACATAGACCCTGCATGGAACAAGGAACTCTTCTGGGAAATTGCATCCACTATAGTTCGAATAAGTAATGATAAATGACAAATATTATAGTTTTTTTTTTCATGATGGGCTTTCCGTCATGGAAAAAAAAAACTATAGTATTTGTCATTTATCATTACTTATTCGAACTATAGTGGATGTAATTTCCCAGAAGAGTTCCTTCTTCCATGCACGGTCTGTGTTTAACATATGAGTTTCTCAGGGGACCATTCTGAGTTTGTGTGTATATATATATATATATATATATATATATATATATATATATATATCAGCGGCAGAACGTTTCCAGATTCTTAAGTTACTGGAGTGGGCAGAAATTTGGCAAATGAACTTTAATTATTAATATAAGTGTAAAACGTTGTATAACGGTAGAAACAATGTTAAAGAAAAGTATTTTATGCGCAACAAGACACGAACGAGTGTTACGGAAGAGAAAGATTTAGGTATTATTGTTGCCGACACTCTTAAACCGAGTAAATAATGCATCGAAGCGGTTAGTAAAGCAAATAGAGTCTTAGGGTTTATTGGTAGGTCATTTGAATTTAAGTCGGAGAAAACAATGTTAACATTATATAATTCCTTAGTACGCTCCCACCTGGAATACTGCGTTCAGTTCTGGTCGTCCCCATATTTACGACACGACATAGACAGAATGAAGAGAGAGTGCAGCGACGGGCTACAAAGATGAGTCCTGGACTTAGAAACAAATCCTACGCTGCCCATTTAGAAACGTTAAATTTATTCTCACTCGTTAAAAGGCAAATTCGAGTTAATTTAATCCAGGTGTTTAAAATGATTAAAGGTTTTGATAACGTCGACGCCGAAAAGTATTGCACCGTCAGAAATGCATATAGAACTCGCAGTAATGGTCTGAAATTAGTGGGTAACCATGTTAATTTTAAAGAAGCGGAAAATTTCTTCTTCATTCTTATAGTTAATTTGTGGAATGGATTGCCAGCCAGCGTAGTTTAAAGTAATTCGTTCGAGTCCTTTAGAAAGAGACTAAATGCTTATCTTGCCTTAAAGCAAGACGTTAGACAGAAGATAGAGAGTGCTCGAACTCCCGTTTCTCCTGTCACTGTCACCCTTAGCTGGGTTTTTTTTTCCGTGTTCTATCTACCCTGTAAGCAGTCCAGCATGCTCTCAAACACACACACTTCTCTCCCTATTCCTCACTACACTGGGAAGAGCACAAATTCAGCAAAGTATACAAAGAGGACGTGCTGAACAGAGCATACATAGAGAGGGATAAAACCGTCGAGTTCCTGGTAAGAGGGGCACTGAGACCAGAAGATGAACGGCTGGTGATGGCAGCACAAGACCAGGCACTACGGACAAACTGGTTCAAAAGGAATATTGAGGGCAGAAATGAAAGTGAGATGTGCAGATTGTGCTCAAAGAGCCCAGACTGTGAGTCACATACTATCGGGCTGTGAAATACTCCTGCACAGACAGACACAATGCAGTCTGCAAGCTAATCCACTTCAAACTGTGTAAGAAATATGAAATAAGGCTAGAAACAGAAAAACACTGGGACCATATTCCACAAGGAAAAGAAGACAATGACAAAGTGCTGCTCCTATATGATCACGAGATACCAACTGACATCAGGATATCAGGATGCAGACCAGACATAATTGTGAGAGAGAAGGAGGGAAACAAGTGCCTCTTGGTGGAAGTAGGAGTCCCAGCAGACTGGAATGTGGCGAACTATGGAAGGGAAAAGGTCTTAAAATACCAGAGACTCAAACACGAAATAAGGAGAATGTGGGATGTGGAACCTGAGATCATCCTAATAGTAGTGGGGGCAACAGGGGCAGTAAAGAAATCCACAGTGCAGTTCCTGAAACAACTGCCCATAAGTGTGACATCTGGAGAAGTTGTAGGGGAGATATTACGTTACAGCACCTCTATCTTACGCCTAGTACTAGGCTGTACCTAAAAATTCCTTAGGGTTAAGGTTTAACCCCGGAAGTAAAAAACTCTCTCCATCTGGAGTAGAAGGGAAAAAACAAAAATAGGAAAAAGACTACATATACATACGTCTTACACACTACATAATCTTTTCAAAATTAAAAAAAAAAAAAATGGCATCAACTTCAAGAGCATCAGAGTCCCCTGGGAAGGGAACCATAAATGTCCCCACTTCTGGCTCCCCCGCTGCCGATACCGAGAACGCAGACCCAGACAGCGGGGATGGATCTGCTACGGCCCATTCGAGATGTTCTGGGCCTCTGCCTGATTCATTTTTCTTAAACATCTGCAACATTCGTGGCCTTTTCTCAAATTTTTCATCTGTTGAACACGACCTCTCTTCCTCTAAACTTTATCTTCTTTTCTTCACTGAAACTCATGTCTCTGGGACGACTGACGGCAATCCCTTTTCTGTACCCTATCACTTTCTCTATACTCAATTTCACTCCAAAGGTGGATGTTGCGTATAGCACTATTTATTTAATTAATGCATATATTCTGGTTTAGAAATCCTCTTTAGAAGCCTGCCAATTGATATAATTAAATACCGTGTACAATCAAAAGAATTAAATAAAACACCATTACATCATTCTGTTTATTTAGGCGAATTAATGGAAATATATAGCAAATAAATATACAATGGAATATATATGGTCAAAAATAATAATAGCATACGGACGATGACTATATAATAAATATACAATGGAATATATATACCGTGTGACCACAAAAATTGTCCCTGTTTTTAATCGCTTATTACTCAGTCATTATTGCAGCTTCACAAATGAAATAAAAAGCATTCGAAAGAGAACATTTTAAAGTTTTAATTTGTTCTACATGTGTTCAAAGTGACGTCCCTGGACATTCTTACATTTCACAACGGGAAAGGAAGTTATTTATTACATTTTCCAAAACGCTGCATTCAATGGACTGTACACTCTCTACCACCGCTTGCTTTAATTCTTCGATAGAGGATGGCTCTTGCCTGAATACTTTGTCCTTGACAAATCCCCAGAGAAAAAAGTCCATAGGTGATAGATCGGGAGATCTTGCGGGCCAGGGAAACTGCGAGCGATGAGAAATGAATCTTTGTTCAAAAAATCTTGTTAAACATTCCAGTGATTGCCTAGTTGTGTAGGCTGTTGCTCCGTCTTGCTGAAACCACTTGTTACTGCAGTTTCCTTGTTCAAAAACAGTGTTCAGCATTTTTACATATCTTTCTGAAGTTACTGAAAGCGGTCTCCTTGTCTCTGGGTCCTCAAAAAAGTAAGGACCATAAACCTTGCTGCTACTCAAACCACGCCAGACAGTAACTTTTGGTGAATGCAGAGGTTTCTCCAAGTGTATATTTGGCTTGTTTTGTGACCAACACCGGTAATTCTGTCTGTTGATGAACCCATTGAGATAGATGTGGCATTCATCACTGAATATTATGTCACTTAATCTTATCTGGTTTTGTTCAATTATTGTTTCAATGCGTTCACAAAACATCAAACGACGCTGGTAGTCTTGTTCGCTAAGCTGTTGCAAACACATAATTTTGAGTGACTTCATTCTCAAATCCAACGTGATTATTTTCCGAATGCTCTCCCGTTTGATTCCTGCCACAGCTGATAGTCGTCTCACAGATTTCTTGTTGTCCGTTTCAAGCTGATTTGCGACTGAATCAATGTTTTCAGCGGTTCGCACACCTTTGCTGCGCCCAGAGTTGCCTTGTATGCATGTTCTTGATTGAGCCGTGATGTTTCCATTTTGCGAAAATCCTGCGAATCGTTTTAGGATCTATGGTCCTTTGCTGACCGTATTGTCGTCTGAAAGACCGTTGGGTGGCAACTACCGAGCCATGTTTGATCATCTCTTCTGCGATGAAAACACGTTACATGTCCGACAAATAACCCATGATTGTGGTGGATAAAACTGTCATTTTTTTATAAGTACTGATTTCGTATCCAGGATATCGAAAAAATTAAATAAAACTTTAAAATGTTCTCTTTCGAATGCTTTTTATTTCATTTGTGAAGCTGCAATAATGACTGAGTAATAAGCGATTAAAAATAGGAACAATTTTTGTGGTCACACGGTATGATCAAAAATAATAATAGCATAAGAAACATGAACGGGAAATATATAATCAAAAATATGCAAAACGTTGTATTATCAATATATTAGTACAGGAAATATATATATATATATATACACACACACACACAGTTATATTAAATAATTAAATATATTGAAAATAATAATATACGAAACGTATAATCAAATGCATATTAGTACAGGAAATATATATATATATATACACAATTAAATAAATAAATATACATCCTTTATGTTTAACGGCGCAAAACGCTAAACTCACACGTAATCGAGTCTACATCCACATCGTTGTTATTTTGTACTACGCGGTAAAACCGTCCAAGCAACACTTCACCGTTTAACTTGTACGGATGCCTATACTCGACGTAAATGGCTTTCATATCGTTCAATACTATTTCTGTGCCCACTTTACACACGGTTGGCAAGTTATCTTTAAACATGGCTAGAATACAATCAAAAACACGCACAAAGAGGTCATCGTTAACCACAACATCATTATTAAATACAAGTTTATAAACACGCCTTTCCAATCGAAGGTTTTTTTCTTACCGTCCCGAGCTTTTCAATCGTGAACTCTTCTTCACTCTGCATAGCGGCAATTGAAATAATCTTCCAAGTCGTAACGACAGCTATTCATTATATAGAGGTACGGCTCTTCAGGGTGAACAGTATAGACAAGCTCTGCCCTGTACCGCTGAAGTGCTTTGTACCAAAGTTCAGGATTTAAATATGCATCCAGCTCTAGACCATTCTCGCCTTGTTCATTCCTACATTCGATAAATCCGTCGAGCAGAGCGGTGTATGCGTATTCAAGAACCGTGTCAAAATAAATCATATCCGTAACACGAGCGTCTAATATAGGCTTCAGCTTGCGGAATTCAACGATTTCAAATATTCTGTCGAGGATGAAACGGTTTCGCGTAGGGACAAGAACGTTATTATCAGATGCATCCTTCCACATCAGTCGTATATCAATGCATGGCTGTTCGTTATTTATACACAACGGCATATGAGGGGGCGTCGCTAATCTGTTCTCTTCTTGTACCTATGTTAACCCCTTCGTCTATGGCCTGGGTTGGTTCGAAGTCGACGGGGTTTCTAGTTAGGTGGCAGCAACGGATGTATTATTTGCAGTAGTTTTCTTTTATATTACTCTCCGAGTTCTTCTATAGTGGCTCGGAGGATTCAGGGAGGCTTACTAAATTCTCTGAAGATTCCGGACTCTTCTTATAGCGTATCCGGAAAGTTTAATGATTAAGTTCTTCTGAAGAGAGCAAGGCTCGAAGGATAAGATAAAGACTATCTTTTACTGTAATTTACTACTAAAATGTACAGTAGGGTGGCCCAAAAATTAACTGAAAAAATAAAAGTTTGAATTGCTATTCTCCACAAGGCTATTCCTATTCCATATCACAAACGAAGCCTTCATGCAAAAACTCAGGAAGATCGGCCAATATTTAGAGGTCGCGACCTCAAGGTAAAAATATCTAAATTCTGTAATTTCAGTAAGTTTGGGTCACCATTATGTTCTACAGTAAATATTTGCCGAGCAACGCCACTGTCGACTGTAAACCTATATACCAAAGAATCACTATATGATAGCAATGCACTCTTTCCACTAGCTCAGTTGGTCGCCAAGTCTCGGCATGTGTAGACGTGTTTTTGTTGTGTTCCTGCCATCTGGGTTACGCCGCGCAGTGAATCACACCATTAAGGCAAGTTAAACTTTTCACCAGTGGCGGACACTCTGCTTATTTTTTCTTTCATTCATTTACTGCACTGACCTTGATAAGCAATTTGGAACAAGGAATTTTTTATTAAAATTGTTAAAAATTTAAAAAAAATTAAAATTTATAAAAGTTTATTAAAATTGTTAAAATTGTTTGTTTTATATTCTACATAAAACATATGTATAGGTTCTTTAACTTTAATTTCCATTTTATCTTCCATTCCACAGGCCAAGACCATGACAACGACAAGGAGCAGTCCGAAAGTTTGGCTCCTGGGTAAGCCGGACCCGGACATCTTGGGATCTGGCCTGCCAACAAACGGGGCTATTCTCAGAAACTTCATGTTTCACTACCAGAAGGGATCCACAATCGGTGACAGTGCTAAGGCCACCATAGACAGAGCGCTGACAATCTGGGACAAGGCACGAATTCCGACCCAGCAGGTGAACTTCGGCGTGCGCAAGCTTCGGAAGCTCAATGAAGAATATTGTGAGTTGAAGAAAAACCCATTGAAACCGAAAGACGGGTGCCGAATCAAGGAAAGAAAATTCAAGGAGAATCTCAACAAACTATTTGACATCTCACGAAAAGACGCCCTCAGTATTATGACGGACGAAGAAGACAAACAGTTCCTGCGGATGCAACAGTGAACCATTGTGATACTTCACTAAAATTTGTGAATGTGCCAAGATTACGCAGTTACAATCTCATCAGATAAACTGCAATACTTAACTAGTAATATTACATAAAATATATCTTCAAAATTTTCTAGCGACATCCGGCACTGCCTTTAGAGTCCTACGGCAAGCAGTGGCCTTGAAGTAACGGGTATACAAACAAACGAACGAACGACACCTTTAAACGTACGAACGAACGAACGAACGAGTGAATCTTAACCCCATAAATTGCTCAAAATGGCTTCCAAGGGTCAGGTAAACGCCCTGAAATTAGAAATGAAGGGTCTACCAAATAAGTATAATTCCCTCTTTGACTTAGTGCACAAAAGTAATAGTGTAATCAAAGACCTTGAGGCAATAATAAAAGTTGTGCAACATAATAACGAATTGTTAAAGCGGGACAATGCAAAACTGGAATATAGAAATATGGAGCTCGAAAAGAGCATTCAGTATGCACACGACGAGATAAAGGATCTTAACTCTAGTCTAAACTCGCTTACTAAAAATAATCGTAGCATAGAGATGATAAAAAACGAGCACGATTCAATTAGGAATAAATTAAGCAGCCTAGACGATAATTCACGTGCCAATAACGTAATCATAATGGGGGTATCTGAAATGAATAGAGAAACAAACGGCGAAACGAAGAAAAAGGTGGAGGACATAATAAAAGATAGACTGAATTTGGGGAATATTAAGATCAAAAGTGCTTTTAGATTAAAAAAACAAATTCCACCACAAAAAGCAAATTTTACAGTTGAAGACACGACTGAATCTAAGACGCCCACTTCAGCTATAAAAGTAATATGCGAGGATAAAACTCACAGAGATTTAATACTAAAAAACAGAAGAAAGCTGAAAGGATCAAAAATCTTCGTCAATGACGACGTATGTGAGGAAACACGTAAAATTCGTAAAGAAAAGCTCCCTAAACTCATAGAAGCGAGGAGACTCGGGAAAGTTGCCTACTTCCTTGGAGCGAAGTTAATGATTAAAGAGAGAGAGACTCCTCCAGCGCGGAATACTTCGGTCAAAGGAGTTCACCTTGTTAGTGAAAAAGCATTCGAAGCTATGAGAACTAAGAAACCGCCAGCCGACAGTCGACACACAGGAGGCCTGCGAATAACTCCGCATACAATCTCAACAGTCGACTTTCCCATTCTCGGCTCAACTGGGCGGTAACCCCTTATTCCAGTATTCTATATTTAGTGAAATTGTTTGAGAACTACTGTTAAATGGCTTTCATCGATAAAGACTTTCATAGTATATGTGCCGATATTAATCATTTCAATTCATTACCAAACAATTCTGTATCCAGTTTAGAATCTAGATCAGGAATCTGGTATAGGCAATTGCATGGTCTCATCGATAGACGAGTTTAATGCCTTTGTATTACAAAAAGATATTTATAAAATCTTTCAGTACTAAATCTAAACATTCGAAGCTTACCTAGGAACTATAACTACTTATTGGCCCTCTTGAAAACTTCTACGGTCAAATTTAGTGTTATAATTCTCACGGAAACTTGGTTAAATAGTAGTATTAAAAACCTATAATATAGATAATTACGTTGCTTATCATACTGTAAGAGATGATCAGATTAGTGGGGGTATCTCTGTGTATGTGCATCAAACTTACGACTCTAACGAAGTATTTTCTCTATGTAATAGTGACAATGAAAACCTGATTGTGAATATAAAAGACAAAAGTAATGTATATTCTGTCCATGCAATATATAGACCACCTAATACTAATATCAATAGCTTTTAATTCACTTAGATAACATGTTATGCAACTTCCATAAATCGAGTGCCATAGTTGCGGGAGACTTCAACATTAATTTGCAATCTGAAGCAATCTCTCATAAATTTTTAAACTTAATTAATGAATTCTTTCTATCTTAGTCATTCTATTACCAAACCCACTCGAGTCTGCAGCTATGGCAATCGAATAACAGAATCTACGATTGATAAATTTTGTAAATAGCAGTGCCTTTGTAAACTCTGGAATTATAACCACTAACATCAGTGATCATTTTCCTACTTACGCTATATTCAATAACATTGTTCAGGTTGCGGACAAAACAACTATTGATTACAGAATATTCTCAGAGGTTAACAAAAGAAAATTTATTGGGGCTGTAGAAAATACTCGACTTGACTGTGACGAACCTTTAAATGACCCAGATCATATGTTTCAGTTCTTCTATGACACCTTATTCCATATTTTTAATATTTGCTTTCCTTTAAGGAGAAAAACAGTTTCGCCCAAAAGTGTTGCAAATCCATGGATCACTCCAGGAATTATCACTTCAACAAAGAACAGAGATAAATTATTCAAATTGCAATTGCAGAGCAAAATTCCTAAAATACAATATATTCAATACAGAAACAAATTAACTAAAATAATCAAAATTGCAAAATATAACTATTATAACAATCAATTTTCCAAACATAAAGGAGACATGGAAAAACATTTGGACAACCATAAACAATCTTTTCGGAAAACAAATTAAGAAAAATTCAATAGAGAAATTAAATGTTGATAATAAAGAAATTACTGATGATACTGCTATTGCAGACTCTTTAAATGCACATTTTACTTCAATAGCGGATAAGCTTCGCTCACAATTAATAAATAATGATCACTCACCTCTAGAATATATGCCACCCAGCCCACTAAATTCATTTTCTTTTGTTCCTGCTACCTCTACTGAGGTCCACAATATTATTGGTAAATTAAAATACAAAAATAACATTCATAACATTCCTGTACCTATATTGAAACTTGTTAAAGATAAGATATCTGTAACTTTGGCTAAAATTATCAATCAAAGTATTTCCAAAGGAATATTCCCATCAATGCTAAAAACTGGTTGTATAACACCCCTTTTTAAAGGGGGTGATCCTACACTAGCAACAAATTACAGGCCGGTGTGTTCATTATCTGTGTTCAGCAAAGTTTTCGAAAAAATTGTAGAGAGTAGAATGCAGCGATATTTAGAATCCTACAATTTATTATCTCCAAATCAATATGGCTTCCGTAATAATAGAACAACGGAAATGGCTATCTTAAATCTTATGGAAAATGTAAATACAGCTAAGGAGAACAAAGAAATAATAATATCAATATTTATGGATTTGAGTAAGGCGTTTGATGTAATAGACCATAATATTCTACTTAATAAATTGTATTGTTACGGCTTTACTGTAGAGGAGCAATCAGTGATTGGTTTAAAAGTTATTTGTCCAATAGATATAATTTTATATCAGTAAATAAGGTTTGCTCCACTAAAGCGCTTGTCAAACATGGTGTGCCACAGGGCTCAGTTCTGGGTCCACTGTTATTTTTATTATAACTTATATAAATGACCTTCCACGTCCGTCTGACAACGCATTAAATGGTATCTTTGTCATCCAAACACGAGCAATAAGGTTATTATCTGATGCTGATTTCCTTGATCACTCTAGTGCATTATTTAAAGAGCTAAACCTACTAAAGCTCAACGATAAACCAAACTAGCACATTTTATTTTTATTTACAAGTGTAAGAGCAAAATCATTAATTTGCAATGGGTAAATAGATATTTTGTTACTCATCAAGAAATCCACTCGTATCAGACCAGAAATAGAGCAAAGCTTGTTTTACCTCAATTTAGATTGTCTTCATCTCAAAAACTACCCATTTTCATTGGATTCAAACTATGGAATGACTTGCATGCCGATATAAAAAATATTGCGAATGTAAATTTGTTTAAAACTAAGTTCAAATCCCGATTAATAATGGGATACTAACAAAAATCTTGGATTAATGTCCACTAATAATGTTTAATATTGTCCATTAATATTGTTTAAGATTGAAATACAGGTTTTAACTATTAATAATACTTATTTACTTATTTATTTTATTATTATTATTAATTTATAACAGCTAGCTGCTTATTTTTAATAAGAGCCCAGTAAAGCCTAAAACTTAAGGGCCAAATTAAATAAAAAAAAAAAAAAATTAAATAGTCGAGCTTCACAATTATTCATGTCATTGTAAAAATTGTAAAGTGTAAAAAGACTACTGTATTTATTTTATTTTATTATTAATAAAGGTTATTCAATTCAATTCAATTCAAAAAGGATCCCTCGAGCGCGAGTATGTCCGGGATCGACAAAACCTTGTCGAACAAGGAGACTCGCAAGCGCCTCAGGAGTGATCAGGCCAGTGCGTATCCAGAAAGTTTAATGACTAAGTTCTTCTGAAGAGAGCAAGGCTCGAAGGATAAGATAAAGACTATCTTTTACTGTAATTTACTGCTAAAATGTACAGGTAGTGCTCAGCCTCTGAATTAGCTTCTGAATAATAATGGAAGATTTTATTTGGGTTATATACCCCAAAACTGCTCACATCATTATTATTAAATGTTGAAAAGGCTGCATTATTTTGCACAATATTTGAAAATAAAGTAAATCTTTTAGCTGTGATAAGGTTTAAACGAATAAATAAGATATTTGAAGATGAAGCCATATTTTTATCTTAAACCGCGTAGTTTCAGATCTGATGCTATCATGATCTGCCAAGTTAACTAAAAGTGGAATTGAACTATGCAACTTTTCACTGAAATATGCATACGAGTAAAAATTAAAGGTTTAAGATTTACAATTAAATGCATAGGCAAGACGTGACTTCATCTTTTATACGAAGAGAGAATGTATACAAAATATGAGCATTGCAAAGCTTAAGCAGGATTCATTATTAAGCGAAATCTAAAAAAAATGATTAAGAGATTTTAAAAAGACAAGTCACCAATTATTTGGCAAAGAAGAAAGCAAATCAAAAATTTTATCCAAACTCGCGTTGGGCGATTTTGGTCCTTATGTAAAAATGAATACACACACGTACATACATTTGATTATAGGCATTATACAAAGTTAAATATATACGAATATACAGGATTATATAAATACATGAATCATATAACACATGAAATTTTAAATGGATACAAGAACTATATAAATGAATACAAGAATTACATGAAGAATAAGATAGTATAGGAATATGGGAATTATTTATGGTTCATTTTTTACACCTACACCTGCTGGTATTTTATAACGGTTCTCTACCCACTTCTCAACTATCACGAAGATTCTATTCATCTCCTCAACACTTAAATAAATAACATTACGTTTACCAGAGTTTGCTTGCCTGCAAATCTGCAAATCGTTTCAAGTACATAGTTAATGGTGCCGGTTTCACGCCTGAACACGCGCAATGACTTCGTCACGGAGACATCGTACGAGGCGTTGAGAATGCTTCTCAAAGGAAGTTCCATCGTATTCGCACGTCCACACGGTTCAAGCTCTGAGATGACTATGAGCCGCAGGTGGACAGAACGGCTCGACGGGCGGAGTAAGTCACGCTGGTGAAACGTGTACGGGTTTTTTCGAACACTTGTGCCCTTGGACAAACAGAATTTTCCGCTGCATGAAACAATACCGGCTTTAATGTTTACCACTCACCAGACGTTCATTTCCACAAACTAAACATTTTCACACTCCGGTGCACTATTTGAGAGAAACATATGCCCATATTTATCATTTTTGTTTAACATGCGATACTCGTCTCTAAAGTCTGTTAAAAACTCACACAGCCCATTAATCACAACCTCACTACAAACCTCGTCATGATATATATTAATATAGTGGTAAAAATACTCAAGATTCTCCATGATGACAAGATTTACATTCTCAACCGTAGGGTACGAGTAGTCGGTATGGTGTAACATGACATAATATCGCTTGTCACACCACTCATCAAGACTAGCCATAGCCGTTGCTTATCTTCTGAACGTGTTGCTTCTTTTACTTCGCGGTATATGTGAGCCTTTATAAAGGTTAGGTCTACAATATACTTCAATACATCGTTTGTACTACGAAATCCTACAATGCCCCCGCCAGAATACCCGTAGAGTATTTGAACATCTTGGTCCTTCGCGCGGCTCAATGTAGCCTTAAAAGTATCAAAGCAGGGGGTAATAGGGAGTTTTTCAGTATCCACCACATCTTGGCACTTTGCCGAATACCACTTCATAAACGTTGAACACAAAATATTAAAGGTAGCCATTACTATTTTTTCTACGCGGGAGAACACACGTCTGAGCTCAAGGGTATGCAGAGGGCAACTGAGCACGCAGGGATAGAGATATGCTCAGGTAGCGGCAGGACTCATGTTCTCGATCTTACAGTGGGCGGAGCCTAGCTTTTTACTGTACACACACACACACACACACACACACGCACGCACAGGAGGAAATGAAACCTTAATTGAAACAAATATACGTGATAAATAAACATATCAATAAACACATATATATAAATACAATCAAGGATTAAGATAGCCAAAGGGTACAGTATCATAGCTACCAGGCACTTGGTAACGCTTCCTATAGGTGTTACGGCATACCTTCGTGCCCCTAAGTTCCTTCACACACCCCAGTTTCTGCGCCCGAAAATTGTGTGTCCCCACAGTCAGTTGGGGTAGCTGGTCACCCTCATCATCATCCAAGCACACTAGATCCTTCAACGAGTCAAAGTTAACGACTCGATGGTTCGTATGGTTAAGCGTGATACCCTTAGCCTTCACGATATACTTCAAATCATCCCCTACCCTCACCCGTACCCCATAGGAGTACATGTATTCACCTTCCCTCGCTGTGAATATCACGCTATCTGTGTCAGCGTACAACACCCTCCGTCCAAGAGAGTGCAATAGGCCCCAAATTTTGATGCGGGCGTAGGCCGTTGTGAAACTGGCTACAGGTATGTTTTTAACTCGTGAGGTATCTGTGGCCAATTCGGTATTGTTGTACTTTATTATGTAAGTATTACCTACATTCACGATCTCCATAACCTCTTTATCGGAGGCGTTGGCATAATCCCAGACTTCACTATAACTTTGTGCCAAATGGACGTTCCCTTTGCCGATATTCTGCGCAAACTTTCCCCAAAGACTGTATAGACACAATTTTGCACTAAAGCGCTTGCCAGGATTCTTAACAATTTGGGTTCGGTCAAGCTGTATACCTTCATGGGCACGGTAACGCTGAATATAAACCGTTTTTTCATCTTCGGTATCAACCCCTCGCGGATATCCTGACGCCTCAACCTTATCCTTCGAAAAAGCGTTTATATATGGTGTGAAAAGGTTGGGTAGCTTCTGAAACCTCCACACCTCATGTATCTTCATTATTCTATACCCATGGCGAATGGCTCGGGCCAGCTCAGGGCTTGTATATACACACCCCTGATCTTACGCTGGCGGGTTGTATCGTCACAAGCACCGTTGTTCTCTCCTGCGCACTTCACGCACAGCAGAAACATGAGGCTTGTGATCTATAACGACGGGTAAGATCGGCATCCATAAATCGCGAAGGGGAGCACGTCTACGAAAGAGAGTCCAAAGTAGCGCTCATTCAAGTTAGCTGAAAACTCCTCGATGGTTGGTATGGTGGGGCCCACCATTTTTTCAGGTGCACCTACGGGGTACGGATTGTTCTTCATCACGTAGGGGTATAAAGAGCAGAAGTCGTAGTAATGGAGTTTCACGCACTCCGTAGACGGAAAGTATAGCTTGAAGGGATTTGTACGCCTTCCGAACAAGCTATCACCGCATTTGAGAGGATCCAGCACCATTGAACGTTTGATCGTGTTTATTTCTTCACGGTACTGTCCATCTGTTCCCATCCGTGCATAATACTCATGCTCCCACAAGACTTTGTGAGTGAACTGGGAGCCTATAAGTTGATCGCGGGTGCGGGTCCACGCAAGACTGTCGGCAGGAGATCTACCGTGGATATCTCCTACGATTCCACACTCAAGACGAGGTCATCCGTGCCACCAGCAACCGTTAAAGGAGTACACAGTCTTCTCACCAGTGGCACGTTTTCACTTAGACCATCAACACAAAAAACACGACCATTAACCTTAATGGGTATTTCACCCGTGTTGCAGGCATGCTTTATGTATATACCTGTTTGCTGCTGTAGGTGTATGAGCCAGTAAATAGCCTTGTGCCCATAACTGCGGGGATTGTTTCTGTGGATAACGGCTAAGGTGTCTTTAGGCATGAAGTTATTCTTGAACACTGGAAAACATAATGAGGCGATGGTGGTTGCGACTTGCAACGGATCGCATTTGAAACGATCTATGTAAAATGTACATCCTTCTAAAGGCCTGGAAACATACTTTAAGCACGCGCACATCATTCACGCAATAACGCTCACATTCATCAGCTATATTATAAGGATTACATTCATTAAAACTGTTGTAGTATCGGTTAAAATCTTCACGTTCATCTGTACTAATACATTCATAGTTAAAGTAATGTTTCGGTGGAGGTAGTCCTACGTAATTTAAAGTTTCGCTAGTGAGGAATGTGTAAGGGAAATATCCTTTTGAAACTTTAGCAGCAACGCCCATCACCTTGGGTAGCTTTGCTAATTTACAAGGTGTGAATAATAAAGTGTCTTTAAACTGTACATTACCTCTTATTTGCATCTGTATTAGTTTGTTGCCTCTTTTCAAGGGATCACCTGTAAATATCTCAGATGACTCGTGCTCAACTCCTTATAAAGGAACTGTGTGTCAAATATTGCCCCCTTATGGGCGAGAATATACACAGTCATTTTTTTGAACTTGTTCGCTAACTTGGCAATATAGGACACAAAGAGTTTTACAGGGCTATCGTGGGCATTCGTTCTAAAAACGTTTGTCCGTTTACCACATTTGTGACACTCAGGGCCGTTTCCTGGCGTAAGCAGACTAAGCGGCCGCTTAGGGCCCCGCTGCTACTACGGGGCCCCTAGACAGGCTCCCAGGTCATAGCTTAGTGGGCAAGAATAGGAATATAGCTGAAGTTATTATTAATATTATTGTTATTGTTATTATCCTTATTATTATTATTATAATTATTATTATTATTGTCGTATTAAGATGAAGCTAATCAAGAACTACCTCAGATCATCAATGGGGCAGGATCGCCTCAGTGGCCTTGGCATCATAAGCATCAACCAGGACGTTGGCAGGGAGATTTCATATGATGATGTTATTGATGATTTCGCCCAGAAAAAATCTAGGAGGCAAAAATTTTGAAGATACAAACTGTTCTGTATAACTGTTAGCTATTACACGATTGTATCATAGAGTTAGTAAATGCATTATTTTTTTTATACATAGTTCTGTCTCATTTATTCCAAATAATGTATAAGCTAATTTTCAGGAATTTCATGAAGAGTATTTTTTCTTTGTCTTCTGAAAGTACATATTTATTGTTTTGGACATAAATGTTTCATTAAAATTGTTTCATAATTGTTTTTTATTAACACCAATTTTTTGTAATTGTGCTGAGGTGATGTAGTCAGGCGTGAGTTGGTGGATGGAGGGGTGGGGCCTCAAATGGGTATACTGCTTAGGGCCCCCTAATGGCTAGAAACGGCCCTGGTGACACTCATCACACTCGCTCTCCATACACTCATCACAGATAGTCTGGCTTACAAGTAAATGTGGAATAACCTCTTTGGTTTCAGCATCCGTATATGTTTCTATATCGTAGTACACAGTTATACAAGGTCTGTTTTAAGGCTTGGCGTCTTTCATATAACATACATGCTTTACTCCAACCGCCTTATATTTCTCATGGCATGTAGAACAGTGAATTTCATCACATTTGTGCTCAAACTTTCCCCAATTATCCATAATATGAAACATACCACATTCACAGATTCTCATTTTCCTGCACGTGCCAATTGATTTATGGAGCTCAAAACAGTTATTATTGAAAAATGTGCGTCTACATACATCACAATCCCTCTTCTGAGCTTCAACCACACGGCTTTCACATTTGGAGCTTTTACACTGCTCACATACCATATGGCATTCTTTACAATGTTTCACTATATCATCCGCAAACTCGGTACATCCCTTACACAAATCATGATGTCGCCCATATTTTCGACTTTTATCATAACTCGCGTAAAGGTCCCTTTTATTACGGATGGGTAGATATGTTGTTCCTGACAGCCCTAAAACAAGTAGGGGTCTTGTACGATCTCTCACACTGCTTTTAAAAACATACACAGTCCTACGACGATCATCCATTCCAAATACAACTATTCGATCATTCATTTCCTGTTCTACCCTTCTCAGCTCTTCAGGACCCATATTACAGTCAAATTCAAGTTTACAATCTACAGCTAGTTTACGGGCACGCTCCACTACCGTAGGCAACCAAATGTTTTTGATCCATGTATCTAGTACAGTAAACATACGGGCCAAGACTACTGCTATAAAGCCGCAATCACGATCGGCGTTTATATGCCGTCTATAAATAGCCTGAGAATTGAAGTTAAGAGCATAAGGTGTGGCACTATGAACCGCAACACGGAATACACGGTCAATATTTACTGTGAAGTTGTCCATATTGAAGGCTATACTACTTTGAGAGGCCTGCATTATACGGGCTAATATATACTCTATATCTTCAGCTGCCAAGCGTCTGAACGGTATTACTACCCAAAAATCATCTACATCTCCGTCATCTGACCCGAATTCGAAGGACGTTCTCATCCTGACTTCACGTTCGTCGGTTCTGAAGGGCAAACTCTACAATACGTTCAACTATGCGCCGTAGTCCGTGTTCAACACCATTGCTATACATGGATCTAGGATCAACCCTGACTATATACCGATTTCTAGTCAAGGCCGGGGTGGGGATAGCGGTGCGCACCAATTCGAATGTTATGCCATCCTCAACAGAACGAGAAGCTGTTGTGGAGGACGTACCCGGAATTGAATAAGGGGGTATATTTGAGGAAGGTACTATTGTGGGGGTTGTGTCGTAAGACGTAGAAGGTTGGGGCTCTATTACTGGGGTCTAACAACCGACTCAATCCTGGCGCGCTTTATACCTGACGTGGTGGGCTCTTCACCATGCCTCCGCTTTGAACTGACGCGTGCTACAGGTATCGCTGGTGAGGATTCGTCAGCGGGGATGGATTCTGTGATTACAACTGCACGGTCAACGGGTTCGTCAGTGATATCGATGATGGGGTGCTGTACATCGTCGTCATTCACGGTTCTGTGGAAGAAGAAAACAAAATATAAGGAGCAGCACTCAAAATTTGTAATATTTTGTAAATGACCCACTTAGGGGTGTGACGTGTTAGAGATGGAATCTGTAGAAAAATTCAGGTTTACAAGCCCCTCCACATGTACTATATCTGGCCCTACAGGCTGTGGAAAAACTGTATTTTATGCTTAAAATACAGTCTGTGTTCGACGAGTACCAAGATGAAATTTTGTTCCACAAGGGGGTCTATGACGTTAATTCGTTAAAAGGTAATGACCATACAGTTATTGTAATTGACGATCTCATGTTGGAAATGGATAAAACGTTTGCCGAGACATTTACAGTGTTCTCCCACCATCTTAACATAAACGTATTCTTCATCAACCAGAATCTATTTTTCAAAAATAGATACATGCGCGATGTGTCGCTAAATACACAATATCTAGTCTTATTCGCACAACGTAGAGATGTGTCACAAATTGTGGTATCAGGCAATCAAATGTTCCCGAATCAGCGTAAAGAGTTTTTGGAGGTTTATAAAGAGGCCACAAATCAGCGTTATGGATATTTGCTTTGTGACCTTCACCCGCGAAACACGTTTAGGGTGCTTCTAAGAACGAATATATTCCCAAGCGGTGTATATTCCAGGATGAAAAATAGGCTGAAGAAATATCGTGAATTAATAAAAATTTATCAATGATTGCCCCGGGCACTGCAACAGATGTTTGTTAAAAATATCGACTCTGGCTTTTTAAAATGCATCTGTGAAATCTGTCTTAATGTTATAAAATGTAATGTGACAATGAAACCCCCTCAGAAGGCTCGCCTACGTCGTTACAAGAACATAATACGAGCGCTCGTTCATAAAAGTCAAACTGTGGGTAAGAAAAAGCGAATTATTGTACAAAGAGGAGGATCATTCCTACCCATCTTATTTTCAGTTTTAGTTCCTTTACTGACTCGACTAATATAATGAAGAAGGTGGTTGTGATTCCGCACGAGGTGTATGCTTCATTGCAAAGTCCAAAGATTCCAGACACGGCTCTAGAACCCCGTAAAAGCAGGCTTAAAAGAATGGAAAGCGAGTTGCTAACCCTATTAAACAGTGAAAAGTCACCTGATGAGAAAAGGATTTTGTACCAAGAGGCTTTGCAGAAATTTCTTCATGAGTACGAAGATTATAAGAATCCGACAGAGCTCCCCGTGGTTATTAGGCACAGCGCGAGTAGTGCTGAGCATTGCGACAGAGGACCTGGCCCCGACGTTAGAGATGACCAACCAAAGGACAACGGAACACAACACATCGAACATGTGCTAAAAAACAGTCTCCCACATACATTGAGGAATAAAGGCTTAAGTCTTTATAATCTATTGAGTGAGGACCCCATCATACAGTGGGCCGATACAGGCGAGATCATTGTTGAAGGAACAAGGGTACAAGGATCCAATATCGTTTATATTGTTCATGATCTGGTAAGAGAGTGGGATAGACCCTCATCAACAGGATGGAAGCATATTAAAGCAAGACTACATTAAATAAATGTCCCCAAAACATTGATAGGTAATCTAAATAGATTAAAAGACCTGGATCAAGTCTCGCATGTGTCACAACTGAGTACGCCATCGCCCCCAGCAGCAGCGTCTCTGAAGAAGAGAAAGAAGAGAACAAACGGCCAACCTTATCCACGTGTCTCTAAAATACACAAATGGCTAACATATTAAGTAAACGCTATTATGACATTTCTAACCCCGCCTCCTATGGTAGCGTTAATAGACTGTACAGAGGTGTTTACGGTGTAAGGAAAAAAGATGTTGAGCGGTTTTTGCGGGAACAGGATGCTTATACACTTCATAAACCGGTGAGAAAAAGGTTTAAAACGGCCAAGACAACCGCGGATTCGATTGACTCTATTTGGCAGGCGGATTTAACAGACATGCAAAGATATTCAGTGTATAATGACGGATACCGCTACATCCTATTTATAATAGATGTATTCTCTAGATATCTGTTGCTAATTCCCCTGAAGGATAAATCGCCTGAAACAGTTGCTAAAGCGACCAAAAAGTTGATGTTAAAAGAAGAGAGGGTTCCTGGCTATTTTTGTACGGATATGGGGAAAGAATTTATAGGCCGCGCTTTTCAGAACATGCTGACAGAGTTTAATATCAGTTACTACACTAGCAGTTCTATACATAAGGCCTCTTTAGCTGAAAGAGTTCAACGTACCATAAAGGAGCGCATGCATCGCTATTTTACACCTAAAAACACATACAGATATATAAACGTTCTCGGTTCATTGGCTTCATCATACATCCGTTCACACCACCGTACGATTGGCACAACGTCTAACGAAGTCTTAGAAAGAGGTGCGTTGCCAGAGGTGAGAAGAGATGGAGCACCGCCACCACACTCTACACATTTCAAAATCAATGATTATGTAAGGCTATCACGTTCGGGAAATAAATTCGCGAAGGGATTTGAGCAAGGATGGACACGTGAGATTTTTAAAGTTCGTGCTATGAAACCTAAAGGTGAGATAATGATGTATTACGTTGAAGATTTGAATGGGGAAGAGATCGTTGGAGGCTTTTATCGCGAGGAGTTGCCTAGCCACTTCTATGTCACACTCCCGTCCTCTTCTTCTCTGTCTGTACATCCTAACAACACCCTCGCCCACTTTGTGACAGAACTCCACGGGCCCATTGAATTGGAGCGTTAGTCTCCAAATTTTTAACTCTTGAAAATGAGCAAATCATATTTTTTATCCTTAGAAGAATCGATGAGTGCGAAAAATTAGGCATAACCTTAGACAATACTATGCGTTCAGTCCTCTTCGGTATTATGATACAGCCATGGACATTGTGACGGGGTTAAACAAGAGTCTTGAAAAGTCGTACCTGACAAACGATTTACTTTTTGAAGTCAAAAACATAGACACGCCTGCATGCATATTGAAATTAAAGTCAACGCTTAGTAGAAATATTAAAGACAAAGAGCTATTCACAATTGTGGCTGAGGGCCGATATGGTGCAGCTCTCCAAAGAGATACCTTTCACGAGGCACAGCATGACTTGTCCAGCTTAATGTATCAATTGAAGATGGAGAAATTGGGTGAAAGCTCTCTGCCCCCAGACATGTGCTATATTTACAGCAATATCGTAGAGCACCAATTTGTTGGGGACACCCAGGCGCGCCTGCTGCGCATTGCACACATCCCCAACCATAGAGGGAAAAGTTTGAGCATTACATATGACAAGCCCCATTATATGAATGTTGCGACTAATCTATTAACCAACATCTCGATATATATAAGAACGATTGAGGAAAAAAATTCCCATTCGGTGATGGGAGCTTAACAGTGAAACTACACTTTCGCCGTTTATAATGACTCGAAAGCCATTCACAGTCTACCGAGGAGTGAGATACCAGCGTGTGAGTGGACTTGGATCCATTTTTTCATCCATACTACGCACCGCTGTGCCACTGTTGAAGAGGGGTGCCAGGTACCTAGGGCGGAAGGCGTTACAAACAGAAGACATAATGGGCGGAACTAAGCCTAAAGAAGCTCTTAAAAAACATTTAAAACGTACACGGGACGAAATCATCAAAGATGCAAAGAGAAAAATGCGTGGTGGCGGAAAGAAGAAGATGGCTGTCAGGAAGAAGGGGTTACCATCACGTGGCGCTAAATGTAAAAAGAAATAAAAAAAGAAGTGCTCTAAGTATATGAAACCTATGGCTGATCATTTTTTTAACTGATATAAGCTGAGGACACTATTCTCACGAATCATAGGCTGACTAATACTTGTCGAGGGAGATGGCACTATTTCTGACTCGTCATGGCGCGTTTCATCCATCCGTGTCGTTCACAATGCTGTAAATCGGAATTGTCCCTCTTTGATTTGTCCCCCACTCAGGTCTCTATTGACCATAGCGACTTTATTACAATTAACCCATTAAACGCAATTAGTTCGCCCAGTGTCCCTATAGAATTCGTGATACCCAGCTCAGGCCCTTACTTTTTTGACCCGAGCTGCATGCACATTATTGCACATGTATGCTAAACTGCGTATTGCCCATTCTGATGGAACAGACTGCGATGATAGTTACTCTGCCTACCATGAAACCAACTTTTTACATTCCATATTCAGCCAGTGTGAGGTGTATTTAAACCAGGTTAACATCTCGGCAGGAACGGGGTATTACCACCTACGAGCCTATCTGGAAAATGTCCTCAACTTTTCAAAAGAAGCGAAGGACACGTTTTTAACCGCCGAGGGGTATTACTATACTAAAAATGAAAATGGTATAAAGATAAATTTAAAAATTCTAAAAAAAAGATACGAATGTTTTGGACGTCTTCATACAGATTTCACATTCCACGAGAAACTGCTTATGAACGGGGTGGATATGAAGTTGAAGCTTACCCGCACGATTCCTGAGATCTGCATAAATCTGGGGCCTGATCAAGAAGAGGGTGCGAAACCCGTTGTGATTCACATCATCGAGACGTATTTGCGTATACGCCGAGTGAAATTAAGTTCCCCGAAACAAATAGAAATTGAGAAAGACTTAAAACACGCCACAGTAAAATACCCAATTAACAGGGTACAGATGAAACTATACACGGTCCCCGCCGGGTTGGCCTCGAAGCAACTAGAAAACGTGGCCCTTGGAGTCCTACCTAAAAGGATATTAATTGGAATGCAGGACCACGCCTCGACGAATGGAAAATATAAGAGTGCCTTTAAATTCGAGAATTTCGGCCTTAAAAATATTACTCTATACGTAAATGGCATCGCTTTGGGAGGAACCATGATTACGGACTACTCATCAGACGCTGTGTTCCCGCTCTGCGCGAGAGCATATAGTAGTCTGGCTCATAATACAGGCGCCTGTGACGAACTTGGGTTTGGTGTAACGCAGAAAGAATTTGTCGAAGAATTTAACATTTATTCATTTGATATTACGCCTGACTTGTCTGCTGGCGCAAATACGCATTTATGTTCACAGCAGATTGGGAATATCTCAGTCAGGTTGGAATTTGCCAAGCCTATAGACGCGCCTATAAGTGTACTCGTGTACCTCGAATCACAGGCACTAATAGAAGTTGATCGTTTCAGGAACGTGGTCACAGACTTTTAAAATGGACGCGAATACACTCCAGAGAGTAATGAAAAATGACCGTTTCACACGCTCAAAATTTATCGGTGTGTTTGCGAAGAATGAAATATTGAAGCTGCTAAGTACGAGAAACTGGTACGGGATTATCGTTAACACCGACATTGTGGGGGGGGTGAGGGAATTCATTGGTCTGCAATCTATTTTAAAAATAGGAAAAGAATGTACTATTTGGATTCACTCGGATTTCAGCCCTGGAATGATTCGGTGATTGTGCACTGTGCAGTTCACTGCGCAATTATATGTACCTGAGATTGTTTGGAACCCATATCGTTTTCAAGAATATTATAGTGAAACGTGCGGCATGTATTGCACTTCATTTCTCCTGCACATGTCACGTGGGAAGGGATTTATAAATTTTTAAAAATTATTCGATTTGTGCGACACAGAGATGAACGATAAAAGTGTATGCAGACAGATAAAAAAAAAGGTTCCCATATGTTAGCACCCGCTGTAATGTTTAAAGGTGTATATCTATATTGTGTAAAGTTGTATATACATTTGTAACTGTAAAATGTAGCCATTAAGACTTATTTAACGGACCCTGGTTCCGCTTTGTACATGTTTTCTGCCATTTAATAAATGAAAATACAATGTGTTTTGTTCTTAACCTCAAAAATACTTACATTAGTTCCTCGATGCACTGACACTCGCTTGACCGGATGTGAGCCAATACCTCGACTTCTGTATTCAGATCACTGGGTTGGCTGTGCGGAGAAGCATCCATATCATTTATTCCCCTTTCATCAAAAGTAGCTATAACACGATCAAGTTCCGCATCGGTCCTACTTTTTTTTTCTTATCTTACTTTGCATATCTGTAACTCTCTTTTCTTGCATGTTTGTAGTTTGCATGGTATGACAGTGAGTTAAGAATGTGTTTGCATGGTTTGTAAGCGTTCTTATTTTACTTCTTTTCATCTTTCACCCCTCTCCTATTTTCTCCGACTATTTTCTGACTTGTCGGCAGTGGCCGGCGGATGATGATGGTGAGTCTTTTTTTCTCTTTTTCTGAATGAATGTTAACCCACGAGTGATAGGTGTTGCTCCTTACTTAACCCCTTATTCTCTTCTCTTCTCTTAACCTCCTACTTTTTCCTTTCTCTCGGGCTAACCTTAGAGTGGATCTTAGGGTCTTTGTTTGCTTTAGCTTCTGTAGATCTGTAGATAAGGTTAAGTAAAAATAAAGAGCTACAAGAGAAATGCCATGAATTTTAAAAATTATAATAAAAAGGCAGATAACACCGGTCTGCATGAAAATCGATTTCTTTATTTTGAGTTGTGATTCTGAAGCAGTTCGCTGCGCTGAATTAAAAAATGCCACCAGTTTTTTTCTATCACCCACAGTTTTAAAGTTATTAGCAAAACAATTTTGGGGCGTTTTGTAATTTTTTACCTTTTTTATCTTTAATTAATTTCGTTTTTTCATATTTTTCAGATAGATAATTCTAACATTACGTCTTTAAAATTTTAATAATGGCTTCTAGAGCATGTACCCATAGTCCAGACATATTTTGTTATATTTGTGGTCGGTATGTTGTTGTAAAACAAAGAACAAATGTAACGACCTTCATTAAGAGAGCTTATCATGCTTATTTTGGAATTAAATTAGGAGATCAAGACAAAAGTTGGGCTCCACACAAGGTTTGTCTTACGTGTGTTGCGGCACTAAGGAATTGGAGCAAAGGTAAAAAGAAAAGTTTGCCATTTGGGATCCCTATGATATGGCGCGAGCCTAGAAA
>JAJOZX010003507.1:0-110000 GCA_023014485.1 Bathynomus jamesi | reverse complement strand
CAAATATGACCTTTTTAATTCACTTTCTTTCAAGAAAAGGATAAGAAAAAATTTAATTTCTGTTCTTGTGTCAAAGTATGAAACATCGATTTTTGACTTACTTTTCAATACTTGCTATTAATGGGCTGTTAGAATTTTTTATTTTATTTTGCTTCCCAATCAGTAATGTCTTTCTCGACCGGAAAGTGAAAGAACTCCAGTTTGGAATTCCAAATCTGGAGAAAAAGTTTCATGATTTAGAAAAATATAAATATATACAGTTACTGAAGGGCCACCGTCCGAAGCTCGGTAGATAACACTTTTTCCTTATAAGCGAACTGAAGACATCTTACGGGAATTTTTATAATTAATTTATTAAAATATACTTTTATTAAATTACTTTTATTAAGAGTATTTAGAGGAAAAAGTACATAGTGATGACAGCATGATTAATATTGAAAAACTAAATCAAATAATAAAAGAACCAGCAGATGAGCATTTAAGGAAAGCTTATGTGAGATATGGCAACAAAAGGGATATAGAAACAAAAGAACAACCTTGGATTACAGACGATATAAGACAAGGAATAAAGAATAGAAAAAAGATAAATAGAGAAAAAATAAAATGCAGAAAACGTGGTTGAAAAGGAAAGGCTAAATAAACAATATATATGTAGATCAAAAGAAAAAAGTCCAGATTATGATAAAAGAAGAGATAACAAAACATGAGAAGAAAATAACAAAAGAAATATTAGAAGGTAAGGAAGGCAATAGAAAGATGTAGGACTATATTCATAAGTTGATGAAAAAAGAAATAAGCTCATCAAGGGCTATGGTGCTGTATGATAATAATGGCATCAAATTGGATAGGAAGGAAGCGGAGAGGTGTTTACCAAAAGCAATATAATAATATGAAAGAAGTCTAGAATGAAAAGGATAGAAAGGAATGCCTGGAAAAATACAATAAGATTAGTCCATTCTGTAACGTGGTAGAAAACATAAGAACGAGGAAAGAACTAAAAGAACATATGGACATGGCCTTCAAGATAGTAAATATAGAGAATTGTGATGCCTCAATAAAAATTAGTTATGAAAGGAAGGCGCCTCAAATCGTGAGAGAACATTTAGATGGCTTACAGAGTTTCAGAAGAAATTATGTCAATGATAAACTCAGATATTGGAGAAGAAGAAATAATAAATTGCTTAAAGAGACTCAAAAATAAGAAATCAGCAGGACCTGATAAACTCAAACCAGAATTGTATAAGGTATTGGTGGGTAGTAAAGTGGGCATAGGGAAGTTAAAAGAGTGTATATATAATGCTATAATAATGAATGGGCAAATACCAGATGAATGGATAGTATCGGAAACAAAGATGATACCGAAGAAAGAGAAGCCTACTGCTAAAGATCTGCGACCAATAGCACTAACAAATTACTGTACTCATATAAAAAATTTTATGAGTATAATAAGGGATAAAATAGAAAAGCATATAAAGAGTAATAGTGAATTGAGGGGGACGCAGTCAGGTTTTACACCAGAAGGCAGAATAGAAGATAATAGTTTGATTCTACAATATTGTATAGAACATAGCTTTACAAATAGAAAACCATTAGTTCTTGTTTCCATAGACTTCAGTAAAGCATTCGACTCTGTAAATAGAGGGAAGATGATAGAATCGCTAATGAGATACAAGGTTCATCCTATGTTGATAGATATCATAGTTAGTGTGTACACTGGAGATAGAATTAGGATAAGGATTGATGAAGGCCAGTACCATGAAATCCCTGTAACTAGTGGTATCAGGCAAGGCTACACGGGTTCTACTCTTTTGTTTAAATTGGTGACATATATGATATTAATGAAGGTGGAAGAGAAAGGTAATGGATTCAGTAATGATTTGATAAATATAAACACAGTCTTCTTTGCCGATGACACATTCAATACCAGAAGCAATAAGAAATTTAAAGATTATATTACAGGCAAACGATGAATGTGGTTTGCAAATAAATAAGGAGAAAAGTAAAGTAATTATATTTAATATGAAGGAGCAACCAGGTAGTATTGAAGGAATACAGGTAACAGATAGTATAGTATACTTAGGACTGCATATTGCCAACAAGAGAAATTGTTTTAGACAAAGAGGTATAATGATACAAAAGGTGTAAAAACTGACAAACTTAACAACCATGATAATTGTGAAGAGCTGCAATAAGATAATGATTGGGAAAACATATTGGAAACACGTAGCACTACCATTTATATTATATGGTACAAATGTTATAAATCTGACTCAGGCAGAAATTGAAAAGTTGCAGAGGATTGAAAATGGGGGACAATGCAATGTCCCCCATTCTGTCGTATAGCTGTTTCGAAAAACTCATAAACATGAAGAACGAAGAAAATGGTTATCATCGACTCATTGTATGCCTGTCACGGTTGTGCAGTCTTCTGCCCGGGCTAGTCAGCCTAGTCCCCGTTAGTTTCTTTGATGTTCTTGCAAAGTGTACATCGTTCGTGTAGTTAAAACCAGAGTTTTATTGAAATGCTAACCCCCTTGTTTAAAATAATGACATCAAAGAGGAAATGCATTTTTACCAATGAGTTGGAAAAAGAATATCCCTTCCTAAAGAAAACAAAGAGTGAAAGTGATTTAAAGTGTATAAAATGCTCTTCTTGTTTTTCATTTGCAAATGGTGAGAAATATGCTTTATCTCGTCATTTAAACTCTAGTAAGCATAAGCAAACAGATGCTTCCGCTTCGTCGAGTACGTCTCTGACTAAGTTTTTACAAAGTGAAGGATTTACTGATGAAAGAAAAAAATTGGCCTTAGCTGAAGGAACTTGGACTTATCATGCAGTCCAACACAATTTATCTTTTAGATCTACAGATTGTACATCAAAGCTGATAAAAAGATGCTTCAGTAATACATTTTCATGTGCACGAACTAAAACAGAAGCAATCTTGCGTAATATCTTGCAGCCTGATGTTTTACAATCGTTAAAAGACGACCTTTCACTCGCAAAATTTGTAACCATTTATAGCGATTGTTCTAATCATGGAAGCATTAAAATATGCCCGTTATTGGTGAGGTATTTTTTACCGACTGAAGGTGTTAAGATAAAGGTTTTAGAGGTGAAAAATCTATCTGGAGAGACAGCCGAATTAATATCCAATTACATACAAGAAACTTTAGAATCATATCAATTGACAGGCAAAATATTGACATTATGTGCTGACAACACAAACTGCAACTTTGGAGGGTCGTCAAGAGGAGGAAAAAATAATGTTTTCTTTAGGATGCAACAAAGTCTAGGAAGGAAATTAAAGGTGTTAATTGTGCGGCTCATATCTTGAATAACTGCATAAAAACTGCTTCTGACTGCCTCCCAATTGATGTGGAAGTTATAATTGTAAAAATTTACTTACTTTTACATTTATACAATGAGAGTGGAACAGCTAAAAGATATATACAATGGTTTTGATATAGAGTACCAGAAATTATTAGGCTATAACAAGACAAGGTGGTTAGCTTTGAAACCCGCTATCGAAAGGGTTCTAAAATTATTTGAACCATTGAAAAAATATTTTTTGTCCCAAGAAAAATGTTCTACTATTCTCAAACAGTTTTTTGAGAACCCTTTTGCTGAAGCATTTTTGTTTTTTGTGCATAGCCAGAGCTCAATATTCCATGATTGCACCTTAAAAATTGAATCCCAAAAAGCTTCCTTGTCAGAAGTAGCCAGTATTTTGAAAGATTTAAAGCTAAAATTAACAGAAAGAAAAGCTGAATTATTTTTACTCCTGATGTCTGATGGTCAGCCAAATGTTAAAGGATTTAGACAGACAACCTCTAAATGTAGGAAGTTTTAAAATGGCAGTTTCTTCATTTTATGCAATCTGTATTGATTATTTGAATGGGTTCTCCTTCGTAACTTACTGTCCTGGACTCAAATTCAAGAAAGCATGGAATTTATTCTCCTAAGAAAATCAGATTTTACTCTGAATGACTCTGAACGTTTCGACGAAGTCACCTGCGTGAAAAATTTTGTGACGACAGAAAAAAAAAAAAATGGAGACAGAAGGAATTAGATGTTGATATAAAGTGGGTAGAAATTTTTACACATTTTGATAACCAAAATATCCCCTTTAAAAACTTTTCTAAGATAGGTGAATTTTGCTTGTGCTTGTCTGGATCAAATGCACCAACAGAGAGAGTATTTTCTCTAATGAATGATTTTTGGACACCAGAAAAAAGTCAGTTAAATACAGAAATGTTAAAAGCAGCACTAATGACAAAATGCAACGACAATATGAATTGCGTTGAATTTTACGATTACCTAAAGGATCAAACACCACTCTTAAAAAAAATAAAAAATAATGCCAAGTACAATTAATTTTTTAAATAGGTGAGTAAGCATTATATTAAAGCCTTTTCGCATCATATTTTTTAAAAATATTATTAATTATTATTAGGCTAAATACTACATGCATGAATTTTATAAAATACAATTACAAATTGCACTTCAAAAGGCTTTAATACGTTGTCTCTCGTAGAACACCGCTAAAAAGCTTCATTAGACCTAATTTTAGGTAACAAAAAATCTGTCCCCCATTCATCTTTAAAAAATCTGGTCACCCTATCCATGGAGTCCAGAGTTAATAAAGGGAAGCTACAATACTTAAAATCAATATTTCAGGAGGATGTGAATGGTAGGGTGAGAAATGAATTGCTGAAAGTAATTGTTGAGGATATGAAAGGGAAGGGAAAGAATAAGTGGTTTAAAAGTATTGAGAAATTTATGAAAGAGATTGGTATAAGCATGTTGCAACTAAAACTACTAACTAAAGAAGAGGTAAAGGAACGGGTAAAGATTTGGGATTCAAGAAGGTGGAAGGATGACGTGACATCAAAGACTAGTTTACAATTATATAGAGAATGATAGCAGGAAATTTGGGGTGAAGAGGTCATATACGATAATACCCTAGGTTCAGTTTTATTATATAAAAGCAGAACAAACACCCTACCCCTAAATGATAGAAAAAGATTTGAGAATGGTAATACCAATTGTCAAGTGTGTGGAACTGATACAGAAGATTTAGAACATTTCATACTTTGGTGCCCAGAATACCTAGAAGAGCGTAGATTAGATAGTAGACTTCAGCAACCTTATGGAGAGAATAAAAACAAAATACTTGGGGAACTATTGTTTGATGCAAATAATAGACCAAACCAAAATAATGAGAGAGAAGACTGAGAAGTTAAGAAATAGGGGCGCCGCTGAAAAGGCAATGCCCCAGAGTAACATCGTCATCAATTTTATTAAAATATACCTCACTGCATTTTGCTTATTTTATATACATTATAATATTACCTTTATATCCCCTCTTATAGAAGGTCTCATCAACGAAATATTTATGGTTCAAATGGCAGAGGACCTAGTACTGATTCTTGAGGTACACCATGTTTAACATTTAATTTCGAAGGATTTGTAATTATTATTTGGTGATACGAACTGATAGCGATTTGATAGGTTGTTTTTAAGCTAGTCAATAACACTATGTAACAAAATTTTGGAAAATTTGTGTTTATCTTACTTTTTTCGTGTTTCTTTGTTTTCTGAAAACCACAATCTATTTTTTGTACCTAGTGGCTTATCAGAGAGCAAAATCACAATGAAGAAAAGGAAAGGAAAATAAATATATTTCATATTTAAAGATATATAATGTACATATAATGTATATAATATATACATAATGCGTATATAATGTATATATAATATACCCATATATAATATGCACACAAATATGCTTACAAATCTAAACGGATAATGCTTAAAAATGTACATTTGCGCTACTTTTTCTCTTGTAGTCCCGTGGATTATCTCGTATTAAACACCAGATATAGTCGCCCATCATAGCTTCGTCCCATTTTCCCTGATATCTAGTGATGCACCGGAGCTCCGGCTCCGGTCGAGCAGGAGTTCCGGCCATTTTAGAAAACCTCCTGCTCCGGCCGGAGGTCTCGCTAAACTTCGGCCTCTGGCCGGAGTGAGGCTGGAGGTGCCAAGTACACCAAACTCAATTCTGACAACTTTTAGTTTTAATTCTATAAAACTATAAAACCTCATTTCTGCACCTATCCGAATATTTCAGTTCTCAGATGACTGTAATAATAATTTATTTTATGAGTGATTAGTGATTGTATTAATATTTCAGTTCTCAGTGACTGT
Organism: Bathynomus jamesi; assembly: GCA_023014485.1. Taxonomy (NCBI): domain Eukaryota; kingdom Metazoa; phylum Arthropoda; class Malacostraca; order Isopoda; family Cirolanidae; genus Bathynomus; species Bathynomus jamesi. The sequence continues at coordinate 103,789 of JAJOZX010003507.1, read as the reverse complement.
AATAATAATTTATTTTATGAGTGATCAGTGATTGTATTAATATTTCAGTTCTCAGTGACTGTAATAATAATTTATTTTATGAGTGATCAGTGATTGTATTAATAATTGATTTGATATAGGCTACTTTACTGAGCATTCAGCAAGACATCATAAGTTTCATAACCTGAGGATATTCTGTTCAATGGGAATTTTTAGAGAAATTAGCACACACAAAGCATAGAAAGTCGACTTTTATAAAATTTAAGTTATTAAAGACTTAATAATTTAAAATAGCAGGACTATAATATATAAACCCTAAATATGTGAGACGATGGACCACACACACACACACACACATATATATAAATACTAAAATAAATCAATTGGCCGGAACCTCCGGCCTCCGGCCGGAGGAAAAAACACTAAGCCGGAGGTTCCGGCTCTCCGGCCTCCAGCCAAAATCTGCCTCCGGTGCATCACTACTGAATCTCCTCTCCATGGTTTGGATATCTTGGTGAAAACGTTCACCATGTTCTTCACTTACGTCACCCAAATTTGGTCTGAAGAATTCTAAATGCGAGTCCAGAGAGTGTAACTTCAGGGACATTCTACAACCTAACCTTTGAAACTGTTTGAGTAGATTTTCTACTAGCTCTTTGTAGTTGTCGTTCTTCTTGTTACCTAAAAATCCATGGACTACAAGCCGAAATGACTGCCAAGCATTTTTTTCAAGAGGCTGTCATTTTTTTTCTAACTCTTTAGATGCTAACATGCGTCTGACTTGAGGTCCAACAAATATGCTTCCCTTGATTTTAGCTTCAGAAAGTTTGGGAAACATTGAACGTATATGATAAAGAGCATCACTTTCAGCATCCAAAGCTTTGATGAATTGTTTAATAAGACTAAGCTTGATATGCAGCAGGGGTAGCAAAATTTTGTCTGTTGGAACAAGGGCTTCGTTAAGAACATTGTGTTTGCCTGGACTAAGCTCATTTCTCACGGGCCATTCCTTTCGTACAAAGTGCTCACCATCTACTCTGCTGTCCCAAAGGCAGAGGAAACACGAATATTTAGTGTAACAGTCCTGTAGTCCAAGCAGGAATCCTAGCATTTTGAAGTCTTCACATACATCCCATCTATGTTCACTGTAGTTTATTTTGTCTAGCAACTGTTTTACATTTTCATATTCTTCCTTCAATTCAACCGAATGAGCCACAGGAATAGATGGAAACATGCTTCCATTATGTAGTAGGACGCCTTTTAAACTTCTCGTTGAACTGTCAATAAACAAACGCCAATCAGCAGGGCTGTATTCAATTCCTATCTCAGCAAAAAGGCCATTCACATCACAGCAGTAGCAAAGAGAGCTCGACGCAAAGAATGCCTATTCCCGTAGAAAGAGATCGTGACACTGCATTGGTTTTCGTAGGGTTCATCTCCCTGACTAGGTCGTCTATACCTTTCTGGTTGGGAAATGGGGTGACGTATTAGAGCTTGCCTCGAAGTCAGCATCTTCATCTTCATCGGAGGATATTAAAGGCGTTTCTTCTATTTTTCCATGGTGGGTGGGCATGGAACGGGTAAATCTTCATTATGGGGGACTGGGGCAATAGAAGATGGGACATTTGGATATAGGACATTTTTTCGACCTTTACCTTTCTTGTAGAGTGAAATGTCTACCATGCAGAAGTAACAATCATCGTGGTGATTGGTTTGCTCCCTCCAAATGCGAGGAATAGCAAATGGCATGCCTTTTCTGATACCTCGCAGCCATCCTTCTAATGTGGAACGGCAGCTTCCACAGCAAAAGTGAGGTGCCCATGATTTATCTTGATCGCCCATGGTCATGCCAAAGTAAGCGTGATATGCTGTACAAAACTTCGTTCCTGTGTCAATTTTGTGCTTTACTTGCTTTGGATTGATGTAATGGGCGCAAACATAAAATGAATCTGCAGACTGTCTGCAAGGCCTATTGGTAGCCATCACCATATAATTCTAATTCAAATATCTGAAAACTACAAAAAAACATTTTATAAACAGAAATAAGAAACCAAATGTGTACAAATATTTAATAATGGGCCTTAACCAATAAAAGCATTACTAATAAACCCCATTTTTGGGGACATTTTGAATTTTGCACATGAAATTACTTTTGCTATCTCAGAAAAATGCCTTAAAAATGGCGAAAAAGTAAGATTTCTAAATTTGACCATATCATAAAAACTAGTTTTCCGAGCAAAACCGATGCCAAATCTGTAATCAGCGTAGCCGAAACATAAAGAAAAGATCGAAAAAATCAACATAAACAAAAAACTGTTGCACAGTGTAATTAATATTAATTCTATCTAAACCCATTGCTAAAAAGTATACAATAAATTAAGCGTCGTATGATTTACTCTTCATACATAAAGATCCGAATCAATTTATTTATTTATTTATTTTGCGATAGTGATATGAACAATTAAATTTAAAATCGCATTTTTTTTCCGCATGTGGATTTGTTCTTTCAGAATCCATAACCTGAGTAGGGATAAGAGATTATATACACGTTTGTCTTAAAATATGCCAGCCTATATATTACATATATTTCTTATCAAATATTTTTCTGAGTGCGGAAAGCTATCAGGCTGGCCTATAATTGGTATCAATATAGGCTCACTTAACCTAAAAAGATTGAGGTGAAAATAGTTTTGGAAATACTTTTTATAAACTGTACAATTACATTTAATACAGTCAAAACTAATAATTTTCATTGTAGCTTTCAGTACATTAAATAACACCGGTGCCCACGTTGGGCTTTCCATCATGAAAAAGAAAAAAACTATAGTATTTGTCACTTATCATTACTTATTCGAACTATAGTGGATGTAATTCCCAGAAGAGTTCCTTCTTCCATGCACGGTCTGTGTTTAACATATAAGTTTCTCAGGGGACCATTCTGAGTTTGTATAAATAATGGTGTATAAATGGTGTATAAATAATGGTGTATAAATAATGGTGTGTGTGGGTGTGTGTATATATATATATATATACACACACACACACACACACATATATATATATATATATATATATATTAAATTACGTAACAGATGTAGGGTATTTTCAATATATAAATAATTCTTGTCTTCCTTTTTATTTGACCCTGAGTATTTATTTGAATGTGCAAGAAAAGGTAAATAAAACCAATGCGAGAAAGTAACTGAGGAACTCACTTGCATGTTGCAACGAAATGAACGGAGAAAGACTCGCTGCAAAATATTTTTACCTCAGTCTGACTTCAGATTGGAGTGTGGGTGGTGGTTGCTCCGTGAAAATGGGCAGTGTCAAGCATGCACCGACAAATCCACGCGACGAGGCTTCTTTCTTGTCCCGCTTAACATTTTGGTACGTAATCTTAACCCTAATTTCTTGTATTTTTTATTAATTAACTGTAATTTGCTGTCTTTTAATAAGGGTGTGAATTTTGTACTTAAAAGGTTTTAGCATACGTGAATTAGTTTATAGGTCGTTCAAAGGAAGTGATGGATTTTAATTATATAGAAAGCTGATCTTATCCGATGGTAATAAGTTTACAGATCCAGATAAGTGTTAAACATAGTTACAATAAACATTATTAGCAGGCTAGTTGGGGTTATTATTATTATTATTATTAGTAGTAGTAGTATATTAATATAGTACTAGTAACAACTGTATTAATATTAATGATACTGCTGTTTTTTCGCTTTGCTAAATAGTCAAATGGTATAATTTGTATAGTTTGTCAGTAGGTTTTTGTGTTTTTGGGGAAACATATCTTGTGATATTTGATGCAAACAATTTTAGGCCAAACAAATTCCTTATATTTCGGGTATTCTATATTTTAGGCCTAAGTTTTCATATTTTCTCATGGAGATCGAAGACAAGAGGGCGGAGGAGGGATAACTGAAAAAAAGAAAAACAAAAATTATAATGTCTCAACAACTACTGCAAAGTCTGTTTGTGAACAGTACTTGCTAGGCCCAAATAGACGTTTACATTACAACGACGTGGCTTTCATAAAGGGTGTCGGGCACCAACCAACATTTTACTTACACTAGACTAATTGCATAAAAATTATGAAGTATCTTAGGGGAATTTTTATAATTAATTTATAATGATAATGTAATGGTGTTATTTAACCGCCTTCATTAACACCTTTAGGTCATATGACTGAGCGGACTTACAGCTTTACGTGAGATCTCTAAAATTTGTAGTTCGAGCCGAGATTCAAATTCAGGACCTTCAGCTAACAGCCCATACCAGTGCTCTACCACTATAAACCACCCAAGCGGATTATATATATATATATATATATATATATATATATATATATATATATAATCAGCTTGATGTGTGTGTATATATATATATATATATACACACACACGCACACACACAGTATATAAAATCCGCTTGGTGTACATACATACATACAGAGCCTGGTCAAATTATTAGACTCAGTGGCTGAAAATTTTCTTTAATGAAACAACCTATATTTTTTTCTATTTTCTATTCATTTGTACATATATTAGGAACTACTAAATTATTTGCTACTTTCTTCTTAATATAATGTGTGAGTGTAGATGCGAGTGTCAGTCTTGAGAGGGGGGGACAAAGGGGGAATGTGGTGATAAGGAAATCAGCCTCGCACGTCATCTGTAACGCCTTGTGTTGTTTACCACTTATTTGTTTCAAAGCACTCTACACTGATTGGATGTTTCACAAAGAAGCTTAAATTTGTTTAAATTAATATACTGTAAAACTGTAGTTTAGTGTGTGAAATTTTAACTGCACCTTGCTACTTTTCAGATTTGTAGAGTTATTTTCTTTGTTCTTGTTCTAATTGATAATATGGGCCGACTGTGTGATATTACGCCACGTAAAAAGGTGCGGATTAGTGGCTGTAGGTCTGACACTTTTTCACAAAGAGAGAGAGAGAGAGAGAGAGAGAGAGAGAGAGAGAGAGAGAGAGAGAGAGAGAGAGCGAGCGCATAAACTGAATGTGTCTCAATCAAGTGTCCGAAAAATCTCGTCAGTCTTGTCAGTCTCGTCATTGAGTCTAATAATTTGGACAGGGTCTATATATATATATATATATATATATATATAATAATAAATAAATAAAATAAATAACGAGTTTTTTATAAAGAGCGAATTCAGTATTTGTGGATGAATGCGGAGAAAGTATTGCGAATCCATAATAGTCGGGGACGGGGGGGGCGGAGACACATGCAAGTTTAAGGTCAGAAATAAATTATTTTTCTTAGAATCTTCTTTCAATCTAGAAATATTTCTGGCCTCGAACTTTGGGAAAGATTTTGTATAGATTTCGCAATAAATTTCGATTGAAAGGTGAGGAAGGTAGTCATTTTTGAAGAAGTGACTACCATTTCGAACGAGAGTTTTACGTGTGTAAAGTAAAAACCTAAGAACTGTGTACATAACATTGAGATTTAAAAAGTAATGTGTGTATTAAAAAAGTGATGCGTCATGGACTTAAGCAATTTACCTACTTACCTGAAGGTACCTTAGATCATCGTTTCTCACTTACACGTGTGCGATGGTGTGCTGGACACTTTTTGCGAGATTATTTAATTTTATTTCAATTGACACACTCATTTCATACGGAGCCACATTCAGCAAATATAAAACGGAACTAAACCTAAAAAGGATATTGACATGTCTTCAGTGTCACTATTGCTACACGATTGCTTGTTTGACGATTTTGAAAGGTTTAATTAATTACTGGATTCGTATCATTAGGTTGTGATTCCCTAAAAAACGGTGATCAACAAATGAAGATTCATGAATGACAAGTCTGTCCTTATAAGGATCAGATAAACCACTTTCACTGGCTGGGTCCCATACACGGAGACATCTCTGTTGTAATATATATTATATATATATATATATACACAAATTAGGATGTTCCCTTGCATAGGATCAGCCGCATTAAGAAATAATAATTTATCATTTTAGTGATTTACACTATCTTCTTAATATTGCTCCCCCCCCACCCCACCACCCCCCACCCCCCCACCCCCACACACAAAATTCTCCTTTGCAAAAACTAATTTAATTTAGGTAAAAAGTTCGCCTAGAAACCTAAAATTTGTAAAAAAAAAAAAAATTATTAATTCGTAACGACTGGGATTCGTTTTTGAAATTTTATTGGTGTTGCCCAAAAGAATAAAATAACCAAAGAAAACAAAATATTATCAATTAGTAATTTTTTATGCTTTTTAGAAATTTAGTTTGTAGGCGAACTTTTTTCCGAAACTCTATAAAGAATATGAGTATGTTAAAATAATTGTTATAAAATATGTTATAAAAAAATATATGTTTATTAAATAAAAATTTTTATTTTAAAGCTATAATTTAAATGTTAAATTTTTTCTAATATCTCAGTCGAAGTTAATTAATGAAAAAAGATTCGCAATTAATTCGATATTCAATTCAAAAGAATGTATAAATAAAATGAGTAGGATTAGTTAATGAGTCTCTATAATGAAATTGTGCAGCATCATGGCCAGTGTCGTAACACAGTTCCCCGTCGGTCAGCGAAGTTAAGCAACATTCAGTATGGGTAGTAAGTAGTTGGATGGGAGGCCATTCTCCACCACCAAATTATGTAGTGACTCGTGATTTGGATCCCGTCATATGACCTCAGATAATAAACAATTCTCATAATACGTAGAAGATGAAGCATTGTGAAGAGATCATAATTTTCAAAACAAGCTACAGTAATGAGTTAATTTATTTCTAGCTAAGCATTCATTACAATAATAGGGAATAAGGATAAAAGGAAATACCACGAAATAAAGACGACTGCGTAGTTAAAAGATAAATTTTTTGCGTGGTTCTATTGGTTGCATAATGGTGTTTATCACGACTTATCACGTACTGTATGTTCAACATTTTTCATACATCTTATTGTGGATTCAAGATCGCTAATAATGCCATTCTACAAGTTACCCGACCCTGGGGCAGGGGCGGATTTAGGATGGATCGAGAGGGGCGATCGCCCCCCAAAACCATAAGGCTTCTAAACTTTAAAGGTAAAGAAAGTGAAAGAAAGAAGGAGATCGGAAACATAAAGAAGAGCAATACAAAATTAGAGTGAAGCATCCCATAGAAATAATCGCTGTTGCTTTCCTTTGGACAATTTTAGTCAGTATAATATATAAAGGAACGGTTTCTTTGAACGTACACGCTGCGTGTAGAATGGTGGACTCAATTTGTATATATTTAGGGCACAGCTGCTGAACAAAATGTATACATGAATACATAGAGTTTTAATTTCATATTGATATCGTGTAAGTAGGGATGCATGCACTGAGCAAGAGTGCGTATTGCTTAAAATATGCATTTGCATATGCGCGTGTGCGGATATGTAAAACTCCGAAGCCTAGTGATAATCGTTGGCAATTTCTCTCTCACCACTTGCCTGCCAATCAGTGGTTAATTTGTGCCGGAACGCACCGGAACGGCGTTCTGGCACTTATATTTGGCCTGCCATTTCTTTTTGTATAAAGTATTTATTGTACCGATTGTCTCGCTGAAAATATTTACCGACTAGTAGTCGGAGCGTGAGCACGCTAAACGAGCACGGCAGCACGCTTCTCAATATAGTGGGAGGCCTAGGTGTACGTAATAGCATTATTTGATAAATAACCCTAGAGGAAAATATTTTTTCATTATGATATGTTACATTTTCTAGAGATTTTAGAGGCATAGCAACCTTTTGTTCTTAACGTTTTTAAATTATGAAATTGATCCTAAAGAGGATTATGAAGTGAATACCTAAGATAAATATATTTCACACACACTAAGTGTATGAAAACATTGGATGAGGTCTGCTAAATGAAACAGCGCCATGAAATAGCATCTTGGAAAGCACCCTGATGGAAAATTTTCTGGGGAGAGACCACCCAAACCTCCCCAGCAACCTCCCCGCGCTCCGTGCACCATGCCCCTACGGGGCCGCTGCGTGGGCTCGGTCGGCTGCTTCGCAACGTTTGCCTCCGACTCACCAGCGTTCCACCACTTCTTTTTTACAAGTTAAGCATTGCTGCCACTGTATTATAATCTCAGGTTCTGGATGTGACCGTCCCCCCCCCCCCCAAAAAAAATTGTGCTCTGGATCCGCCCCTGCCCTGGGGCCTATATCTACGTACATAGACGGAGGGGGGGGCGTAAGGGGGGGGGGTAAATTGAACATCAAATTCATACCGACTGAATTTTTGGGGGCAATTACACCTAAAAATTCAATCACCACCATTTCACTCGAAACTTTTTATGATTTTCATATTGGCTCTCATTTCTTTGCCCGAAATGTATGTCTTCAGATCTTGAACCATGCAATATTTGATTATAGAAAGGAAAACCTGTCGCAAAACGGCAGTATTCAAGTACCCCATTTGATATAACCTGTTACAACTTACTCTATTGTTGTAACTTGTTTGGTGCTCATCCTTTGTACAGTTGTGTATACCTACAAAATCGGGCCCCTACGCCTATGCCCACGTGATCCTAACGTAGAATAGGAAATATAACTGTTTTTAATTTAACTTGTATATCATTGCAGCTAGGCTACAGTACGCCTGGGCTTGGGCTTATGGAATGAACTCTTATATAAAATAATAATAGCTCAATTAAAAAAATTGCTATTGTCTTCTTAAATGCAAAAAACTTCACTTTTTTCTACGTGAAGGTCAAAATATGATAATAAAAACCCACTCTAATAGACAGAGTTTATTTAATAAAATCTGTCTATTAGAGTGAGTTTTTATTATCATATATTCTTCTTCTTTGCGAATAAATAAACTAAAAGTAAATAAGTTAATAAACTGAAATTGTAACTAGTAATGAAAATATAAAAAATGCTCAACATTTGCTAAATGTAAATTTTTGTATTACTTTTGCTCACTTAAATCATTTGAAAAAAATATTGCATGCCACATTATCTATATCTGGCCAGCGCCCGTAGCTCACCGAATAACACCGTTTCCCCGTAAGGGAAGTGAAGACGGTGAAGGCGGGGGTTCGACTCCTGATACTGCCTGTTAATCCCAGAAAGCCAGCGGGCATATTAAAATAAAAATACGCGTTTTTCTGGAAATGGGCTTTTATTGGTACGCGAATTATTTTTTATAGTAAAATAAATTGTTTAATTCAATCTATAAATGTAATTTTCATCATGGGGTTACGTACACCACGATCTCGTCCTCAAGAACAAATGACAAAACTTATCAATGGAATGTCAGAACGTGCGTGAGTTTTAAATAATGGGGAGGTGAAAGGAACACGATTCTAAATATATTGATTCGATAAATCCGTTATTATTTATTGACTTTTATTATAAAATCACAAACTATGGAAAAACCGAAGATGTCTAGTTTTGTTAACCATCCGTAGTAGATCCTACTCTAGTCGCTATGTGCGCGGTCCCACACTGGCCTGCCTTCATGGGTTAACAAGTTAGCATAATGCGCCGCAATATTCTAACCTGAGCGCTGTGACAGTTTTCTGACCTTCCTCACTAATTACGATTTATACTATGTATAAGAAAATATAGTTTGGGCTTCTTTAATTATTTACAGAAACCGTAATTGGTCCAAAAATAGGTATGACGTTTAATCATACCTATTTTGAATCAATTGAAGAGTTTAACAATGACTGAATTTTGAATCGCTCGTATGGCACGCATGGAAAAATTAAAATTAATAATTCTTTAAATTTTAAAAATTATAAGCAAATAAATTATTTGTTTTCCTTTCATGGAAAAGTTTAAGTTTATATTTTAATAATTAAGATCGAACACAAAAATATTTGCAAAAAAAATATTACTTTATTATTATTATTATTATTATTATTATTATTATTATTTATATATAAATTCAGTATTATGTGGACTGTATGTATTGTCCAATTAAGGTAATTATGAAAAATAATGATAATACCAAAATTAAGAACATTGAAAATAATAAGATGACAAGTAGTAGAAGCGTAGAAACCACCGTATGTAAATATATGCAAACGGGAACTGCAGATATCGTGATGGGCAATGCATCTATGCGCATCCCACGTTATGTAACACATTACACAAGTGGATATTGCAAATTTGAAAAGAAGTGCAAGTTCCACCATCTTACTGTCTGTAAAACCTATGCAAGATATGGGAGGTGCAACGGGTGAACAGGAAAAACGAACATCAAAGAAGGGTACCAATTTTTTAGACGTAGCCAACACAATTCAGCTACTAAATATTATCCAGCAAATACAAAGTCAGCTGACAAATATAGGAATCCGAGAGCCATCCAGAAGGCACGCACAAAGACACTTCATGCGTTATCGGGACAACAGGTACCGACAAAGATAAAAAGAGGCAAATTCTCGGAGGACCACAAGACAACAAAACCGGCACCACCATTGGAAAACGAATCGGCACCACCTGTATGCAAAAACGATAGAGAAAAAATTAAAATAATCCTAGCCAACATTCTGGGCCTTAAATCATTCCCCGGACAAAGTTTTATACCTGAAAGGACTCATGCAAGAAACCGGAGCAGACTTTGCATGCCTCACGGAAACCCAGGCGAACTGTGAAAACTGTGAGTTCTGTGTTGACAAAAAAGAAATACAAATTGACAACTATAACATACTCCGAGCCGACAGAACAGTGAGACGTAAAGGAGGATGTGCTATTTACACACACGAAAGGCATGTGGCAGAAATGACTATAAGTACCTCAAACAGCTACGTAGAATGTGTAGCAGCAAAAGTTGAAAAATTAAATATGGTACTAAACACGCCAACCTCAAAATTTTCAGATTCCATTTATAGAGGTGAGAAACGGTAAAACTCTCCAACCCCAAATATTTTTCTCTGTGGCGATTTTAATTTTCCATTCATGAAATATAAAAGGATAGGAAAAATATATGTATACACGAGGACAAGGGGGGCACACGGGAAGACCAGGAGCAGGTAAAAGTGCTACTAGCTCTAGCTGATGAATTTATGTTAACACAAGAAATAACAGAAAACAAGAAAAAACAACTGCCTAGTTTTGGTATTCACAAACAACAGCAACCTAATTGATAATGTAGAAATATCCCCAACTATAATATCGGATCACAACATCATTGAAATAACAACCAATATAAAAGTAACAGGAAAGGAAAGAACACGAACACCAGAAAGAAGCAAATTCGAAATTTTTAATTTTCACTCCAAAGCTATAAACTGGAAGATGTTGCATCCAGCATGGAAGTAATAGACTCGAAAACTATTTTCGAGGCCAAGACAACGGAAGAGATGCTAATGACTTCAGAGAAGACGCTGAAAATTGTGGAAAGACGTCCAAAAAATAAAACAAAGGGGAAAGAGAAGCAGGTTCGAGAGACAAGAGGTCATTGTTCCGAAAGAGAAAAAGAGTGACTGCAAAAATAAGTAACTGTAAAGATAACATCATCAGAAAAATATTAAATGATAAACTGCAGGGTATCGATGGCGTCATACAGGAACTAAATGAGAAGCATACATAAAGAGAAGACGACGACACTATGGAAGCGATAAAAGATAACTCAAAGTACTTCTATAATTTTGCAAAAAAGGAAGTCGAAAAACCATGCGACTATCGGACCTTTGAAAAACGAGGACAGTGCTTTATCTGATGATCTAACAGAAGTATGTGAAATACTAAGAGCTCAGTACGAATCATCTTTCAGTATCCCAAAAACTGACAAACTGATATGCGATAGAAACGCGTTCTTTGAAGAAGAACTACAAGGGGAAAGTATAACGGACTTCGACTTTACGACAGATGGTATTACACAAGCTATAGGGAAACTAAAAGCACACTCAGCGGCAGGACCCGGATAAATGGAATGCCACACTGATCAAAAAGTACAAGAATGCAATCGCTGAGCCCCTGTATTGGATATGGAGACGATCACAAGACACGGGAGAAATACCGGGCACCCTGAAAAGCGCGAACATAGTCCCAATATAATAAATTAAATAAATTAAATAAATCAGGGACGTGCGGTGCGTAATAACTCAGGGTAGGCAGTAGGCACTAATAAAATCAATTGCCAACAAAGGGTCTGAAAACTGTATTAACAATAATTACCATCAAAATATAGAAATTAGGCATGCATCGCATTGTTACTGAACTTAATAAAACTGGTCAGAATTTCATAGCTATTTTATACTAACTAATATCCCGGTAATTAATAAAAATATTAAAAGTTCAAAATAAAATTTTAGTTATATAAGTATTTACTTACATTATTTGTAGATAAATTCCATTCGTCTTTCCTTCTGAAGAAATATTTCTGTAACCATGTCATAAAAGTTGTCTGTAGTACTTGGTCCAGTTTCATGAACCTTTCTTTTTCTATAGAGATTAAAGCAATCGATGAAAGCCTTTTATGTGTCATTCGATTCCAGTGCATGTTTTAATTCTTTTTAAAGCTGAAAATGTTCGCTCAACTGAAGCAGTTGTAGCTGGAATTGTAAGGACCAATTGCAGCAGTTTCACTGCTTCGGGAAATGTTTGTTCCAGTTCATTTTTAAAAATGAAGACAAGCAAATCTTTAATAGATTTGTCTCGTAACATTGGTGCATTATAGATTCCAGCCAAATCAGCTTTTAGTCTTATGAAATCAAAGAAGTTAGCATAATTCTTTTCTAAACTTTCTTGTGCTTCCCTATCAATTTGACTAGCCATTTCGGCAAACTTCTTACTATCAACTAAAGTAATAAACCGCAAATTTTTGAAGTCATTATATCTAGCTTCCATTTGTTTAATTATATCATTCAATATAAGACAAAAAATTCTTTCTCTTTCTTCCTTAATTGGATGTTTTATGCGACAATTGGATTCAGCAAGGTTATTTTCTATACAATTCTCTTCAAACTTCTCATAAAAAACACCAAAATTTTTACGCATATCTTCTAATGCTACATCATACGCCCGCCCCATGGGTTGCTTCGTAGGCAGATTAAAAATTGCCTTTATTTCCTATTGTTTTAAAGGAAAAAGCTTGGTTTGACGGCACGCGTTACGAAGAATTTAGCTATTATAATTTATATGCAGGATAAAAAGCATAGCAATATGTGCCTGCTTCAGCATTACACACAATGCTACATACAGAATTAGCATGAAATTTGTATGTATTTTAAGAGAAAGCATGAAGGAACTGAAAGAATGAAGTTTAAATAACGAAAAAAGTTACTTTTTAATATTTTTAGATTTTATGCTAGGGCAAGCACTGCCTACCTTGCCTACCCTGAGTGCACATCGCTGCATAAAGGAGAAGATCGATCCGAGGCCAAACACTATAGGCCAGTGTCGCTTACATCTCATCTCGTAAAAATATTTGAAAGAATAGTTAGACAGAAAATCTATGAATTTTTGGAAACTCAGAAAAAATTCAATGATAGCCACATGGGTTTCCGTCAGGCAGATCATGCCTATCACAACTAATGGAACACTACGACAACATTATTGATTCACTTGAAAGTAATGAAAACTACGATGTAATATTACTAATATACACAAACTTTGCCAAAGCGTTCGACAAGTGTGACCATGGAATCATAATACATAATCTGAAGTATATGGGAATAACAGGAAAAGTAGGGAAATAGATATATAATTTCCTTAGTGAGCGGTAGCATGTCGTTACAGTACAAGGAGTATCTTCATCAGAATCAGAGGTCCTCGGCTCAGAACCACAAGGAACAGTATTAACTCCATTACTCTTCATAATCATGCTGACATAGATGAGGACGTTACCAGAGACAGCACAGTAACATCCTTTGCCGATGACAGAAAGATCAGTAGAAAACTAACAAACCCAGAAGATATAGGATCTCTACAAACCGACATGAACAGAATCTACAAGTGGACGGAAGACAACAATATGAAGTTTAACACTGAGAAATTTCAGCTGTTAAGGTACGGAAAAAGAGAAGACCTAAAATCCATGGACATATTATACCCCAAATGGACAAGAAATTCAGAGAAATTCTAAAGCAAAAGATTTAGGGGTTGTAATGACTGATGATATTAAATTTGAAACACAAAATAAGATAGCAGTAAACTGAGCAAAGAGAAGAACTGGGCAGATACTGAGAACCTTTAAACGAAGGGATAGGAATATAATGATTCCTCTACTGAAAACACTGATCATACCCAAATTGGAATACTGCTCGGTCCTAACATGCCCATATAAAAAGAAGAATTTAGACAGCTAGAAGGGATTCAGAGAAGTTTCACAGCCAAGATCAAAGGGGTGCAAAGAACTAAATTACTGGGAAAGGTTACGCGAATTAAACCTATTATTCACTGGAAAGGAGAAGAGAGAGATACACCATTATTTACACTTGTAAAATAATGGAGAAACTAGTCCCTAATCTTACTCTGAACCCTGTAACTCCCCAAACAACAGTGGAAAATAGAAAAGGAAGACTGTGTCGTGTTCCCAAATTAAAGGCTAGACAGGGAACAGCCTTAACCCTGAAAGAAAATACTTTTGTTGTGAGAGGATCAAAACTGTTTAATCAGCTACCCAGAGACCTAAAGAACACGAGTGGTGTCGCGGTGGACATCTTCAAAAGAAAATTAGACGCCTGGCTCAGAACAATCCCCGATGAGCCTGGAGTACCTGGCTATGTGAGGTGGAAAGTACAAGAAACAAACTCGCTACTTCACCAGGCCAACTCGAGAGGAGGGGCGACAAGCTTGGCCTTCGTGAAATGAGGAATCATCGCACGGAACATTTGAAAGGTTGAAATATATATCGGGTCGGCAAAAAAAAAGGGAGACCTCGAACTTTGGCTGTAAAATCCAAAGTTATAGTCACATTTCAATATTTTTTTCACACCCTACAACTAAGTAAATTTCCTATACGGTGAGCGGATTTCAAATAAAACTAATAAAAATTACGGAGTTACTGAACATTTTTTTATGCCACTGGAAATTCTCCATTTACACTACTACTGCATTGTATGTGCAGATAAAATGTTACAAAGTACTCACATATGGTGTTACCTTGATGTTAAAAAAACTGCTCGATATGTTTATCACGAACTTTTACAACCTTTTTCAGTCTAGGACGGAACTCATCTATGCCTTTATTGATTTGTTCTTGTGATAGCTCATCCCATTTTTCCAGAAGAAACTGTCGTAAATGAGCGACATTTCTTGCTTTGACCCGATAAGTTCTGTGTGACAAATTTTCCCAAAGGCCGTAATCGACAGGATTTAAATTAGGACTGTTTGGTGGCCAAATTTAATACCGCTACCTGGTATTCTTTTGATATCTCCTGTTTTATCGATTTTCTTGAGAAGCTTGTCCAAACCTCCTGCAGTTGGCTTACGTTAATTAAAATCGCTTTAATTATCAACTTGAACCTATGATTAGCAAGATTTTTCTAGAATATTCGCCATAAATCGAATTTCTCAGCTAAAATGATAAAAGATGGCATACAAACCGTAAAATTACCTAGTACTAACATACTAAAATTTCATGGTTCTATGTATCGTATTTGCCGAGATATTAAGGATTTAAAAGGTCTCCCTTTTTTTTGCCGCCGACCCGATATATAATATATATATATATATATATATATATATATATATATATATATATATATATATATATATATATATATATATGTATGAGAGAAGAAAAGCGTTTATTAAAATTTAAAACTGGCGTGTACACATTTTGTTTTCCAGTCTGCCGTTGTTCTTGAAATACACCTTCACCCCTAAACTCTGCGGGTTGTGAGAATTAATGTTGTGTTCGTTTCTTCCCGAGTGTTCCTTTGTCATTACTGTGTTGGCACTCTTTCAAGGTGGCACTGATAACATTATATATATGTCCCATTCGACCATTTCAACAAAGGAATCGCTCAACTTCTCTTAAAAATTGTTTGAAAAGGTCAAGGTCGTTAAATAACAATTTTACAAAACTAGAAATACAACAGTACTTGTGAAGAAAGTGTTTCCAGAACACGTGTTCATTAAAAATGAATCTCGCACTTCTGTCCTAATTCTGATTTAAAAAAAAAAGCGTTGTGCATACATGTGGTCGAATCGGTGTGTGCGCAACACTATATAGGCGTATCTAATTATAAGGAACTGATCTTTATCCTATTTTCTAACAAATGGTTCAGTAATCATGTTTCTCATAAATAATAATGGCACTTTCTTCATAATTTTCATAAAAAGAAAAAAAAGGAGATGCACCCATAATTCAAGTTTATATTATTATTATTATTTCGTTATAGAGGGTGTCCCCATAAGTCCGGCATCATAGGAGAAATTCATATTTTTCTATTTCTACAAACCATAATTCATATTTTTCTCTTCCTACAGGCCATAATGTCTGAGAGCAAGGAAGAACGAATCCAGATAATTCTACTCATACGAAATCGGAGTCAAACAGAGGCAGCTGCTGAATTTAACAGACTGCATCCAGACCGCGAGCCAATAACACAGAGTTGTGTTAGCAGACTTGTTGCAAAGTTTAAGGAAACAAGATAAACCACGCAGTGGACCTCCTTGAAGGTCCACTGCGTGGTTTATCTTCTATGGATCCTGTTTCCTTAAACTTTGCAACAAGTCTGCTAACATAACTCTGTGTTATTGGCTCGCGGTCTGGATGCAGTCTGTTAAATTCAGCAGCGGCCTCTCTTTGACTCCGATTTCG
The DNA here is from genome assembly GCA_023014485.1 of Bathynomus jamesi. Taxonomy (NCBI): domain Eukaryota; kingdom Metazoa; phylum Arthropoda; class Malacostraca; order Isopoda; family Cirolanidae; genus Bathynomus; species Bathynomus jamesi. The sequence continues at coordinate 87,062 of JAJOZX010003507.1, read as the reverse complement.
TATGAGTAGAATTATCTGGATTCGTTCTTCCTTGCTCACAGACATTATGGCCTGTAGAAAGAGAAAAATATGAATTATGGTTTGTAGAAATGGAAAAATATGAATTTCTCCTATGATGCCGGACTTATGGGACACCCTGTATATACATATATATAGGATTCCATCCCACAAGGAAGAAGAAAAACGATTCCAATGCCTTTCGTGTATTCAGAGCTACACCTCGCCAAGGAATTCCTTATATACTCATTCCTTGACGAGGTGTAGCTCTGAATACACGAAAGGCCTTGGAATCGTTTTTCTTTTTCCTTGTGGGTTTGCATCATTCATTAATTTCACGTGTTTAATTGTAAAATTCATCACATATATATATAATATATATATATATATATATATATATGTGTGTGTGTGTGTGTGTGTGTGTGTGTTTAATTGTGAAATTCATCACATATCTATATATATAATATATAAATTTTGTAATATCGTTTGTTTTTTCCACCCAAGTGACGGAGGTAACAGGTAAGATCCGGAACCCCTATTTCCCCACGCGGAAAGGAGTGGCGGTAAACTCCAAGAGACACCTGAGCCGGAGCAATAACAGAGTAGGTGAGGATGGGAGTAGTACTCGGAACCTTCCAGTATCCTCTTAACCGAAGTACGGGAGTTCGCTGAAAAAATGCATTCACTTATAAATGTTGATCGATCATCATTATCTGGACACTCGCGAAGATGGATACAGGAACTCCGTTATGATATTAATGAACTGGTTGTTAATGCGACTGACATTGTCGTACAGAGAGTGTTGCGTAATCTCTTCAGATACAATCGCATTTTGCTGCAACAGATTCAATCTTCGACGTTGTTTCGTAATGAAATGATACACATTTCAGTATTTTTATAATATTTGTCACATTTGTCATAGTTTGGTTAAACTGGGTCGAATGAAAGCTAAAGTTACGACCAGTAGCATGGTTGCAAAAAACGCCGAGTGAGGGGAGGGGCGGTAGGGGCAAGAAGGTGGGGAGAGGTGAGGTATGATGGTGGCACTGTCATTAATAGGAGGTGGGGATGAGGGGGACACTAAAAATGAACATTTAAAATAACTTTTAATCCCCTTAATCTCCCAAGGTTGTCTTTAATGGTTATTTTTAATCCCGAGATTAAATATATATAATAGATTATGATAAATATATATAATAGATTATATATAATAGATTACGATAAATAAATATGAAAACAAAGATAAGGAAATAAAATTACTTTGAAAATTATTCAAAATTTGTGTAATATATTATATATAATATATATATATTATACACAAATTTTGAATAATTTTCAAAGTAATTTTATTTCCTTAGCTTTGTTTTCATATTTATTTATCGTAATCTGTTATATATTTTCGCCTGTCTGTCTGTCTGTCCTTTATGCAAGCGCAAACCGTTTGACCTAGAGCTACCAAATTTGATACGGGAACCTCTTATGGGATGAAGAATGTTAATAAATTAAATAATTAAAATTACTGGGCCAGAAGGTTCCAGCACCGCGATTAAACTACAGAAAAGAACGCAGCCGTGAAAATTTTGAGCTTCACATTGTGTCAAGATTTCTGAATCTTAACATTTTCATGACTAATTAATTATTTGGTCAACTATAGAAAGGAACACAGTCATGAAAATCTTGAGCTTCACATATAATTATTTTTTAGGACGACTTCAAACCGTTTGACTTAGAGCTACCAAATTTGGCAAGGGAACCTCTTATGGGATGAAGAATGTCAACACAGAGTCGGTCAGCCTGTCTGTTTGTCTGTTTGTGCGAATAGTTGCAGGAAGTTAATGTGGCAATGTTTTTTTTGCAGTTTTTGAAAATCCCAACAACTTTACCATGCCACCAAAGAAACGGGCAAGTTTTGGCAGATCTGCATCAGCACTCAGCAGCCAGAAAAAATAAAGAAGCCCGGAAGCAGGAAAGCTTACAAGAAAGACAATCACGCCTTGAAGTTGATCGTGAACGACATGCAACAGCCAGAGCAAGAGAAAACCTCCAAGAAAGATAATCACGTCTTGAAGCTGTCCGAGAAAGTGTAGCAGCTATCAGAGCAAGAGAAACACTGCAAGAAAGACAATCGTCTTGAAGCTGTCCGAGAAAGTGTAGCAGCTACCAGAGCAAGAGAAACTGCAAGAAAGACAATCACGTCTTGAAGCTGTCCGAGAAAGTGTAGCAGCTACCAGAGCAAGAGAAACACCCCAAGAAAGACAATCACGCCTTGAAGCTGACCGTGAACGACATGCAACAGCAATGTGAAATTTATCCCGGGCAACGCCGGTACCTCAGCTAGTATACAATAAAACTTGTATAACAGAATATTTCTTTTGATATTCTGATATACAAGTTTTATTGTATATTATTGTAAATAAATATGAAAACAGAAAGATAAGGAAATAAAATTACTTTAAAAATTATTCAAAATTTGTGTAATATATAATTGAGGGGTCCCGCGTCTTAAGGTACCTAAGCGCCAAAATTAAAATTCGCCAGAAATCGCCTCCAAAGTTCAGCAATATTCTCACAATAGTATAGAAGCCGGGTGAATAGAATAATCCACGCAATATTCAGCAATATGAGCACGAACACAGGACGCCTGCTAACAGCAACGCGAGTCTTAAGGTACTGGCGGGATGTTTGTGTCGTGTCCCTCTCGGCGCGTGGAGCGGGTGGCCAATCAGAAAGCAGAGCGGCGTGGCTGCCATGTTTTCATTGGCTCGCGCTCCTCCTGCTGTTCCCGCCACCCAGAGACCGAGCGTCCCACCCCGACCCCCATCACCTCCCACCAGTTGAACGGGATATTGGGGTCTTAAGACGCGCATCACATCTGGGCAGCAGAGCCCAGCTGGCGATAGAAGTGAAAAAAGTAGTTCGCTTCATAAGGTTTTCAACCATACTTCTAGTGTCGTAAGGTCATTATAACCCAAACCACGCGATAGAGGAAGGGTGAAAAGAATGATATCCATTAAAAACACGTTTTCGCCTGTGATGGCGCTTAGGTACCTTAAGACGCGCGACCCCTCATATACACAGTATATAACAAAAACTTTATTAACTTTTAAAGTAATTTTATATTTTCTTATCTTTGTTTCCTTTCTGTTTATATTTCCTACCTGAGAAGTAGAGGATTCCGTCTTATAGAGGTAAAAGTATTGTAAAAAAACCCTATTTTAAATTGTATAAAGTCAAAGTGTCCTAAATGTCAGATGAAATAAAAAATTACGTAAAAGTGTACGTATGAATAATCTATTTAGTAAAATGTAATGCCAAACAAGTGATAGCGTGTGAAGGTATCACGTAATGGCATCAGTTTGCGGCGTTGCTATTGGGTATTGTAGTGTACCACGTGGCCATCTCGGACTTTCCCTGTACATCTCTGACAAATTCCAAGTAAAGTTTTTCCTGAGGAGATTTTTCCGGCTCATAGAGGAGTCTGGCTTATCCAGAGTCCGAGTCATACAGGTTTTATTATATATATATATATATATATATATATACACACACACACCGGGTGTCCCAAAAGTCAGTTTACCGAAGAAAATGTTCTCCTAAGGTGAGTTTACTACAAAGAAAAAAACTTGTTTCATAAATATATTTACAAAACATAAGAAAACAAAGAAAAAAAATTTCTGAAACATATTTACAAAACATGAGAATAGTTATGGTTACAATAACTGTTCAAAATGTCCGTTATTCGATGCACATCTTGTATCTGTCAACTGTCAACGGTTGACCGGCAAATTGCTTTACATAGCTCCTTATCATTGCTTAAGAGCGGGAATTCTTCACAAATGTAGTCTGACCCTTAAGGTCCTGAAGACATGCTGGCTTTTTGCTGTAAAAAAAAATTGTCATGATGTTTAGAATAATCATCAGGAGAAAACATTTTCCTCGGTAAACTGACTTTTGGGACACCTTATATATATATATATATATAATATATATATATATATATATATACAGTGGTGGGCACCGTTAACCAAAAAGTTAACTTCGTTAACCGTTAATCCGTTAATTCGTTAAACATGTAACGGAAGTTACCGATAAACCGTTAACGTTAACTTTTATTATAAAAAAATGAAAACACAATATATATAATTTAATTTTCCCTCTTCTTCTCGTTCTCCATTTTGTCCATGAGATGCATGTTGCCCTTCATGAAAATTAGCATATCAAAGTTTTCATCAGACAGGGATGATCTCTTGGCCCTCAGGATGTCCTTGCCCATAGAGAACAAACGCTCCACTGCAGCACTGGAGGGGATGGCTGTGTTGAACTTGATGAATAAGTCCACCAACACTTGCTCACCCAAGAAGGCAGTATCTGTCAGCAAGTCCTTGGAGTTGGTCTCCAGCCAGGTCTTGACGAAGTTCTGGGCCTTGCCCTTGAGTGACCTGTGGCTTCTGCTGCTCTCTTTTGTCTGGATGACAGCACTGAAGAAGTCATCCTCCTCCTCCTCCTCCTCGTTGTTGCTGCCTCCACTGTTGCTGCCCACTTCGTTGGACTGTACCCTCCATGCTTTTCCTCACCCTGGCGACCTTGGTGTTGTCATACTTGTCCAACCAGATGAGGCGAAACCTGGGATGGAAGGCAGCAGCCAGCTGGCATTCGTCATCCTTCAGGAGGGGCCCAAACCTTTTGTCGATGCCTGCCAAAAGTGCGTCGACCAAGGCGCTGCAGTAGACGAGGCCCTTGGACTTCAAGTCCTTAAGCCTGAAGATTGTCGCAGCAACTGTTGGCAGCAGAGTCCCAAGGTAGGCTTGTTCCTCCCCCTGGATCTTGTTTATTTATGAATTTTTTGGGTTAACGGACTTGAGTTAACGGAAGTTAAATGTAACGGAAGTTAATTAGTCCGATAATGATTTTCAAAGTTAACTTAAAAGTTAAATCGTTAACGAAAAAGTTAACTTCGTTAATTAACGATTAACGATTAACGGTTTGTGCCCAGCTTTGTATATATATATATATATATATATATATATATATAACTGCAAACACGCAGTATAATTAATGTAAAGAACGACGCTTGTATAGGAGATATTCCGCGCAAGATGAGAGAGAGAGAACGAAACGAATGAAAAAATGAGGTAACCACCCGGGAATCGAACCCGGGATCTTCCGATTGCCGGTCAGATATGATAACCATTACACCATGGGCCTCATCCTTCAAATGCCGTAATTCTTCTACATACGCGCAGAAACCAATGCCCCAAGGGGGCACCTCCCGCATGCCGTAACATTATATACATTTAACTGCAAACACGCAGTATAATTAATGTAAAGAACGATGCTTGTATAGGAGATATTCCGCGCAAGATGAGAGAGAGAGAACGAAACACATGAAAAATGAGGTAACCACCGGGAGTCGAACCCGGGATCTTCCGATTGCCGGTCAGATATGATAACCACTACACCATGGGCTCACTCCTTCAAATCGGAAGATCCCGGGTTCGATTCCGGATGGTTACCTCATTTTTTCATTTGTTTCGTTCTCTCTCATCTTGCGCGGAATATCTCCTATACAAGCGTCGTTCTTTACATTAATTATACTGCGTGTTTGCAGTTAAATGTATATAATGTTACGGCATGCGGGAGGTGCCCCCTTGGGGCATTGGTTTCTACGCGTATGTAGAAGAATTACGGCATTTGAAGGAGTGAGGCCCATGGTGTAGTGGTTATCATATCTGACCGGCAATCGGAAGATCCCGGATTCGATTCCCGAGTGGTCACCTCATTATTTTTTTTGTTTCGTTCTCTCTCATCTTGCGCGGAATATCTCCTATACAAGCGTCGTTCTTTACATTAATTATACTGCGTGTTTGCAGTTAAATGTATATAATGTTACGGCATGCGGGAGGTGCCCCTTGGGGCATTGGTTTCTACGCGTATGTAGAAGAATTACGGCATTTGAAGGAGTGAGGCCCATGGTGTAGTGGTTATCATATCTGACCGGCAATCGGAAGATCCCGGTTCGATTCCCGGGTGGTTACCTCATTTTTTCATTGTTTCGTTCTCTCTCTCTCATCTTGCGCGGAATATCTCCTATACAAGCGTCGTTCTTTACATATATATATATATATATATATATCATTAGTCACATTAAACCGGTGATACCGTAGGACATCATAAATTGTTGACCCAGCCTTGTCATTAACAATCAATCATTAGCACTAAATTAATCAGTATCACTTCATTCGACGAGGTGTAGCTCTGAATACACGAAAGGACTTGGAATCTTTTTTCTTTTTCCTTGTGGGTTTGCAACATTCATTCATTTCACGTGAGTATGGGCGCAAAAGGCGAGAGTGCACTGCAATTGCAAATGTTGATCAATGTTGCATAAGTTATGCAACAAAAGGGGATGGGGAATGTTACAAGCTGCTCTGCAACAAAAGGTGAGGGGGAATGTTGCACGGCTTGTGCAACAAAGGGGGAGAGGGGAATGTTGAAAGAGCAACAAAGGGTTATGCAACTTGGAGGCGGAGTTATCCCCCAAGAGAAAGAGAGAAGGAGAGAGAGAGGGGGAGAGGTGTTCGCCTGGCAGGAGCCAAGCGCATATTAAGACTTCAGCCGAGCGGCCGTTGTCTTATAGGGCCCCTAATCAGCCAGCTGGCTTAATCAGCCAATTGGCTTATCTGGCTGAGTTGCTAGATTGCACTATTTATTTAATTAAAGCGTATATTCTGGCTTAATCCGCCAGTTGGCTTATCTGGCTGAGTTGCCAGATTGCGTTTATTTATTTAATTAAAGTATAGATTCTGGCTTAATCCGACAGTTGGCTTAGAAGGCTTCTTAGAAGGCATAAATGGCCTGCATATATTAAGAACCTTCGAACGAATTAAAAGCGCACAGAAACGCACAAACAGTCACCGACTGTACGCCCATAAAGCCGCTATTATCACACACACACACACACACACACACACACACACACACACACACCTGTTCAGACTATTGTTTAATGTTCAAATTGGATTGTCAAACATTTTTATCCTATCCATCTAGCGGTATATCTATCTACCTGTCTATCATCTATCTATCCATCTATCTCTCTGCCTGTCCGTCCATCTATCTATCTATCTATCTGAATATATATATATATATAATATATATATATATATATATATATATTGGTACCAAGCCTCAAACTAAACCCAATACCATCCAAACAACGCTGGACAATAGGAAAGGCAGAATATGTACCGACCCCAAACTAAAGGCGTAACAAGGGACCTCTTCAACACTGAAGGAAATTAGCATGGATGTCATGGGGTCAAGACTTTTAACCAGCTTCCCAAGGGGCTCAGAGACGTTACAGGGGTCAAAGTTGAAGTCTTCGAGAGAAGACTAGACTCTTGGCATAGGACGGTACCAGATCAGTCAGATGTACCTAGCTATGTGCGATGGAGAGCGCAAGAGAGCAACTCGCTCCTCCACCAAGCCAGGCCTAGAGACGGGTCACCTAACCGGACCTAACATAACCTAACCTAGCATAGCCTAACCGGGTGTAATATAACCTAACCTACTGTAGACTAACCGGGACATAATATAGCCTAACCTAACCTAGCATATCTTAACCGGCGTAATATAACAACCTAGCGTAGCCTAACCGGGACAATATAGCCTAACCTAACGTAGCCTAACCAGGTATAAATCAACTTAAAGGGCATGCATCAGACAAAGGTCAGACGCAGAGCTTAACCCAAATGATGCATACAATTATCCTAACTCTTGTATTATTATATATATATATATATATATATATATATATATATATAAACCGACGCAGGCAAAGCCCCAATAGCGAAATATATACTCTAGCGTAACCTAACCTAACTTAGCATAGCCTAACCGGGCGTAACATAGCCTAACCTAGCGTAGCCTAACCGGGCATAATATAACCTAACCTAGCGTAGCCTAATCGGGACATAATATAACCTAACCTAACGCAGCATAACTGGGTATAAATCAACTTAAAGCGAATGCATCAGACAAAGGTCAGACCCAGCGCTCAACCTAAATGATGCATACAATTATCCTAACTCTTGTATTATTATTATTATTATTATTAACATATATATGTATACATATATATACATTTTAACTGCAAACAACACACTATAATGTAAAGAACGACGCTTGTGTAGAAGAACGTTCCGCACAAGATGAGGAGGGAGAACGAACAAATGAAAAATGAGGTAACCACCCGGGAATCGAACCCGGGATCTTCCGATTGCCGGTCAGATATGCTATCCACTACACCATGGGCCTCGATTAATCAGAAGTCGTAATTCTCCTACATACGAGCAGAAACCAATGCCTCTCTCAATTAATTATCTCTTTTCATGGCCCTCTGCGACCAACACAGCGCTCTCATGTTCACCTATTTATTGCCTAAGAATCTTATTTTTACCTCTGTGCTTTTGAAATAAACGCTTCACTCTTGAGATTACATTACAAAATGGGTAACCAGGATGTATCGTAACACTCTGGGCTAGTGTTACTATTGCACTGTAGTTTTACGACTTTCCACTCCAAGCCGAGCGCATAGTGCCGAACTGAGTTACTCACGCACTTCCCACCCCTCACAACTTCTGAGAATCAGAAAAGGGACCTTTATTAGCGATACTTTAAAACTGATGCATCAAGTTTTAAAGTATTGACAAGAAAGATCCCCGATTTATGATTCTTAGAAACTGTGGAGGGGGTGGGAAAGGCAAGGGGTAACACAGTTCGGTACAATGCGCCCGGCTTGGAGCGGAAAGTCGTAATACTACAGTGCAATAGTAACACTAGCTCAGGGTGTTACGATACATCCTGGACCCATTTTGTAATGTAATCTCAAGAGTGAAGCGTTTATTTCAAAAGCACAGAGGTAAAAATAAGATTCTTAGCGCTCTCATGTTCACCTATTTATTGCCTATGTTGGTCGCAGAGGGCCATGAAAAGAAATAATTAATTGAGAGTAGTCAAATTGCTCTTACGTCTTAAATTTCAAGATAAGTCTTTCCATTCTACAATTAAGTTGTACCATTCTTCTCTTGAAGACTTGAACTTTGACCCCTGTAACGAAACAAATGAAAATGAGGTAACACCCGGGAATCGAACCCGGGATCATCCGATTGCCGATCAGATATGCTATCCACTACACCATGGACCTCAATCAATCACAAGTCGTAATTCCCCTACATACGAGCAGAAACCAATGCCGGGTTCGATTCCCGGGTGGTACCTCATTTTTCATTTGTTCGTTCTCCCTCATCTTGTTCGGAACGCTCTTTTACACACAAGCGTAGTTTACATTAATTACTGTGTGTGTTGTTTGCAGTTAAAATGTATATATGTACGGCATGCGAAGGTGCCCCCTCAGGGCATTGGTTTCTGCTCGTATGTAGGGGAATTACGACTTGCGATTGATCGAGGTCCATGGTGTAGTGGATAGCATATCTGACCGGCAATCGGATGATGCCGGGTGCGATTCCCGGGTGGTACCTCATTTTTCATTTGTTCGTTCTCCCTCCTCATCTTGTGCAGAACGCTCTTCTACACAAGCGTCGTTCTTTACATTAATTATACTGTGTTATTTGCAGTTAAAATGTATATATGTACGGCATGCGAAGGTGCCCCCTCAGGGCATTGGTTTCTGCTCGTATGTAGGGGAATTACGACTTGTGAATGATCGAGGTCCATGGTGTAGTGGATAGCATATCATTTTTCATTTGTTCGTTCTCCCTCATTTTGTGCGGAACGCTCTTCTACACAAGCGTCGTTTCTTTACATTAATTATACTGTGTGTTTGCAGTTAATATATATATATATATATTATATATATATATATATATATATATATATATATATATATAAACACTCAGCGGCAGGACGGATAAATGGAATGCCACACTGATCAAAAACTGCAAGAATGCAATCGCTGAGCCTCTACTGGATATGGAGACGATCATTAGGACACGGGAGAAATACCGGGCATCCTGAAGAGCGCAAACATAGTCCCAATATATAAAGGAGGAGATCGATCCGAGGCCAAAGACTATAGGCCAGTATCGCTTACATCTCATCTCACTAAAATATTTGAAAGAATAGTTAGACAGAAATCTATGACCTTTTGGAATTCAGAAAAAATCAATGATAACCAACACGGGTTTTCGGTCAGGCAGATCATGCCTATCACAACTAATGGAACACTACAACAACATTATTGATTCACTTGAAAGTAATGAAAACTATGATGTACTGTACACAGACTTTGCTAAAGCATTCGACAAGTTGACCATGGAATCATAATACATAAACTGAAATATATGGGAATAACAGGAAAAGTAGGGAAATGGATATATAACTTCCTTAGTGAGCGGCGGCAAGTCGTTCCAGTACAAAGAGTATCTTCATCAGAATCAGAGGTCCTCAGCTCGGTACCACAAGGAACAGTATTAGCTCCACTACTCTTCATAATCATGCTAACTGACATAGATGAGGATTGAGGACGTTACCAGAGACAACACAGTAACATCCTTTGCGGATGGCACAAAGATCAGTACAAAAATAAGAAACCCAGAAGACATTGGATCTCTACAAACTGACATAAACAGAATCTACAAGTGGATGGAAGACAACAATATGAAGTTTAACACAGAAATTTCAGCTATTACGGTACGGAAAAAGAGGACCTAAAATCCATGGTTATTATACCCCAAATTGACAGGAAATTCGGAGAAATTCCAGAGCAAAAGATTTAGGGGTTATAATGACAGATGATGCGAAATTTGAAACACAAAATAAGATAGCAATAAACAGAGCAAAGAGAATAACGGGGCAGATATTGAGAACTTTTAAACGAAGGGATAGGAATATAATGATTCCTCTACTGAAAACTCTGATAATACCCAAATTGGAATACTGCTCAGTCCTTACATCCCCATATAAAAAAAGAAGACATTAGACAGCTGGAGGGGATCCAAAGAAGCTCCACAGCCAAGATCAATGGGTGCAAAGAACTAAATTACTGGGAAAGGTTACGAGAACTAGACCCTATATTCACTGGAGAAAGAAGAGAGAGATACACCATTATTTACACTTGGAAAATAATGGAGAAACTAGTCCCTAATCTTACTCTGAATCCCATTACTCCCCAAACAACGGTGGAAAGTAGAAGCGGCAGACTGTGTCGTATTCCCAAATTGAAGGCGAGACAGGGAACATCCTTAACCCTGAAAGAAAATAGTTTTGTAGTAAGAGGACCAAAACTGTTTAATCAGTTGCCCAAAGACCTAAGAAACACGAAGGGAGTTGCAGTGGAAATCTTCAAAAGAAGACTAGACGCCTGGCTCAGAACAATCCCTGATGAGCCAGGCGTACCTGGCTATGTGAGGTGGAGAGCGCAAGAATCCAACTCACTACTTTACCGGGCCAACTCGAGAGCAGGGGCGACAAGTTTGACCTTCGCGAAATGAGAAATCATCGCGCGGAACCTTTGTAAGGTAAAGTTATATATATATATAACAGTGGCGGATGGTGACTGTGTGAATTGGGTGTGCGGAATATCATGTGGATTAAAATTAATAACAAATTCATGTTAACTTAGTTATTAATAAATCTTAATAGTAATATAGTAAGCATACGCAATTCACCTTGTCAATATTACACTAAACACTTGGAGAATTTAGGTGAACTGTAAAAAATTTAACACCAATTTCCTACGGGCTCCTTTAAGCATCGAACTTATTTACACATAAACTCAAGTCTTCTTTTTGGAGAAAAATAGTGAGCAATAACGTCCTCATATAAGGAACTTCTTTGCTTCACATGTATAAGCAGTGTAATATGTTAAGCATATGAACATAAGTAATCCACACTCTTAATAAACAAAGCACTGTAAGAAATAGGTGAACCTTAACTCCAAAAGTAAAAACAAAAAACTAACACCAATTTCCTACAGCATCCTTTCAGCCGACTTTATTTATACATAAACTCAAAGCTTCTTTTCTGAGAAGAAACGTGAGCAATAACGTCGTCATAGAAGGAACTTCTTGCTTCAAGTCAATTAGCAGCCGTTTTTCTATCGAAAGCAAACTAAGACCACATAGCCTTTCTGTCCTTGTGTCCTCCGGTAGCATGTGTTTATTCAGTTTAGGGCCGAGAAAGAACGTTCTACTGAAGCAGTGGTGCTTGGAATTGTTAAGATCAATTCTGCTAGTTTATAGACTTCTTTGAATCCGCAGCTGAGTTGATTCATTGTCATTATGTTCATTAGTTCATGAACATGTTTGCTCGAGAACTCTGAACTTGAATAGAGTACCATGAGTTCATTCTTGAGACGCACATACTCAAACAGTGTTTCATAAAAGTCTCTTACTTTGTTCAGTAGGTTATCTGGGAAATCATGGAGCTCATCTTTTTCAGACACAACCGAAAGCCATAGCTCTTCAAAACTGTGATCCTTATTATATTTCAGTTGTGTAACGTCACTTATTTTCTTACTACGGTACAGCACATCAAATGTTTCACTCTGTAATATATTGTACAAAACATCAGTATACCCAAACACTTTTGAAAAAATCTCAAGGAACAATATTGTTTGAAAATCTTCCAAGAATGACAAGAATCCTCGTGCTTTTACTACTGCATCCGTGTCCCAATCTGCAGAATTTTCGATTACATCCTTCAAGAAATCAGTAGGATTGCTTCCGTAACTTTTTACAGTATTTACTAAACGAGATGTGAAGTTCCATCTCGTTGGAGCAACAGAGGTCAATCTTCTGGAAAGAAATTAATTTAAAGCATGTACTCTTTCAGAAGACTTGGAAAAATAAGCAGGTACTCCACTCAGAATTTGGAAAAAGTGCTTGCACTGTTTGATACTGGAAAGGCTTTGTTGTAAAACTAGATTCAGCACATGAGCATAGCAATGCGTAAAAATGGCAAGAGGATAAGCTTCAATGACTTTTTTCTGCAAGCCATTTACATGTTCACTCATTACACATGCTCCGTCATAAGTCTGTCCAACTAACTTGCTTTCGATCTGATATTCCTCAACTATGTTCACTACATGCTTAAACAGGCCACCAGAGGTTCTGTCGCTACTAACATCAGTAAATCCAATGAATCTTTCATGTACTTTAACTTCATGAACAAAACGCAAAACTGTTGAGAGCTGTGATTTTGACGTAACATCCGAGGTTTCATCAAGCATTATAGAAAGAAATCTTGCTGAATCAATTTCCTTTTTTATATTGTCTTTCATTACAGAGGCTATAGTTTTGATTATGTCATTTTGCACAGTAGGAGAAGTTCCCTGAAACACAGTGGATGTATTTAAATGATTATCTAGAAGAGAATCATACTCCCGAAGCAATTCTAGAATTTCTATGTAATTTCCTCTGTTCACTGAAGTTGAAGCCTCATCATGACCTCGCAGAGGAAGTTCTTGCTTAGCAAGATAGCATATTGCATCAATAAGCCGTTTTGGAATTTCTCTGTTCTTCTTTACTTGTTCATTGTGTCTGCTTACTTCATGTGCCTTTTGCTTATCAATTAATGTGTCAATTCTTTGCTTGCCAAACATTTTATGGCTAAGAAAAGACTGAACATGGCCTTGCGATCTCTCATGCTTCTGCTGAGCAGCAGACAGATGATTGAGATCAGAATATCCCTGTTTACTCCAGATATTATTCTTTTGAGAACAATAAACATGCCAACAGAAAAGTGTAGAACGCTCTTCACAACCAGTCAGCCACTCGACAGATTTATACTGAGAAACTGAAAAATACCTTGTATATCCAGACTTTTTATCTTCGTGTTGACTAATCAAGTTTGGGAGTGCTGGACATGGCCTTCCTTCCTCTAACGCTTTCAACTCGTCCTCATAACTAAGTGTTGAAAAAGAAGTGCTTAATATACTTTGTACAGTGTTTGGCATAGTTATGGAAGGGACAAAAAAGTAATATGTCAGTACTGGAAAAAAAAGACTTTCGCCCATGAGCTCTGACTGGAAACACAGTCACTGACTCGCTCGCTGAGAAGCCGTCTGACGCGGGGATTGGCAACATAGGCCCCGCCCACTTTACCATATATGGAGGGTGTTCTGTCCACAGACCGCACACTCTCCGCCCTGATCCCTCGCTCTCTCCCTTTGCATTTGATTTGGCATGGGGTAAACATAAATTTATATTCCCATAGTAGGGGAGAAGATTATATATATATATATATACAGGGTGGGCGGAAAGTAGCTCCCTATTTTGGATTGGTAAAAAAATACGTATATTATCCATTTATTTCAGAAAAATAATATGAAAAGGTAGGCATACATGGTAGGTTTTCTCTAAAATTCAATGTGGGCTCCAACTCTTTCCACCAGCTTCTGGAGCCGCCCAGGAATGGCGTCCACTGACTTTAGCAGGAACTCCGGCGGGATGGAGGGCATGACTTCCCGAATTCGGTCCTCCAGTTCTTCCAATGTCCTCGGTTTGGTGCGGTAGACTTCTTCCTTTACCCACCCCCAAAGAAAGAAGTCGCACGGTGTCAAGTCGGGGCTCCTGGCTGGCCATTGATGTGGACCACGACGACCCATCCAACGCCCAGGGAAGTGGGCATCCAGCCACTCACGGACAACAAGAGCGAAGTGCGGAGGGGCGCCATCTTGCATAAATATCAGATCGTCGATGTTCTCCCATGTGCTGACAACCGGCCAGACCTCGTTTCGCAACATAGCAAGGTACCGCTCAGCATTCATGGTGTTGCGCAGTAGGAACGGGCCCACAACCTGATCTGAGGTCATACCACACCACACCGTTACACTGAACCGATTCTGCCGTTTTTCAGCGGTAACCATGGGATCCTCTCCTGCCCAGTAGTGGCAATTGTGGCGGTTGACAAAGCCTCCGACGTGGAACACCGCCTCATCGCTCCAGAGGATGTTGCGGTAGAGATGGGGCCAGTCTTCATGCCAAGCCAGCATGATTTCCCCGAACTCCATGCGAATGTCGCAGTCCTCGTCCGAGAGAGATTGGCAGTAATGCGGCTTCCACGCACGCCAGTTCAGCTCCTTCTTCAGCACAGTTCGCACTGAGTAGCGGGAGAGTCCACTTTCCCGAGCTGCCTGGCGAGTTGACTTTCGTGGACTCCGTGCGAACATTTCCTGAACTGCCTGCACCGTCTGCGTTGGATGGGTCGTCGTGGTCCACATCAATGGCCAGCCAGGAGCCCCGACTTGACACCGTGCGACTTCTTTCTTTGGGGGGTGGGTAAAGGAAGAAGTCTACCGCACCAAACCGAGGACATTGGAAGAACTGGAGGAAAGGAATTCGGGAAGTCATGTCCTCCATCCCGCCGGAGTTCCTGCTAAAGTCAGTGGACGCCATTCCTGGGCGGCTCCAGAAGCTGGTGGAAAGAGTTGGAGCCCACATTGAATTTCAGAGAAAACCTACCATGTATGCCTACCTTTTCATATTATTTCTTCTGAAATAAATGGATAATATACGTATTTTTTTACCAATCCAAAATAGGGAGCTACTTTCCGCCCACCCTGTATATGAAAATTATTTCACGAAGGTAACACGTGAAAAATATTTATCATATATATATTATATATATATATATATTATCGCCGCACCGCAATACTGAAATTTCGCACCTCAAACAAGCTCTAGGTACGCTTCTATCGCTCAGTACCAAAATTTTACCGAATGGTTGTGAAGACAATCCGAACAACTGAATTGAAGTAGCTCATTTCTCATCTCGACTAGTGCAACAGTCGAGCGCGGAATTAAGGTTAGGGCATCTTTTTTGTCTCGACTAAAGTTGAGAGAGCGAGACAGAGTTAATTAAATATTAATTTACAGAAAATCTATTGAGTGTGCGGCGCACACCTAGCACACTCTGAATATACGCCCCTGATATATATATATATTATATATATATATATATATATATATAATATATATCTAAGGCGTGAAGCGAAGTGTAATAAAAAAGTCCAAGCGCGAATTTGAAATCTCCATAGCTCGTGACGGTAAAGGAAACTCCAAGCGATTCTTTCAATACGTCAACAATAGAAATCCAGTAAAAAGTGTCTTGGGGCCATTGAAAAATGTTAACGGAGAGCTAGTTTCTGAAAACAAGGAAATGGCTACCTTTTTAAACGATTTTTTACGTCAGTTTTTACTATTGAAGATGTAACGAATATCCCTACGGTCATAGGCATTATACCTTTTGATAATGGTAATATTTTGGATAATATTGTGGCTAGTGAAGGGAGGGTAAAGCGTTATATTGATAAAATGAAAATGCGTAAATCACCGGGGCCGGATTCCATATATCCCACACAACTAAAAGAATTAAAAGAGTATTGTTGTGCCGCTAACAACGATTTTTAATGCGTCTATTTCTGAGGGGTGCGTACCAGATAATTTCAAGTTAGCAAAGGTAACACCCATCTTTAAGAAAGGCGATAAAGGTGCGGCGGGAAATTATAGGCCAATCAGTTTAACGTCTGTTGTAGGTAAGCTTCTGGAATCAATAATTAGGGATCGTATAGTCGAACACTTAAAATTGCATAACTTAATTAGAAATACGCAGCACGGTTTTAGGCGAAACAAATCTTGTTTAACTAATCTTTTAGAATTTTTTCAAAGCGTGGTTGATGTTTACGATAGTCATCGGACGATTGATGTAGTGTATTTAGATTTTCAAAAAGCGTTTGACACCGTACCGCACAAAAGACTCATTGCAAAAACTAAGGCTCATGGAATCAGGGGTGTAGTAATAAATTGGATAGAAGAGTGGTTGCGAGATAGGAATCAGAGTGTGGTCGTTGATGGAGCGGAGTCGTGTTGGGCTAATGTAGCGAGTGGCGTTCCTCAGCTCAGGGTTCTGTATTGGGCCCCTTGCTTTTTCTTATATATATTAACGATTTAGATGTCGGCCTAGTCAGTACAGTTTCAAAGTTTGCGGATGACACGAAGCTGGGTGGTAGGGCGATTAATGACGAAGATAGAGGTAAAATCCAGGAAGATCTGAATAAAATCGTTGATTGGTCAGTCACATGGCAAATGAGATTTAACGTCGATAAGTGCAAAATTTTACATATAGGTTCGCGTAACGGTGATTTTGCGTATAGTATGTCAGGGAAGGAGTGAACAAGCGTAGAGCAGGAAAAAGATTTAGGAGTTATAGTCACTGGTGATTTAAAAGTAGCGAAACAAAGTACAGCAGCGGTCAATAAAGCGAACAAAGTGTTAGGTTTTATAGTTAGGAATTTTGAGTACAAATCGCGCGATATTATAGTTCCTCTTTATAAATCATTAGTTAGACCCCATTTGGAGTACGCGATCCAATTTTGGAATCTGCATATGCGAAAAGATATAGAAAACTGGAAAGAGTTCAAAGACGAGCAACTAAGATGTTTCCGTCGCTTAGGTCAAAGTCGTACGAGGATAGGCATGAGGCGTTAAAATTGATTACACTCGAGACTAGAAAGCTAAGGGGTGATCTAATCCAGGTTTTCAAAATTATGAATAGGTTCGATAACGTAGAAAGAGATAGCTTTTTCGAAATATCTCAATATAATAGGACTAGAAATAACGGGTGTAAGTTGACAAGTAGAAGGTTCGAGACAGCAGTTGCCAAAAACTTTTTTACGCATAGAATAGTAAATAGTTGGAATAGTTTGCCGGTAGAAGTAATTAGTAGCACGTCTATAAGCATGTTTAAAAATCGATTAGATGCATATGTTGATAGATTGGGTATAATTTAAGGTAGTAAAGTTAAGGCTTTGTCGTTCGGAACCCACGTAAAATTGTAGGTCCTCTCCGCCACCACGGAGGGCATACACAATACACAATTACGAACACAGGTAGACCAGCCATGAGTGGATCCTATGGTCTTTGTTGGTCTGAAACATTATAACATTATATATATATATATATATATATATATACATTTTATCTGCAAACAACACACTATAATTAATGTAAAGAACGACGCTTGTGTAGAAGGGCGTTCCGCACAAGATGAGGAGGGAGAACAAAGAAATGAAAAATGAGGTACCACCCGGGAATCGAACCCGGGATCATCCGATTGCTGGTCAGATATGCTATCCACTACACTATGGACTTCGATCAATCAGAAGTCGTAATTCTCCTACATACGAGCAGAAACCAATTCCTGAGGGGGCACCTTCGCATGCCGTACGTATATACATTTTAACTGCAAACAACACACAGTATAATCAATGTAAAGAACGACGTTTGTGTAGAAGAGCGTTCCGCACAAGATGAGGAGGGAGAACGAACAAATGAAAAATGAGGTACCACCCGGGAATCGAACCTGGAATCATCCGATTGCCGGTCAGATATGTAGGAGAATTACGACTTCTGATTGATCGAGGTCCATGTGTATGGATAGCATATCTGACCGGCAATCGGATGCTCTTGGGTTCGATTCCCGGTGGCACCTCATTTTTCATTTGTTCGTTCTCCCTCCTCATCTTGTGCGGAACGCTCTTCTACACAAGCGCCGTTCTTTACATTAATTATACTGTGTGTTGTTTGCAGTTAAAATGTATATATGTTCGGCATGAGAAGGTGCCCCTCAGGGCATTCGATTCTGCTCGTATGTAGGAGAATTACGACTTCTGATTGTCGGGGACCTTGGTAGTGGTTAGCATGTCCGACCGGCAATTGGATGATCACTGGTTCGATTCCTGGGAGGTGCCTCGTTTTTCATTTGTTCGTTCTTTCTCCTCATCTTGTGCGGACGCTCTTGTACACAAGCGTCGTTCTTTACATTATATATATATATATATATATATATATATATATAGGTGTCCAAAAAATAAAATTTTGCAATTTTTTACCTCCACATGGCTGCTCCTGTTCCTATATCTATGAAACATTCCATGCCAAATTTCAACCTAATTGAATGATATTTACTGGTAGCTATGAATTTCATTTTACTACTCATTTTCTAGTAGATTGATCTTCTGGGTTAAAAAATTTAAAAACAAGGGCAAATACTAGTTTATTTGTTTGAAAACAGATTAAACCTCAAAGAAAACAGCTTATTTTTTTCGAAAACAGAATAATTCTTAAAGAAAAGAGATTAATTTTTAAAGAACAAAAATGATATGTTTGATAGAAATTACATTTATCATTCGTTTATAATATACATCATTACTTAGATTAACGCTTCATCACTGACTACTTCGAAGAGGATGAGTAGTTTTGGCGATGTTTTGCTACTAGTCGGAGGATGAATTGTTTTTCTTCTTCATCCTTCGTCAAAGATGTATTATATGCCTTGATAAGAGCGATACTCGTTTCCGCCGAATCATTGACAACTTTTAGGTTGATCGCTGTGCGTCGAAGCTCTTGAAAGCAATCATCCTCCGTCCAAAAATTGGGATCGGTCCTCAGGAAGGTATCATCCGCTGCCTTCCTTCCTTCCTTCTTTCTTTAACAGATTGAAGATTCCCAGGGTCCTTTTGGTGACCACTTCATACAAATTCAAATCTTGAATGTTTCCTTCAAGCTTCAATCGACGAGTAACAGTGGTATTCTCGTTACGTTGGAGGTTATCGACCATCTTCCGTTTGGTCTCGGCATCGACTCTAGGATCGAAGAATGCAAGGCCGATGAGATGCTCTCCAAGATACCAAAGGTGCCGTTGAAGAGATGCGGATGCTGCTTTGGAAATAGTCTGATTTGGATACTTTTGCAAGATTTTAAGAAGCAGAATATCGTTGAACGGAGCCGACGGGAGCCTCATTCCAAAAACGTGCGTAGACCAAGGTGATAAACAGAGAGAGCTCGGTGATATTCTCCATCTCACGTGCTGTCAGCTGTAGTTGATGCTTGAACAGATAAATTTTGAGGACGTAGATGGCCTTGGCCATCCAGCGTGCATGGTGAGTTGCAGAGCCCACCTTTGGTGAGTTGGTCCTGGAGTGCGGACCTTGACTTCTTTCTCATCACGGCACCCGAGGAAGGTGAGGCAGAGTCGTAATAATTCCTCGTAGTCATCACACGATTGTTTAAACTCCAGTGCCTTTCTGAAGTACTGAATCATTTCCTCTCGAAGCTGGAACATCTTTGGATCTCTGAATAGGTTGTTTGAAGCCTTCATGAAGGAATCCTTCTGAAGTGATGGCATTTTTTCTGAAAACGTTTAAAGAGAGTTATTTCCGGGCCACTTGTGGGTCCAAGAAGTGCGTTGCAGGTGTTTGACAAGACGACTTCAAGGATATGATGTCGACAAGCAATCCAGACAAGTTCCCTCCCTACAGCTTTTTCAATCATGGTACAGGCTCCCCTGTGAAGGCCAGTATTATAAGCAGTTGTGTCAAATACGAGACCTTGGATCTCACCGCGAAGATTCCAGTCATCAATCGTCGAAATGCAAGCCTTGGCCTGTTCTTCTCCTGTGGCTCGTTGTATTTTTGGCACGGCTAGGAGTTTTTCCATCCCATTTCCCGTAACGATTACCGCGGTTCGTTCGGCTGTTTCCTTTGCGCCGCCGATGTCGGGAAGTAGTTTCCCATCCCAGTAAGAAGAAGTGGTCCTTCGACAGAAAACGAAGCTTGATCCTCTTTGGCTGCTGCCTGCCTTGCTTGCCTTCTTGAACGACGGATGGAGCTGCGTGAAAGAGTCATTGTAGAAATATCATAGCCCAGGGCTTGAGCAACTGATCCAGCAACGAAGACTGCTCCTCGGTCGGGAAGGTTGAGGCGATCAAGAGCAGCAACCGCATCTGATGATGTGAAGATATTGTTTCGTTTCGGAGGATGAGAGTGTACATCTGCTCTTCTGGTCGAAATCGATGGACGATAATCATCGTCTTCAGCGTTGAATTCTTCAGAGGATGAAGTGGATGTGCTGGATGATGGAAGAGCAGCAGCTCCAGCCTGGAATGCAGCCTCTCTTTCTTTGTACCTTAGAGCTTTGTGAGCATCTTTCTCCTGTCGACATCTCTTGCGGTATTCCTTGGCAAAATTAATCTTGTCAGGGCCTGCCATACTGCAGGAAAAGACGTCTTCTCGTTGCATCATCAGGAATTGGCGTTCTTCATTGTCTAGCACCTTCAAGGCGTCCTTTGAGGCAACGTCGAAAAGCTCTGAGAGTCTCTTGGAACGTGCTGTAGTAATGCCTAGTTAAGAATATTAATTTTTGTTTAATTAAGATTATAATGTTTAATATAAATCATTTACTAATAATTGTGAAATTACGAAAAAGTATGTTTGTTAGATTGAAATTGTTTAAAATTGGAAGAGTTGGCAATCCTGAACAGAGGCCAACAGAGCGGACTACCCCCAAAAAGAGGCAGTCATTCGGGCAGGGCCGTAGGGTAAGGTGTGGCCATGGCACCTTAGAATTAAATTTTGTTTTGTGCCCTCTCCGACGTAAAATTATAGTAAAAGCTCCTACTCGCATCCCCCCAAATTAATTAAAGCATTTTCGGAATTAAATAAAGTGTTAACAAGCGTTAAAAAGAGTGTTAATGAACCCCCCTCCCCCCTTTGTGTTGTAACGGCTTTCATAGTCTCGGCGTGGCTACCATGAAGTTATACGGTACAGTGAAAACGAGTGTACAGAGAAAGCAAGCGATAAATGCAATAGAGAGCAGAAAGTAGAGTAAATAATGAAGTATAATAAATAATAAAACGTATTCACGACATTTTTGGTGGCAGCTAACCTTATTAAATTGTTATCAATTTAATAATACGAACCCATGCACTCCGTTCTTCAAATAGGTTTATGCAATATTTTTTCGTGTCTGATAAATAGGAATTCAAAATTTGTGCGTGTTCTTTCGACTAATCACGATCGTTTTCACGTTCTCCGTATAAAGAAAATTAGTAGATATTCTGTTTCGCTACCCGTTTTAGAGTAATTATCAAATTAAGCAAAAATTCATTGTAAATGTAAATTCAAAATGGCGCCCATTATTTTCCAAATTATTCTGAGTCGCGTCGCTTCAAAAATTTTCGCGCGTCAAAATTTGTTGTTTGAGATGGAGTCTAGAGACTCAAAACTTCTTTTAGTCATTGCGGAGTCGGTTTTTGGTTGGAGTCAAAACATTTGAGTCTGACATTAAATTTCAGAGTCGTTTGTTTCCTATTTCGTTAGCTTTCGTTCAGCCCGTCGGAGAGAGATATTTCAAATTGTTCGTTGCTGCCGATGACTCATTCTTTTCACTTTATTTCGTTCACTTTTTCTCCTGTCCTCAAACCTACCTACGTTTGTCTTTTTTGTGTTTAAACTTTTGGAATTAGTAATATTTGTGATAATAATGATAAGAATAACGATTAATAAATAAGTTTTACACTGAATTTGTACGTAAGGGAATTATGTTAGTTTAAATACAGTGTGATACACATTTTATACGGTCCTTTAAAAATGTTTGAGCAAAAATTTGTACCACATTTCTAGGTATATATACATATATAGCATTGTAAGACATTTCATGAACATGTAAAATTTTTCGGTGCTCTTCCAATATGTGCTCTACCGCGAAACTGTGATCTACCATATTCCAACTAATATTCCATATTCCAAGCTAACTAACGAAAATATCACGACTTAACCTAACCAATCGTCAAGGGCGTATAGTTGACCTAAGGATTGGTTAGGTTGTCATGATATTTTCGTTAGTTAGCCTTATAAGGCTAGTTTCACGGTAGAGCACGTATTGGAATATGGTAGATCACAGTTTCGCGGTAGAGCACATATTGGAAGAGCACCAAATTTTCTGGGATTCATTAGTAGATTTTTGATTATATTTCGATTGGTTGTATATAATGATAGGCTTATTGTATTGTTATGTAGGGTTACGGGCTTTTGCTTCGCTTCGCTTCGCGCTAAATAGGATTAAGTTACATTTTAAGGGACAGTCGAAAAATAATCTTAAACATAATAATTGTCAGATTATAGGCTGTCCGTATAGGATTGTGTTAGACTTCAAAATAAGCTAAAATTGGTTTAACTGAAATAGAGAAATTGTGTCGTGAAATTTTCGATAAATTATTTGTTTTTTGGATTTTTTTTATATACTCAATAATTATATACTTACATATTAACTTATACGTATATATTAGTTATATATGACGCGTTCGGTGGAGAAGGGGCGAACGCCACAAAATTCGAAAATGAGGTTTTTGTCGTATAATTATCCTTTAAAACCTTTGCTTTACCTATGCAAAAAATTAGATGTTAGTCTGCACTCTTTCACGGTAAATTTAGGTTTTAATGTATCTCAGAGAAATTCATTCCGCATCATTGCTTCACATTGAACACATCTATCTACTTTCTGGTCACTCGACAATGCCCTGAGATGCTCAATTTGGCCAAATTGAACAAAATATAAAAAATAATTACAGCAATATTATTTACACCAAAAAAGATTATGTTACGGCCATAACTACAGCCGTTTCACAGCGCTTCCTAGTTGTAGAAATGAAACAGGCTGATTTTCTCGATTTTGACGTCCTAAAAACGTGCATTGTCATTAGGAAATCAACAACTACTAAATTTACAGATGCAAGAAAGTTAATATTTGACTTTCAACACAAAGAAGGCTACGTAATATCTACTGCATACCGCACAACCCCAGATAATAGCCATCCCGTCAGACTGCAGAAAGGGAAAAAATCCTACAGTGTCAGTTTATTCAATCTAGCCCAGCAGACACTGCAACCAAAGTATTCCCAATTGCTGCCAATAACTAAGGAAAAAATAAAAGATCTCAAAGAATTATCAGACCTAATGCCTGCAACTGCAGTGAACTATTATACAAGATTGTTAAAGGAACTGGAAGAAACCGAAACAGTTGAAGCAGGTAATACAACATTCGACGAAGAGGACCAAATAATGGATTACACCAGTTAACATCAGAAGCTATCAATAAATAATATTGTAAAATTTCTTGGCGTTTTATTATATCGACATATTACACAACAATATTTTACTCAAATATGTGTTCAAATTCATACAACATTTCAATAAACTGGAAAAATACAAAGGTTTAAAGTTTACAAACTTTAACTGCATTTTGTGGCATAATTCAAAAATGTTGCGTTCGCCCCTTCTCCACCGAACGCGTCATATATAATTATATATATTTATATACTCATAAAATTTGGTAGGTAGGCTGATTTATCTATTTTTTTCCGTTCTTTTCGTTCATTTTCATGACAATTCCTACTGATATTTTGTAAAATGGCTATTGTATTGTACTAAAGAAAGATTTCTTGGTGCTCTTCCAATATGTGCTCTACCTTAAAATTTACATTCCAATACGTGATCTACCTTAGATTATTCGGAGAGCATTTCCAACTATTTTTAAATTTTAGCCCAAATTTGGACCACCCTAATATATATATATATATATATATATATATATTACCTTATATAACCTTCACAAAGTTCTCCGACCATAACCTCATCGATATATCATTCAATTGAAGTTAGCACCCAGAGGTCCGAAAACGCATCCTAGAGAGGCAGATGAAATATTTGAAGGCTTAAACATAAATTCAAAGAAAGTAAATTGGGAAAACGTAAATAAAGATTTAAAGGAGGTAAATTGGGAATTGCTACTTCACGAGAAGACTCCACAAGAAATACTATGTATAATAGAGACGGAAACCAAACCTATAATACTGAAACATATTCCAGAGAGACAGGAAAGAAAACGTAGCAAGCTCGAGAGGAAAATCAGAACACTATTCAGGCAACGAAAACAAACCGTAAAACATCTCCACAGATGCAAAACTGATGCAAAGAGACTCAAACTAGAGAGGAAACTTGGCGAAATAGAAATGGACCTAAAGCAAACATTCATACATAAGACAAACGAGGAGGAAAACAAGGTAGCAGAAAACATAAAAAATAAGCCAAAATACTTCTACACGTTTGCGAAAAGGAAAATGCAGTGTAAGGAGAGTATTGGACCGTTGATAGACAGGGAGGCCGAATACACAAATGACCCGAAAGAAATAAGTGAACTGCTTAGGGAACAATTTAAATCTGTGTTTAGCACCCCTAAGTCCGAGATGGAAGTGGAAAACTCAGACGAATTTTTCGACATAGATACAGATCAACCAAGAACAAATTCCGGCACAAACCTATTAATGGACTTCGAGTTCACGGAAGGAGATGTAATTACGGCCTTATCACATATGCGAGACAATTCAGCGCCAGGGCCAGACATATGGAGTGTGCCACATTTCTGTAGAGATGCAAAGAGAGTATTGCAAAACCGCTATACTTACTATGGAGGAAATCACTCGATACAGGACAAATTCCACTCCCCTTAAAGAACACGAACATTGCCCCCCTATTTAAAGGTGGTAACAGAGCAATGCCCAAAAATTATCGGCCAGTGGCTCTCACCTCACACCTTATAAAGTGTCTTGAACGTATAATTAGGGGCAAAACTACCTACTACCTACATGAAAAAGACTTGTACAACCCAAATCAACATGGCTTCAGGGCGGGAAGATAATGCCTGTCACAGCTACTAGACCACCAGGAAAAAATATTAGAAACATTGTGTCGAGGACAAAACATTGATGTAATATATACGGACTTTGCTAAAGCCTTCAATAAATGTGACTATGGAATCATAGCACACAAACTTAAGAATACAGGAATTACTGGAAAGCTAGGAAGGTGGATATTTAATTTCTTGACGCAAAGAGTGGTGGTAAACGGAGTTAAATCGGAAGTCTCAGAAGTCGTGAGCTCTGTCCCACAAGGGACATTATTAGCTCCCTTGCTGTTCATAATAATGATTGCAGATATTAAGGAGAGTATTGTGTCATGCTTCGCAGGTGACACAAAGATATGTAAGGAAATATTGAACGAAGATGACATAATAAATTTACAAAATGACATTGAAACATTATTCCAGTGGGCAGAAGACAACAATATGAAGTTCAACGAAGAAAAATTCCAACTTCTAAGATATGGTAATAACAAAGAGCTATAGGTAAAAGGGTACAAAACTATGCAAGCCAAACAGATAACACCAAATCCACAAGTCAGGGATCTTGGAGTAATAATGTCGTCGGATGCAGAATTCAGAGAGCACTACAGAATCAAAATCACAACGGCTATAAAAATAATGGGAATCATCTGGAGGAGCTTCCGCAGCAGAAAAGCAAACATCATACTTAAATTATGGAAGAGTCTCGTCCTACTAGTCCTACCAATAATTGAGTATTGCTCAGTACTCACAAGCCCGCACAGAAAAAGAGACACTGCGAACATTGAAGCTATACAAAGGACTTTTACGTCTAAGATAGAAGAAACAGACGGTGAAGACTACTGGTCTCGACTACAATCCCTGGAATTCTACTCTCTCGAAAGAAGGCGCGAGCGGTACACAATAATACAGGGCGTCCCAAAAAAAATGTATACACACTTTAACAGCTGATAGCTCAATTGATGTTTCTTTCTTTCCAAGTTAAACCCATTAGAATTAATAATGGAGTCAGACTAAGCTTTGAACAAAGGAAATTCATTCTAAAATGCTACTGGAAGTGTGAAAACGCAGTTGAAGTGCAAGACAGTTTAGGAGGGAGTTTCAAACAGATCCACCAACGAGACTTACCATCACTCGAATTAGAGATAAGTTTGAAGCCGATGGAACTGTTCAGAATGTCCACAAGAAGCGTTCCGGAAGACCACGGACATCGACAAGCCCCAAAAGCAAGAAAGAGTACTGGAAACGTATCACCAAAGTCCAAGAAAATCTGTGCGGCAAGCGAGTCGTGAGGTAGGAATTTCAGAATCGTCTGTCCAACGCATTTTGAAGCGCTGTCAATGGAAAAGTTACATTCCAAGATTAGTCCATGCTATTAATGAAGATGATCCGGACCGAAGAGTGGAGTATTGCGAGTGGTACTTGGCACGATGTGGATGTGGCTTGGACGAAGGGGTTTCGTAGATACCCTCCGCGTTCACCAGACCTCACACCACTAGACTTTGTTTTATGGGATACTTAAAAGACAAGGTCTACGCTATAAAACCTGCAACAGTCGCTGAATTGAGAGCAGCCATTGAACGAGAATGCACACAAATACCAAACGAAATGTTTCGTGATGTTTGCGATTCCATTGCTTCGCGTTATCAGCAGTGCCTGGACCAGAACGGACGTCAGTTTGAAAACAGGCGTTGACAAAACAATTAAATAATGTCTGTAGATTCTATTACATTTTGAAAATGAAATGTATTTTAATAAACACTGCCTTTATAATTATTTAAAGTGTGTATACATTTTTTTGGGACGCCCTGTACATATGGAAATACTTGAGGGCTCTGTCCTTAACCTTAGAAATGAAATAGAAACAAACTGGAATGAGAGAAGAGGCAGATTTTGTACGGTCCCAGCTGCGGTGGGACAAGGGGCCACGAAAACGAGGATGGAAAATACCCTCAGAATACGGGGCCCAAAGCTTTTCAATGTCCTTCCAAAAGAAGTGAGAAATCTCCAGCACACCGACCTGAATAACTTCAAGAACCAGCTGGGTAGATTCCTGTGCAACGTCCCTGACCTGGCTACGAGGGCAGGAGGAGATCAGACAGCATTTCCCTCCTTCACCAAATCCCGCAAATGAGGCGGGATGCTGCAGAGGGGTCGACCTCAGGTCGATCCTGAACCGTCTTTCAAACTCGTCAAAAGTAGCGCATATATATATACAGGGCTATTCAAAATGATTCATCCGATTTCAACTGAGAATACTTCCGTACCTATCAACCGTGCATCAACTGGGCATACACCACATGAAAGAGGAAATCTTCGAGTTTTACAAGATCACCGCGAGAGGGCTCCAAAGTCACGCCGTGGCCTAGCCTAGCAACAAACAGTCAGTGTGAAAATGGGTCCGCACAGCAGAAGGCGTTTTGTGTGTTGCAGTTTTCGAGCTGTAAATCGGTAAATGGCCCCCTAGGTCGCCGGATCTTACACCGTGCGACTTCTTCCTTTGGGGGTACGTTAAGGATACTGTGTACGTGCCACCGTTGCTCACATCTTTGGATGAGCTCCGAACTCGCATTGTTACTGCCGTAGAGTCAGTGACAACGGACATGCTGGAGCGAGTATGGGAGGAATTCGACTATCGTGTCGACGTTGCTCGTGTAACTAGGGGAAGTCACATAGAGCATTTATGAGGTGAGAGACAAAATTTGGACAGTTTTTCTTTTGGTTGATGTATCACAAATCACACTGTATTTGTAACATTAAAAAATATTCTCATTTGAAATCAGGTGAATCATTTTAAATAGCCCTGTATATATATATATATATATATATATATATATATATATATATATATTAGGGATGGGACGAATATTCGCATTCACATTTGCAATGCAAATAATTCACTTATTTTTTAGTATTAGCATTCGCATTCGTATTCGCATTAATTTTTTTATTCGCGTTCGCTTCGCATTCGCAATCAAAATACGCGAATATGCGAATATTATTCATTTAATTGACCCCACTTAATACGTTTCTAAATACAAATCGGTGCAATCTCTCTCTCTCTCTCTCTCTCTCTCTCTCTCTCTCTCTCTCTCTCTCTCTCTCTCTCTCAAATGTTATCTAAAATAGAGCTATCTGGAAACGTGCTTCACTGTCGTCTGCTGCCTGAGGGTTGGTAGTGGGCCAGGCTTGTCAGATTTGTCCGTTTCCGGACAAATTGTCCTTTTTAAGACCCGTTTGTCCTGGAAAAATGAAAATTAACCGGACAGCCTCAACTGTTCGGATTCTATCCGATTTGAGGCACTGTTAATTCTTAATTAAATTTCTTAGAACAAAAGGGGTTAACGATTAAAACTTAAATTTTGCAGACCATAAATGGTTTACCAATGACTTCCCATAATATATACTCTACCTAGTTTGTTGATATGAATAAAAAAGCGAAATATCACAGAATAAACAGTCTTACGAAAGCACTAATTTTGGTTCATAATCCAATGAAAGAGAAAAAAAAAATTGACGGAGTTTTATTTTCATTTCATCCAAAACTAAGAGACCGAGAAAATTTAGGTTTATTGAAATTTAATTTTTATTGCATGAGAACAGTAGGGTCAAAATAGCTTCAAATTTACTGAAACCGCCTTTTCTGTCGTGTTATAACTTGAGTACTTAATTGATTTCAAACTTTTCGTTCTTTGTCTCAAAATTTAACATTTCTTTTAGATTCACAATTTACGTATTGTTTTGAGCGAAAGTTATTTTGAATTATGAATTATTCGTTGACAGTTGACCATCGTCCAGCTTATGAAGTTATGACTTATGAAATTATGACTGGTTAGTTGTAAATGCGTGGGCGAGATCAATTCCCAAATCAAGAGATTCCAAAAAATCCAGTTGACTTTTGGGTACATGTTTTAAATTATGAAAATGCTGCTGGTGAAAAATGCTATTATGAACTTGCAAAAATTGCCTTGGATGCATATTGCATTCCAGTCAGCACAGCCTTTGTAGAGAGAATTTTCTCCTACGTTACAAATGTGAAAAACAAAGCAAGGAATAGAATGTCAACTGAAAATTTAGATGCGATCTTGCGTAGTATAAGGTCACAACTCCTTACAAATGAGTATTGCTGCAAAGATTTCACTGTGACTGAAAAAATGTTCAGCCTTTTTAACAGTAAAATGTATGAGCAAACCCCTAACGATACTACGATCAAACCAAGCGTAACTGCTGCAGGAAGCAATGAAAATGAAGAAGTGGTCATTCGAAGAAATTATTTCTATACAATTTTAAAAGGAATGTAATATTAAATCATTTTTCTTGTTTTTATTCATTAAACTATCTCGTGTATAGCCACATAAAGGTTTGTCCGTTTTTTATGTTAAATATGCCTTGAATGTCCGTTTTTTTAAATGTTCTGACCGTTTTTACAAAAAATAATCTCGCAAACCTGGGTAGTGCTGTCCTAATTAGTCGAAAATTTTTCATCGAGTGCCAGTTCATACAGCGTTGTAATAAGCACACCGGACAAAAAATTAGTCACCCCTAATAGCACCGATAGTAGGAAGTTCAAGGTCACACAAAGGGCGCTGATGTAGCATTGGTAAGTGACACGTAGCGATGACGTAGCACACAGGATCAGATCTGTTTCGTGAGGTGGTGAAGAACAAAGTGTGTGTTGGATATAGTCTGCAAAATGGGTCGTGAGGCAGACGTTACTCAGTGGCAAAAAGGAGCCATCGTGTTTGGCAGAGCCCACGGACACAAAATGTCTGAAGTAGCCCAATTTGTTGGTGTGTCAACGCGTACTGTCCAGCGAGTTTACAAAGAGTGGTGTAGTTCGCAATCAACTGAAAATCGACGGCGTAACTGTGGCCGGAAAACAATTCTCGACAATAGGGGCCGCCGCCATGTTTCTCGTCTAGTAAAGTTCTGCAAATCGTTTTCAAACCAGAGAACAATTGCTCCAAGAAACCAATGAGGTTCTCCAGCGACCAATTTCCGAACGGACATTGCGACGAGAACTGCATGCGATGGACATCTGGAGCAGGGTACCACGGAAGAGGCCGCTGTTAACAGCAAGTCACAAATTGGCACGTTATAAATGGGCTCAGAGGCACAAAAACTGGACTGCGGCAGATTGGAAACGTGTAATTTGGTTCGATGAGTCCCGTTTTTGTTTGTTCTCCAATGATGGGAGGCGACGAGTACATCGCAGGTCCAATGAAGCCTTTAATCCTGAATGCGTCGAAGGTGTTGTTCAGGCTGGAAACAGAAAGTGAAGCGCAGGAATAGACACCCACGGACTCTGGCGGAACTTCGGGACCGGCTGATGAACGAGTGGCAGCAAATCGATGTTCAGTACATGCACAACCTCGTAGAGTCTCTGCCTCGCCGGATTCGTGCGGTTATCAAGGCCAGAGGCGCCGTCACACGTTATTAGGTACATTCTGAGAGGGGTGACTAATTTTTTGTCCGGTGTGCTTATTTCATAATAGTATCGTCTCATCACCTAGTTAGTGTCTTCTCTCGTGAATTAGTGTTTGTGTTTTGTTTCACTTATATACAGTAAGTGCGTTAGCGTTTAGACTTGCGTTTATAGGCTAATTAGTGCGTTGTTTCAGCCTAATAGGCTTGGTTGGCCTATTGCAGTTTTGCAGCTGTACAATAAAATCATGGCGTCTTCGTACTCGAATACTGTGTGGAAATATTTTACTCAAAAAGAAGATGAAAAAGCTCAGTGCAACGCATGCAAAAATATTTTGTCTCGAAAAGGAAGAACAACTAGTGGTCTCATAAATCACCTTAAATCCAAGCATTCAGATCTGTATAAACACAGATCACACAGATCTGTATGATTATATAATATAATCTGTATAAAAATCAAGTTCCAGTTTGGCTACAACCTCCAAAACTACATTGCAATCAATGAAAGAAGCAAAACAGAGAACAATTGAAAGCTGTTTTATGAAGTTATGGGACATAAATAATCCAAAGTCAAAATCAATGGATTACCGAATTTCAGAAATGTTAATATTAGATGACCTGCCTTTCAGCCATGTTGAAGACCTCCGATTTAAACGCGTGATGGCTGAGTCCTCACCACAATATGTAATGAAACCTCGAAAATATTATGAGAATCTGATATGTTCAGACACAAATCAGTTTCGGAAAAGGTATTTGATATTCTCAATTCAATTAATGATTGCAACGTATCATTCACAACAGATGTCTGGTCTGAGACATCAGCTGGTATATCCTTGCTAAGCTTAACTTGACATGGCATTAATCAAGATTTTGAGCGGATAAACCTTGTTTTATGCGCGGAAACTTTGGAAGAACGTCATACAACCGAGTATATTTCTGAAAAGTTTGATACAATGCTAACAAATGGAAAAAAACAACTACTTCGGTTCATTGTGTTATGCGTGATGCTGGAAGCAACATGGTAAAAGCTTTTAGACTCTCGGAATTAAATAGTGTAGATTGTACGGCACATAAACTGCAATTTGTGATAAAAAAAATGCTCTTTCGTCGCAAAAATGCGTTTGCGAGGTTATGTCCAAGTGTAGGAGAATAGCATCTCATTTCAATCACTCAACAATGGCAAAAGATGAATTAAAAAAGATACAAAATAAATTAAATCAACCAGAATTAAACGTTATTCACGACGTTCAAACTCGTTGGAATAGCACTTATTACATGTTAAAAAGAACGCAAGAACTGAAAGAACCTTTATGCTTGTATGCAGCAAATGGTAAGATACCACAATTAACTCCCACTGACTTTGATATTATGAAAAAATGCACTGAACTTCTCGAACCATTTGAAGTAATAACGAAAAGTTGAGTAGAGCGAATTCGTCAATATGAGAGGTAATTCCTTTGATAGCTTCATTAACTGATATTACAATAAAGAAAAGAATGCTGAAGGAATAAAGGAAATGAAGGAGACAATGCTTTCTCAAATTTCCGAACGATTTAGTTCCTTAGAAAACGAAAACACATACAAAATTGCAACATTTCTTGATCCAAGGTTCAAGTTGAAATTTTTTTCACTACAAAGCACTATTGATATTATAAAGACAGACGTATATAATCTGGCAACAAATTTAAATGCCAAAACTTCAGACTCAGAACACCCACCAGCAAAGCGTGGCCGACGTTGTGAACCTACACCTTCAACGAGTGATACCGCTGCTGCGGACTCTATTTCTGCCTTCTTTGCCTCAAGCAGTAGTGAAGAAGAATTGGATTCGAAACATGATGGTTCTGAACTTGAAATTCGAAAAACTATGAAGCAAATTGAGGAAAATAGCATAAAAAAAGATTCAGCCACGACGATCATCATTTGGAATGGTGGAAACTGCACAAAGAGAAATACCCGGAACTGACCAAGTTGGCTAGAATCTATTTAGCATGCACGTCAACCAGTGTGCCAAGCGAAAGACTCTTTAGTGCTGCAGGACTTATTTACGACCCTTAAGAAACCGACTGAAATCTGAAAAAGTGGAAATTCTTTTGTTTTTAAAATCCAATTTGCCAATAATTAACTTCAAATACAGAGACCAGTAAGTGATTCTTGACCATCACCGGGCGGAGGTTGGGGAAGTGGTGGTGGGATGCTTAGCGAGTTGTGTCCCCGTCCCGCATCCTGGTAACGTGTAAAATTGCACGGCTAAAACTCGTACGGTATATAACTTGCTCCACGCATCTTTCCAATCGGTGAGTACACAGTAATTTTCCTGTAGTTAATTCATAATACAAAAAAGATTATCTATTTATTGTAATCTATCAAGCGATCTATCCATTATTTCTATCTATTATCATTATCTCTATTTTATATATATATATATATATATATATATATATATACTTTGAATACTTTAAAGCTATAAACTATTCGCATCGCATTCGCGAATATTGAAATTAAATATTCGCATTCGCATTCGCTTTTGTTGAAATGTACTATTTGCATTCGCATTCGCGAATATATAAAAAAATACTATTCGTCCTATCCCTAACATATATATATATATATATCCGTCAACATTACATCATATGAATGACCCCCATTAATGTCATTATGAAACCACAGCTATAAATTTTTATAGCTTCAAGTATTCCTGCCAAGGTCGTACTGTACACTTGGACGCACCGTGTCTTCTGACTCTCCAGGCAACACAGTTTGCCTGACAGCCAGCTACAGTAGTTGTCCCCCAGCTACAGAATCCAGAGGTAAGAAGCTAGTGAGCATGCTATGAGAAATGAGATAAAAAATATTCTGATACACTTGTTACAATGTACATTTGACTGACGCGAGTAAACTGAGTAAATATTTGTTGTTTTTCCTTAAGCAATTAAAATTTACTGGAATTTATTTGAGTTTTTGTTCTTATTTTTCAGTTAAGAATTCACCTATAGAAATGCAGAGCTGGAATCAGCATCCCACACACCAGCGTCTCCGCAACTGAAACAACATCCTTCTTCTCATCAAGCTAGCAACATCCCCTCTTGCAGCAACTCTACACCAACAGCTTTCCATGCAGCAGCATCTACACTTAAGTTTCCCATGCTATTCAGCAAGATAAAAATATGTGAGCACAAGGCATTCTAAGCAACATTGTATGTTTGGAACTCCTGAGAAATTGCCTCATAATCTTTTGCCAACTATGATAATTTACAAGTGGCTCGGTACTTTATCTCAAAGAAAGGGAAAATGCAGCTAACAAGCCAATCATCAGACAAATAACTCAGGAGCTACTAAAACTTTGGCAGCAACATCAATCCCCACAGTTTAGGAAAAAGTTGTTTCAAAAGGTAGCAAGATTCATAGAAAGAGGAGCAACGTTGAGTAGATAAAAAACATCAGTGAAACTAAAAAATGAATATATGTGCCTGTAAATGTAATTTAAAATCTCATATAGACATAAGATGCAGTGATGATTGTGAAGAGATTCACATAGATTGCATATGTCGGAGAGATAAAAAAGTACCAAAAGAGGAATTGCAGTTTCTACTTGATCAGAGGAGTGATCGTAAAATGTGCATGGGTAGTGTAGATGTGCATGCCACACAAATTTTACAAAAGAGATACGAGAGGAAACTCTCAGAACTAGTAAGTAAAGAAAAGAAAGCCATCAATCGTTCCACTGAAGTTCAACATTTGAGCGTAGTATAAAATTCTTCAGATGAAGACAGTGACAATGGGATAATGGAAACTGAAGACTGCGGTGTTGAAAATACTGGAAGCCAAATGAGAATGCTACTGCTTGCTATTGCAACTGCAACTTCGGTAGTCGTTGGTATGATCACCAAAGAAGATGACCATCTCGTAATACAGAAGTAAAGTGCAGAGAGAAAGCGAAAGATTTCGAAAACATTGAAAAGTGATAAAGTGAATCCTATTACTTCCATATACTTCGATTGTCGAAAGGATCAGACGTTAAGTAAAGTGAAAGTCAATGATAGGTTGTACAGTGAAAAGAAGAGGGAAGAACACTATGTAATGATTGCAGAACCAGATGGAGAGTATATTACCCATCAGACACTAGCATCGAGTAAGGCTGGAGGCATAGCAAATTCACTATAGTCAGTTATTAAAAGAGACATCTACAAAATGATATAGCTGTAATAGGCTGTGATAGCACAAATACCAACACTGGTTATAAAGGAGGCGTGATTCAGGTTATGGAGAAAGTACTTGGAGACCACTTCAATGGTTCATTTGTATGTTATCAGAGGTGGGTAGTAGTGAAGTAGATATATTTAAATATCTGTACATAAGTAGCTTTTTCGAGAATGTACTTTCTAGAAAGTACATTTTTTTGTAATACTTTTACTCTGACTTGACTACAATCTTGGGAAAAATTTTGTACTTTAACTTAAATACAATGTTGCGAAAATCTGAAAAGTACGAAGTAACAAAACAGCTGCATGCTTGACAATTTCATTCAAAATTGGTAAACAAATTCTGGAAAAACCCGCTTTCAATCTGCCACCTCTCAATGTCAGGTATTGAGAGGAGGAATTAACAGCCGTATGGATATGTTGAAGTCATTTCCATCACTTATGGACATATCCATACGGCTAAATACGCCACTTCCTGCATCTGCAGCCTGTAAACGACTGTCCAGTGTTGCTGGACTAATTTTTAGTAGAGCCAGGATAGATTGCAAAAACTTTGAAAATCAGCTGTTGTTGAAACTCAATTAGAAATTTTTTACATAATGCATACTTATTATAATAAATTATTAGATAATAAATTATAGTTCTTAATATAATCATTCCTACTTATACTAATCCTAATTCTGTATCCTAATGAAGTCTGTTTGCCATAATGATGTTTATTTTATTTTATTATATATTTGTAGTGTATTTTATTTCATTTTTGAAAAAGTACTTACTTTTCAGTACTTAAGTACAGTATAAAACACTTACTTTTGTACTTCAACTTAAGTACTTTTGATAACGTGTACTTTTACTTTAACTTGAGCACATTTTTAAAAAAATTACTTGTACTTTAACTTAAGTAACAAATGAAAGTACTTTACCCACCTCTGTATGTTACATACAAATTAATTACCTCCAAGACATATTTTCGAAATATTGGATGGTACAACATTTGGGGCAGGTACCTTTGTTGGTCATATTGGGAAACCCATTCAGTTTTGTGAAAACAATCCAGTAGTACAATTCAAACCTATAACTAGTGGTAAGGAACTATTATATCTGCCACAACACATTGTTGATGATCTTAGTGGAGATCAGCAGTACTTATACCGCATTAGTTCAGCAATCAGAAATGGTACAGTTGATGAACATCTTGATGCTTGATGCATATGTATATATATACATCATGCTTGATGGTTAACTCTTGCTAATAGGGCTTGTAGGTTTTATGTTTCAACAGTGAAACCACCAAAGAAACTTTACACAATAACATACATCATTGTGACAAATTATGGTCCTAATTGGTTTGACATCAAGTGTAGACCTAATTGCATAAATGGCCTAAGGCATGCGTTTTCTGCTATTAATAGGGTTTAAAGCATCTGCTTAGAGAATCAGTAGAAATAGTTAAGAAGTACATATCCCAAAATGCATACTTTGCTCACCCAGAAAATATTCTTCTGGCAATATTGTGTGACTCAGCTAGGGAAAAACGTGAAAAAGCTGTTAGCAAAATCATGGACATGCGAAATGAGACTGGTCAGAGTTTAGAATTGAGAGATTTCAAGGTTCCTAGTCTTAATTTTGATGCAAAGGACTGTGATGAAATAATTGATTGGAATGATACTAAACTAAGTGAGCCACCTCTTACAATGAAGCTAACAAAAACAGAAATTTTAGCCATCAAAGAAAACGCATTGAACATTCCAAATTATCCAATCATACCCAGAATGTAGAGCGTTCTATTAAATTAGTGACGGACTCTTCAAGTTTGGTACTTGGGTTTGAAGCACAAGATGGTTTTATCAGAGGTACAATGATTTCACGTAGTCTGATGCCAGACGTAGAAACCAAAAAGGATTTTGTTAAAAGTTTTTCCTTCTTTATTCGAATAGTTAAGGTTGTTTTTTGCCGTTACCATTTGTTGTACTCATTTACTGTGTGTTTCTATATCGTACTCTATAATTATGTATTTAATAAAACAAATTTAAAAAAAATGGTTATTTTTCTTTCCTTGTTCCTTCATATTTCTTGCAACAAAACACTAAGTTCGAGAATATCATTAATCCAGAAAAGAAAAAGTAAATAGAAATTCATTAAATAACCTGAAAATTATTTGCAGAAGATATATTTTTAAGTTTTGTGTGGGTTATATCTATTTGTTTACCCAACAACATGCCAAGAATCAGTTATAAACCACCGTAAACCCAGTTACGACAACCATTTCATATTTTGGCAAAAATGGGGCAGTTCAAGATACTCTAGAATATTATTTCAGTTTTCTTTGTGTTTCCTAGTTAGAACCACAATGTAATTTCAGTGTGCCTAAAGGGAAAGGAAACTTTTGTCTGGTTTCACTCCGCCCTAACATTATATACCCACACACACACACACACACACACACACACACACCTTGTTAGGGTTCCGTGCGTTGGTCTTTCTTCACACGTAGGTCAAGCTGGTGGCCCCGCCTCTAGTCCTGGCTTGGTGGAGGAGCGAGTTGCTCTCTACCGTACATAGCCAGGTACACCCGGCTCATCTGGTACCGTCCTGAGCCAGGCATCTAGTCTTCTCTTGAAGACTTCAACTTTGACCCCTATAACGTTTCTGAGGCCCTTTGGAAGCTGGCTGAAAATTCTTGGCCCCCTGACGACCAAGCTATTTTCCTTCAGAGTTGAGGAGGTCCCTTGTCTGGCCTTTAATTTGGGAACACTACACATTCTGCCTTTCCTATTTTCTAGCGTTGTTTGGATGGTAATTGGGTTTAGTTTGAGGTTTGGTACCAGTTTTTCGATCATTTTCCATATGTAGATTATAGTATACCTCTCTCTTCTTTCCAGGGAGTACAGATTTAGTTTACGTAGTCTTTCCCAGTAGTTGAGTTCTTTGCAGCCATCAATCTTGGCTGTGAAATATTTCTGCGTTTCTTCTAGTTTATTAATTTCTTCCTTTTTATATGAGGACGTCAAAACTGAGCAGTATTCAAGTTTTGGTATGATCAGTGTTCTCAGCAGGGGAATCACTACTGTCTTGTCCCTCCTTTTGAACGTTCTTAGTACCTGTCCCGCGACTCTTTTTGCTTTGTTTATTGCTATCTGATTTTGTCTCAAATTTGGCATCATCGGTCATTATTACCCCCAAGTCGACCGCTTTCGTGCTTCTCTGAATTTCTTGTCTATCTGGAGCATAATATGCAGTCTGTTTAATTTCCTCATTTCTACCACATCTCAAGAGCTGAAATTTCTCGGTGTTAAATGTCATATTGTTGTCTTCTGGCCATTTGTATATTTTGTTCGTGTCCCTCTGCAAGGCCTCCACTTCATTTGCCTCCCTGATTTTTCTGCTGACCTTTGTATCGTCCGCAAATGATGTTACTATACTGTTGCTGTTTACTCCACTGTCTATGTCTGTTAGCATGACAATGAACAGGAGTGGGGCTAGTACTGTACCTTGTGGCACTGAGCTGCGTACTTCTGATTCTGATGATGATACACCTTGAATTTTGACCACCTTTAGTCGTTTACTGAGGAAGTTGTAGATCCATTTTCCCACGTTGCCTGTTATTCCCATATGTTTCATTTTATGTGCTATTACACCATGATTGCATTTGTCGAAAGCTTTAGCAAAATCAATGTATATGACATCATAGTTTTCATTGCCTTCAAATGCATCTAGGATATTGCTATAATGCTCTATAAGTTGTGATAGGCATGATCTTCCTGATCGGAATCCGTGCTGATTCTCGTTGAATCATTCCAATGTCTTCAAGAAGTCATAGATTTTCTCTGACTATTCTTTCAAATATTTTGGTGAGGTGGGACGTCAGGGACACTGGACTATAGTTCTTTGCTTGAGATCTATCCCCGCCTTTATATATATAGGGACAATGTTTTCTCTTTTCAAGATGCTCGGTATTTCCTCAGTGTCTAGGGATCTTCTCCATATCCAGTATAAGGGTGCAGCTCTTTAAATTTTACAGTTTTTAATTAATAGTGCGTTCCATTTGTCCGGACCTGCAACTGAATGTGATCTCATTTGTCCTGTAGCTCTCGCTACATCTTCTGGGGTAAAATCAAAGTCTGTTGTACATTCTTCTTGCAATTTCTCTTTGAAGAATGCATCTATGTCAGGTATCGATTTGTCACTTTTTGGGGTACTGAATACCGATTCATACTGGGTTCTCAATGTTTCAGATATTTCTTTTAGATCGTCTGTTAGTTCATTATTCCCCTTTCCTTAAGGGCCCGATAGTAGCGCGCGTTTTTGTTTTCCTTTTTGCATAGCTGTAGAAATATTTTGGATTTTTCTTTATTGCTTTTTGCGTATATATATATATATATTATATATATATGGGAATGAACTCAGAATGGTCCCCTGAGTGTTTTATGATACACTCAGACCGTGCATGGAACAAGGAACTCTTCTGGGATAATTAAATCCACTATAGTCCGAGTAAGTAATGGTAAATGACAAATACCATAGTTTTTCTTTTTCATGATGCTAGCCCGACGTGGGCAACGGGTCACTCGCAAAGAGGTCCCATAAATATAGCTTCCCTCACCAGCTATCTGCAAAGCAGACAGGATCCAGCTTTGGGACATGGGTCTAGGGTTTAAAGCAGCCTAGCCCTGCTACATTTAGGACCTCAATATAAGCAAAAGACTCGCTGCCTTCACGTCAGATTGAATACATCAAAGAAAAAGGGGTAACTATTATATTTTAGCCAAAAACCGAAACTTAAACCTGAACTGGCAGAATTGAGCGTCCACTTTTCAAGGCACATAACATGTCCGTTTCAAGATCTTTGATGTATTCAATCTGACGTGAAGACAGCGAGTCTTTTGCTTATATTGAGGTTCTAAATGTAGCAGGGCTAGGCTGTTTTAAACCCTAGATCCATGTCCCAAAGCTGGATCCTGTCTGCTTTGCAGATAGCTGGTGAGGGAAGCTATATTTATGGGACCTCTTTGCGAGTAACCCGTTGCCCACGTCGGGCTAGCATCATGAAAAAGAAAAACTATGGTATTTGTCATTTACCATTACTTACTCGGACTATAGTGGATTTAATTATCCCAGAAGAGTTCCTTGTTCCATGCACAGACTGTGTGTATCATATATATATATATATATATATATATATACTAGCGGAGCGACCCGGCGTTGCCGGGGTGGATGTTGAACACGCTATAGGCGAACTAGGCGATCGCCTAGGGCCTCGCGCCAAAGGGGGCCTCGCTCAAGCCGTTTTGCGCGTTCTGTTCAAGTGATATTAATGATTTAGAACTCTATGAAGAACTTAAAGTACTTTGCAGGTTTATACCTGAGAAAACAGATCTCGGAAATGCCCTTGTTTATATAGTGCAAAAACAACTGAGTGAGATTTATCCTAATGTTTATGTTGCACTTCGAATAGTATTAACCATCCCAGTTACTGTTGCTTCGGCTGAAAGAAGTTTCTCGCGTCTCAAACTTATTAAAACATATTTGCGTTCCACCATGTCTCAAGCGAGATTGCAATCATTAGCTATGTTATCAATAGAAAACGATATAACAAATTCATTAGATTATTCTCAATTAATTGAAGAGTTTAGCTCGAAGAAAAGTAGAAAAGCATTGCTGTAATATTCAAGGAGCATCTGAACCAAATATTAAAGCATTAATATTTAGCCTGATAAGTCGATCGCTCACTATTATAAAAAATGAAATGTCAACATCTCTTATACATCACATATGAAAAACGTTTGTATACTATGGAAAGTCATTACCTATAATATTATATAAATCTTAGAAATCATTGTCTTATATTTTCGATACAAATCTTGATTCATATTATAATTAACTAGTACAGTTCCCGCCGCTTCGCTGACGGTTAGACAGGCTAAACTACAAAAAAAGAACCCAGCCGTGAAAATTTTGAGCTTCACATTGTGTCAACATTTCTGAATCTGGTATCTCCCAAAAACTCCTCACCCCCACCCATCCCCGATTACCCCCACCCCCACCCTTACCCCATTGCTAAACTACAGAAAAGAACACAGTCATGAAAATCTTGAGCTTCACATTGTCGCCCGTAATACAATTTCTGAATTTTTTTTACAATTTCTGAATTTTTTTCTCACAATTTCTGAAAGTGTGACGGACAGACAGACAGACGGACAGCTCTCTTATTATAATATAGACTAGTACAGTTCCCGTCACTTCGCTGACGGTTAGACAGGCTAAACTACAAAAAAAGAACCCAGCCGTGAAAATTTTGAGCTTCACATTGTGTCAACATTTCTGAATCTGGTATCTCCCAAAACCTCCTCACCCCCATTCAACTTGGGGGCTAACCCCCTCCCCCATTACCCCCACCCCTCCCCATTACCACACCAATCCCCCATTACCCCCACCCCCACCCTTCCCCCCACCCTTCCCCCCACCCCCACCCTTCCCCCATTGCTAAACTACAGAAAAGAACACAGTCATGAAAATCTTGAGCTTCACATTCTCGCCCGTAATACAATTTCTGAATTTTTTTTACAATTTCTGAATTTTTTTCTCACAATTTTTTCTCACAATTTCTGAAAGTGTGACGGACAGACGGACAGACAGACAGACGGACAGCTCTCTTATTATAATATAGATTTATACTTATTTGTATGGTTTATTTATATTTCTTATACAATTTCCATGCGTGATTATTTTGGTTTGGTTTAATTTTTAAGTGTTGGCATAGTTCTGTCTATGCGGGATTCTAATATTGCTGGTATAGTACCGATAATTAAGTCTATATTTTCATATATATAGGCCTAGGGCCTCGCAATTTTTAGATCTGCCTAGGGCCTCGCAACTTCTAGATCCGGCCCTGTATATATATATATATATATATATATATATATATATATATATACATTTTAACTGCAAACAACACACAGTATAATTAATGTAAAGAATGACGCTTGTGTAGAAGAACGTTCCGCACAAGATGAGGAGGAAGAACGAACAAATGAAAAATGAGGTTACCACCCGGGAATCGAACCCGGGATCTTCCGATTGCCGGTCAGATATGCTATCCACTACACCATGGGCCTCGATTAATCAAATGTCGTAATTCTCCTACATACAAGCGTCGTTCTTTACATTAATTATACTGTGTGTTGTTTGCAGTTAAAATGTATATATAGGTACGACATGCGAAGGTGCCCCCTCAGGGCATTGGTTTCTGCTCGTATGTAGGAGAATTACGACATTTGATTAATCGAGGCCCATGGTGTAGTGGATAGCATATCTGACCGGCAATCGGAAGATCCCGGGTTCAATTCCCGGGTGGTAACCTCATTTTTCATTTGTTCGTTCTTCCTCCTCATCTTGTGCGGAACGTTCTTCTACACAAGCGTCGTTCTTTACATATATATATATATATATATATATATGTTATAATGTTATAATGTTTCAGACCAACAAAGACCCTAGGATCCACTCATGGCTGGTCTACCTAACTGTGTTCATAATTGTGTATTGTGCATGTCCTCCGTGGTGGCAGAGGGGACCTACAATTTTACCGTGCAAACTAACTCTCGCGTTAAGACCGCAGTAGGCCTATGCAAGTGTAGTACCAATACCGTAAGTTTGTATCATCCTGTTATTGTGTTCATTCGTGTAATTTACTTATCTTGCATCTCATTGTTTGTGATCATTTAATGCATTACACTTTTCCGACCTAATCCATATACTGTGCCGTTACCGTACTTCCATTATTTCTGTTGTCAATAGGCTTCATTATTTATTCTGTGTTCACTCGGCATATCTCATTAGCCTACCTAAATTAGTGTTTATCATCTTTGTACTTACTTAACAATTAGGTTGTATAACCATTTCTTATTGCTAATACTCAGCCATCTTTAGCATAGTGTGAATGCCGTTATACAGGGTGATCAAAAAGTCGATGTGCACCTATATTACTCTGAGACAAAAGTGCATACATACAAGAAGTTAGATATTTTAATAAAAAAATTATACGATATCGTGCAATATTACAGTAACACAAATTGCACGATATCTTATAACTTTTTATTAAAATATTTAACTTCTTGTATGTATGCACTTTTGTCTCTCAGCGTAATATAGGTGCACATCGACTTTTTGATCACCCTGTATAATTGTTAATCATTATAAATACCTTACTGAACTGTTAATCGCTGTGAACAAATAATTGATTTATTTTCCTAATTAAACACAAAACAAGGTAATTTCTCTCTCCTTATTAAATATTGTTTATTTGGGCGGTAGGCCCAAATTGGTGACCCTAATTTC
This sequence comes from Bathynomus jamesi, assembly GCA_023014485.1. NCBI lineage: Eukaryota > Metazoa > Arthropoda > Malacostraca > Isopoda > Cirolanidae > Bathynomus > Bathynomus jamesi. Next base: position 43,566 of record JAJOZX010003507.1, on the reverse strand, counting down.
ATAGCATTTTATTCAGTAATAATTTAGAAATTTAATAATTTAGAAATTTTGCATCTTGCCTGTAATAATCCTTGCTCAAATGATTCTCACTATAAACTCATAGATAGGTATTATAGTAAGATAATATCCCTGTTAAGAGAAGCAGGAAGCCCCCTGATTAAATCTTACAACTATCATACTAAGATTATTCCTGGATGGAATGATTTTATTGCCCCCCTGAAGAGGGAATCGAAAGACGACTATGATTTGTGGTGCTTTCATGGTAGACCCAGATTAGGACCAGTATACATGAATATGTGTAGAAGTAGGGGTCAGTATAAGGCGGCCATAAGGCCATGTAAACAAGAAGAAGAGTCTATTCGAGCATCAAAAGCCTGTGAAGCTCGCATAAATAACGATAATAAATTTTGGAAATTTGTTAAGAACAAACGGGTGTCAAAAATGTCCTCCCTCCGACAATCGATGGGGTGTCGGGGGAGGATGAAATTGCAAAGCTGTGGAAAAACCACTATTCTAACATTCTTAACAGTGTGAGTAGGGATAATCTTAAGATAGATTGCAGCGAAACGATTGTCGGAGGGACAAGGGAAAATACTTTGATATCATTTTCTGAAGTAAAGAGGTTAATCAAAGAGTTAAAGACTGGTTCTGCGTCAGGGGTAGATGACTTATCGAATGAGCACTTAAAATATGCAAATGACGTAGTATGTCTGCATATATCATTGCTCCTATCAGCCATGCTTGCTCATAGCTATGTCCCTGCAGAGTTCATGAGGGTATATATCTTGCCCCTGGTCAAAAATAAATACGGAGACATTCTGTCCAGCAACAATTACAGGCCTATTACTGTCGCTTCCTGTTTCTCGAAACTACTAGAAAAACTCTTGTTACTCCGATTAAATGATTTCCTATGGACATCTCCTAATCAGTTTGGCTTTAAAAGGTCCCACTCAACTGACCTGTGTATCTATGTACTTAAAGAAACAATATCTAAATACATTGACAGTAATTCAACTATTTATAGCTGTTTCCTAGATATAAGTAAGGCATATGATAGGGTGAACCACAATATTTTATTTGTAAAACTAGAAGACAGGAAGGTTCCCATGTACATATTAAATTTATTGAAATTTTGGTATTCCCACCAATCTTTCACTGTTAGGTGGGGCAATGTACTATCCGAGTGTTTTGGCTCCTCTTGCCGGGTGAGACAAGGCTCCTTGCTCTTCTCTGTGCTGTTTAATGTGTATATTGACGGATTAATTGCTTCACTTAACGAAGCAACAGTGGGATGTTGTATAGATAACACAAGGATAAATAACTTAGTTTATGCCGATGATATGGTGTTAATAAGTCCCTCTGTTAAAGGTCTGGATCGGCTACAAAAACTAAGGTTATTCAATTTCATCCTAAAAGCTGTAATCAGCCAGCTGATATAAGGTTTAAAATGAATGGTGAAGTAATTGAGGAAGTACAAGAGTTTAAGTATTTGGGTCAAACTATTACTAGCTCCTTGAGTGATGGCTCGGATATAAGAAAACAATCTCGAAGCCTGTATGCTAAAGCGAATATGACTATAAGGAACTTTCGATTCTGTACAAGTGTAGCTAAAGACGCTCTCTTTCGTACTTTTTGCAGTAATATATACGGACAGCAACTGTGGGTAAATTATAAAAAAGGTTCTGGCAGAACTCTAAATTTGCTGTACAGCAGGTCTTTTAGACTCTTACATAAATTACCCCCAAGATGCTCAGCTTCGCAAATGTTTGCCACCTGCAATGTCCCGAGCTTCCCTGAGGTAACAAGACGTGCTCAACACAGTCTAATGCAAAGAATTAAAAAATCAACCAACCCGATCATCCAAGCTATCCATGAGTCCTGCCATTTATCCTCTAAAGTCTAAGCTATGGACTACTTGGTACGAAAACGTCTGTCTGTAGCTCCACTAAACTTCTTCGACATTACAGTATTATTTCTAATCAATTGTATATATTTCTATCCTTAGTATATGAACTGTCATTGTATTAATAATAATTGTCATATGGACTATAGTCTGCCAATAAACCTTTTCATTTTCATTTCAGTAATTATAGTAAGCCTACTTTCTTACCCACATCAAATCGGTGATCCGTAGGCCACTATAAATTGGTGACCCTGGAGTGACTATAAATTGGTGATTCCAGCCTTATCATCAACAATCAATCATTATCTTTATCAATCAATTAACCATTGTTGGTGGAACTTGATATAATGGGTTTTAAACTCGTTACTAATGATAGATTACATAGGATTGGTGGCGGCGTTTTGCTGTACATTCGTAATTCCCTTAGGGGTATCGAGGTTAAGATAGATTTTCCGGCAGCAATTAATGCGATATGCGTTGAAGTTTGGGTGCGTAGTCTTAGTTTCAATTTTGTTGTTGTTTATAGCCCTCCCGTTCAACCTCTCGATACCGATAATAGAATTTACACACTTATTGGTAACTTTATTAATAATCGGGATAGTATAGTTGTCGGAGACTTTAACTTTCCTAACGTTAATTACAAGACTTTTACTGGTAACGATGAGGGTTTGAGATTGATTGAGTTCATGGAAGATAATTTTTTACGACAGAACAGATGGTTACCGAACCAACGCGCGGTGACAATATTTTAGATGTGATGACGACGAACGGCGAAAATATAGTCGAAGGTTTAGAAGTAGGTGAGAGTTTAGGATGTAATGATCATCAAATTATTAGGTTTAATCTACTGATAGAAAACACTAAGGATAGTAACGTAATATAAGTCCCTGATTTTCGTAGGGCCAATTTTGATAGTTTTGCGGATAGGATGAAAGTAGTGGACTGGGATAACTTATTTATGGGTAATGACGCAAATTTGCGTTGGGAGGCGTTTAAAGATAGTTTCTTGAATATCGAAAGGGAGTTTAGTCCTCGTAGGCCCAAGCGCGCTAGAAATCATGGTAGGCCCAAGTGGTGGACTAGGGAAATAGGCGAGTTCATAAACGAGCGTAACAGAGCGTATAGACTTAAGCGCAATGGCACGATAGCTAACGTTAATAGATATATCGAGCTTCGACGTCAGGTTAAAAGATCAATTAGGAATGCTAAGCGTAATTTAGAGATACTTATAGTTGCGGATAGTAAACATAACCCAAAAAAGTTTTCGATTACGTGAATAATCGTAAAGCCGATAAAAGATAATATAGGCCCTCTCGTGGACGCAAATGGCGCTTTGGCTTCCGACGCTCAGGCGATGGCGGGTATTTTTAATAACTTTTTTTGCGACAGTTTTTACCGTAGAAGACGTCAATTATGTCCCCGATGTGGACGATATCGTTCCATTTAGCAGCGAGACTATTTTGGATGAAATAAATGTTTACGAGGGTGAGATTGCGCATTATATCGATAAGCTAAAAGTTAGCAAGGCTCCAGGTCCTGACGCGCTTTATCCTAGACATCTGAAAGATTTGAAAGACGTTATCGTAGGCCCCTTAACGGAGATTTTTAATCAGTCACTGGAAACGGGGATTATTCCTGAAGACTTCAAATTAGCTAACGTCACGCCCATTTTTAAAAAAGGCGACCGCACAGTAGCTAGCAATTACAGGCCCATTAGCTTAACGTCAATTGTCGGTAAACTTTTGGAATCCGTAGTTAGGGATCGTATCATCGATCACTTTGAAAGTCGGGATTTGATTAATAGTAGTCAGCATGGGTTTCGACGCCATAGATCTTGTTTAACTAATTTGTTAGAATTTTATAACGAAATAGTACGCGAATACGATAGGCATAGAACGGCTGGCGTTATTTATTTAGATTTAAAAAAAGCGTTCGATACAGTTCCGCATAGAAGATTAATTGCGAAGGTTAAAGCGCACGGTATACGCGGTCAGGTAGCCAACTGGTTAGAGGAATGGCTTCATGCTAGGAGACAGAGGGTCGTTGTTAATGGTAGTGAATCGGGGTGGTTGGATGTAGGCAGTGATGGGCAGTATCTAGATACATGTATCGCCGATACGTATCGATCGATACTTTTGTATCGGTATCGGTATCGCTTTAGCTACTTGACAAAAGTATCGATTTATCGGTATCGCTAAAGTCAATTTTCTTAAATGTATCGAAAAAAATCGATACTTCGATACATCGATACATTAATAAGAATTTTTAAATATTTAAATAGATGTTATAATATGACACTACTGAGTTATATTTATGAATATACATAAATAATAATATTATTAAATATTTATTTAATGACAGTACTACTCTACTGGTCACGTCACAGTACGGCGCAACGTTTAAACACGTTTGTACTTGTGTTATTGAGATTAATTAACCATAATATAGAAACGCTCATAATATAGAAACGCTCATATAATATAGAAACGCTCATTGCGGAGGCATTGCGTCATTGTCAGCCACTTCTCAATGCAGTCACAGTAGGGTTCACTAAGCGGTTTGAAAAGTTTCTTTGCCTTGATGCGTCGCATGAGTGTAAAGCAGCAATACTGGCATCGTCTTCAAATCCTCTGTTCAAGTTAAAGTGGATGACAATAAAAGGCAAATTTAATACTAACATTGTCAAAAAGAGGGTTCAAGAAATGTTGGTTAATGCTGTTAAGAGCCTCAGCGAGCAGACCCCCCAGCAACAACTAAGTGATGCTGCATCTGACGGAAGTGCAGATGATTTCTTCTGTTATGAGTCTGCTTCCACTAATGTCTCTGCAACCCAAGATTCCACTGAGATGGAAGTTTTACAGTATCTGGGTGACGGAAGTCATTCTCTCCAATCTCTGAGGCAGTACCCAGGAATTCTACGGGTCTTCCTGAAGTATAACACACCACTACCATCCTCTGCTCCTGTAGAACGGTTGTTTAGTTTGGCTGGTCACATTCACGCTCCAAAAAGAAATAGACTGTCTGACCAGATGTTTAGCCAGCTGGTATTTTTGAAGGGTAATAGTAATTACTTTTAATTGTTAGTGTAATATTTTCAGTCATTCATGTATCCTACAAAATTAAAACATACTTTCATTAAATAAAGCAATTGTTTTTATTTACATCTATAAAACCCATTAAAATGTCGTTGATTTTACTTACAGTGCGTACAAATTACTAGTATAAACAATAATATCTAATACCTACATATTAAATGAATAATTATAAAAATGTAGCGGCGATACATGTATCGGCGATGCATGTATCGGTATCGGTATCGCTTAAGACATCTAGAAAGTATCGGCGTATCGGTATCGCCTAAGACGTTCTTCATGTATCGATGTATCGGTATCGCTTTAGCGATTTTCATGTATCGATGCCCATCACTGGATGTAGGTAGCTGTGTCCCACAGGGTTCAGTGTTAGGCCCATTGCTATTCGTAATTTACATTAACGACATAGATGTAGGATTGACTAGTAATGTGTCAAAATTCGCGGACGATACTAAAATAGGCGTTAAGGTTGTTAACGAGGACGATAGAAATAGGCTCCAAGACGATGTAAATAGGATTATGGAGTGGATGGATAAGTGGCAGGTGCAATTTAAAGTAGACAAATGTAACGTTTTGCATATAGGTTCTCGTAACAATAATTACACGTACACGATGGATGATAGAGAGTTAGCGAGCGTTGACGAGGAAGTAGATTTAGGCGTACACGTATCTAAGGATTTAAAAGTTAGGAACCAGTGCCTGGAGTCTTGCGCAAAAGCTAATAGGATGTTAGGCTTCATAGCGCGTAATTTCGAATTTAAATCGAAGAATATTATAGTGCCCCTTTACAAGTCCCTAGTCAGGTCTCATTTAGAATATGTCGTTCAGTTTTGGTGCCCGTATTTGTGTGAGGATATTGATAGGTTGGAAAGGGTTCATGAAGATGGGATTAAAGAGTTAGACTTGCATTCACTCGAAACTAGGAGATTAAGGGGGAGCTTATTGAAGTTTTCGAAATTGTTAATAAAATCGATAACGTAAATTTTGATAAACTCTTCACTTTCGATAAATAGCAATACTCGTAATAATGGATTTAAGTTGCGTGGCAGACGTTTCATTACTAATATCGCTAATATCGTTTAAAGTAATTGATAAATGGAATAATCTTCCCGCGTCAGTCGTGAACTCTACCAGCGTTAATGTGTTTAAGAACCGTTTAGATAGGCATTTCAAAAATGATAGTGTTTGAGTTAAGAATGTGTTGCATGGTTTATAACACGTTCTTATTTTACTTTTCATCCTCCACCCCATTCCGGCAGAGTGGGCTGCGTCCTCTACCTCTCTATGGAGTGGAGGACCGGTCTGCAACTGTTGGAGGTATGTGTTGCTTGAGTTAAGAATCTATTGTTCTTTGAGTTAAGAATGTGTTGTATGGTTTGTAATGCGTTCTTATTTTTCTTTTCATCTTTCACCCCTTTCCGGCAGAGTGGGCTGCATCCTCACCTCCCTATGGAGTGGAGGACCGGTCTGCAACAGCTGGAAGTATTCTCTTCGACTATTTTTCCGACTTGTCGGCAGTGGCCGGCGGATGATGATGGTGTCCTTTCTTTTTTTCTGAATAAATTTTAACCCACGAGTGATAGGTTTTGCTACTTACTTAACCCCATATTCTCTTCTTTTAACCCCTTACTTTCTTCTTTCTCTCGGGCTAACCTTAGAGTGGATCTTAGGGTCTTTGTTAGCCTTAGCTTCTGTAGATCTGTAGATTATACTGCCATTATACTAACCATTATACTGCCAACTTTACGCTATAAACCGAAAACATCAGATTGGTTAAGATTAGGCTACCATATATATATAATATATATATATATATATATATATATATTATATATATATATATATATATATGTGTATGTATGTATGTATGTATGTATGTATGTAGTTATTTGCAACTGTTTATATTTAAAAATAGCGAAGATGGCAATTCAGTTTAATAAATTCAACTGAATTACACAAGACTGCGAATGAGAACTTTGCAAGAGTTGTTTTCTTACTAATAACTGATTTTATATAATTCAGCTACGCTGATTTCGAATAAGGTGTCCATTTTTTCTATCCCGTAAGGATTTTCTGCAAACTGGAAGGGAAAAACAACATAAATAAATATTATTTATTTCACTTTACATTAGGTACCTATTTTGCTTTGTTATACTAATTACAAATGCAAACAACTTTAAAAAGAAAGAAGATTATTAACGTCAATTTACATATTCATCTTTATTTGTCCTGAGTTTTCTTGTGAGATCTATGCCTTTTAGTCTCGAATGTACGCGCTGTTCCTTTTCTTTTACTGTATGTAATACTCGTAATTCTGGAGTATCCATTTTCAACATCCAGCAGTAATCAGCCATCATGCTGATGTCCCACCTTCCCTGATATCTCTTTTCCATTTCTTCGACGGCTTGGTAAAACCGTTCTCCTTGTTCTTCGCTGAGTGCTCCGAGATTTTCAGGGAAGTAATCCAAGTGTGAATGTAAGGAATGTAATTTAAACTCGTATTACAACCCAACTCTTTGAACTTATTTAGCATGTTGTTCACAATGCTTTGGTAATTTGGGTCCTTGTTGTTCCCCAAAAATTTGCTGAATAACATCGTTAAAAGCAATCCACGATTCTTTTTCAAGATTGTTCATTGTTCTTTCAAAGTGTTCATCCAAAGTCAGTTTTCTAATTGGGGGACCAACGAAAATTCCTTCTTTCAATTTTGCTTCCGAAAGAGTTGGGAATTTACCACACAGATACTTACAACAATCTCCATCTTCGTCCAAGGCCTTAACAAATTGCTTCATCAAGCCCAATTTTATGTGAAGCGGAGGTAAAAAGACTCTTCGTGTCAACCAAACTTTCACGTTGAATGTTTTTAGAACCATGTGTCAGGTTGACTCTGTGTGGCCATTCCTTTTTTATCCAGTAATGAGTTCTTGCTCGGCTATCCCATTCACACAAAAAACATGGAAACTTCGTATAACCTGGTTGTTGACCTAACAACAAACAAATCACTTTTAAGTCTCCACAAAGTAGTCAACCGTGTACTTTGTATTTAGCCTTAGCTAGAAGAAGCTCAAGATTTTCGGGCGTTTCCTTCAAGTGAACCGAATGAGCCACAGGACCGGATGCATACAAGTTGCCATTGTGAAGGAGGATGCCTTTTAGACTTCTTTTGGAGCAATCAATGAAAAGTCTCCACTCATTTGGGTCATAGACTGCAGCGCCTAGCTTAAGTATTAGTTCCGAAACATTGTTGCAATATACCAGTGAATTTTCTTAAGAAAAATATTGGATGAGTTCTTTTTCTCGATTTCTGTTCCAGTAAAATGACGTCCCGGGAGAAAGCAAGTTCTTTGCACGAAGTCTGATTCCAAAATCTCTGAAGAATCCTTTCGGGAGACACAAATCTCTTACCAAATCATTAAGTTCACTTTGTGTAAACAATTGGGGTTCACCAGATGTTTCGGTTTGAAAACAATCAATATCATCGTTTCCATCGTCATCAGACACCGAATCAGATGAAATTATATCAAGAGTATTTGGTTTAGTAGGTACAGGTATACCAGGTCCATGAGCAACAGGTCTTATAGCAGACTGAAAGTTTGGATAAGAAATTTCCTTTTTATTTTTAGTATTATAGCCTTGCACGTTACATGAACAAAAATAGCAGTCATTGCTGCGATTTCTAGGCTCACGCCAGACCATTGGAATCCCAAAAGGTAAAGAATCCTTTTTACCTTTACTCCACAGTCTAAGTTGTTCAACACAAACACTGCAAACTTTATGTGGAGCCCATGATTTGTCTTGATTCCGTTTCATTCCGAAGTACGCATAGTATGTTTTCTTAACGAAGTCTCTAATATCTCGCCTTTGTGTTTTCACAGTAAATTTTCCACAAATATAACAGAAAATGTATGGGCTATTTACACACCCTCTGGTTGCCATAGCGACAAATAAACAAATTTCAAAAGAGAAATATAGTCACCGCGCGCCTTTGAATAATAAAGAACTATAACCTCGCACGCACAAGACAGACTGACTCATCTCGTGGCTTGTCAATCACTTATATATTAACGGTGCGTTTCTCGAATGTTCTAGAAGACGCTATGACGTCACTTCTTATCTGAAAGCATTTATAGGCAGTATTTTTTAATCAAAATTTGAGTCAATTTTAATGAAAATTACTTACATATGTAATATGAGATATGACATTGTGAAAAATCTGTGCGTGATGGAGAAAAATCAATATTATTTTCGAAATCAACGTGCAAAAATTACTATATAAGTGATAAAATAGCAGGCCTGTTTTTATCGAACGACAAAGAAAAAAGTAATTAAAAGTTACAGAATTAATAACAACGTCACAAGTTAAGCTCATAAGTTCAGCCAAAAACTTTATTTATATACGCATTACATAAGATATTATACAGTATATATACGAAATTATGAGAGGGAGGGCATTACATTTCTTTTGCAATTCTACCGAATCGAATGCGAACAGATTCCAGTGAACCAACCTTGAAATGGATTATCGTTTCGAGCTTCATTTCCCAAACGAACACGGAGTTCGTTTCCGTTGTCTTGTCGATAATTTGTTTCCAATATAATTTTGATCTGTTTTCGTAATTGATTTTCCATTTTGCCGAACAGAGGCACTGGCCAAATTTATGAACACACACACACATATATATATATATATATATATATATATATATATATATATATATATATATATATATATATATATAATATCGCAATGCTGAAACTTATATTTCAAATGGTTACTTCATTTGGTAATAAGGCCTCAACTTGAAATCGAGCTGATTTTTTGAACCGCTCGAGACAATAAACAATAAAAGTTTTAATAAAACCGATTTCGTGTTTATAATGTACACCCTCCCCCATATATATATATATATATATATATATATATATATATATATATATATATATATATATATATATACTAAAATGAAAATTTCATTAAAACTAATTTATTTTTATGCCCTTTACCACTATAAGTATATTCTTAACCTTTTCCATAGAAGTAGCACTGGATCCTAGAGGTTGGAAGTGGTACAGGGGTTCATAAAGTCACGCCTGAGTTCAAGCGTCGTGCCACCCCATTAAAATTAGGAATAAATGGGTTTTTCGATAATGTATGCGTGTCATATTAGATATTCCTATATCTAAAGTAAAAAAATTCGTTGTACAGTTCCCGCATATGTAATGTTTCTCGTCTCACAGGCGACTCCGGACATGTGGCAACGCCGCAGCGATAGTCAAAGTACCTCAACTGGGGGAAAGTGGGGTGGAGGGGGTACAACCGAGTCCAACAACATATAACATTGACATACAGGTAAGGCGCCGTTCAAAAATTACGTAACGCTATTTTTGTTAAAACCTCCCCCCCTGTAACATTCCGTAACGTGTGGTGTGGGGGAAGCGTTGCATAACATCTTAGGGGGTGCCTGGTCTAGCGTTACAGAACATTTCTAGGGTATCTGGAGTGTCAAGTTTTAACAAAAATAGCGTTATGTAATTTTTGAACGGCCCCTAATTATAATGTAATGTCTGTGTTCATAAAGATAAACGATTAATATAATCGTGAACAGCGTTGAACTCCATGTTTACTAGTCTTATACAGTAATAAGGTTCGATTATAATTACTGCAAATCTATATGAACAGATACCACAATATAACTTTTTATATACTAGTGAATTTGAACCAAAAATAGACATTACACAAACATCTTCTGTAGATCATCATCATCATCATCATCATCATCACCATCGTCTGTCGACGACTGGTGCCAGCTTGTGACATGCCAGCGTGTGATGCCAGCAATAAAATTTAAAAAAAAAAAATTAGACTAACATGAACGTAGATGTAGCTTGTAGAGTAAACTAACCCATTTTTTGTTTAACTTTACCTACTTTTTTTTTTTCTTATCCTCTCCTTACTTGCATGTCTGTAACTCTCTTTACTTGCGTCTGTAGTTTGCATGGTATGACTGTGAGTTAAGACTGTGTTTGCATGGTTTGTAAGCGTTCTTATTTTGCTTCTTTTCATCTTTCATCCCTTTCCTATTCTCTTCGACTATTTTTCAGACTTGTCGGCAGTGGCTGGCGGATGATGATGGTGAGTCTTTTTTCTCTTTTTCTGAATGAATGTTAACCCACGAGTGATAGGTGTTGCTATTTACTTAACCCCTTATTCTCTTCTCTTAACCCCCTACTCTTTCCTTTCTCTCGGGCTAACCTTAGAGTGGATCTTAGGGTCTTTGTTAGCCTTAGCTTCTGTAGATCTGTAGATCCTCCACACTTCCTCATTCCCCTTCCCCACTCACCAGTCTCGCGTATGTTAAATCATTATGTAACAATACTAATAAAGCTGTTTGTAGAGTCCGTATGCAGCTTTAAAACCTTTACTAACTTACGAATCTACACGATTATAAAGGATATATATATATATATATATATATATGTATTGACATTGAGCGAGAAAAAGATTGAGACAGTGTGAGAGAGAGCGAGGTAGAGGGGCAGAGAGAGTTAGTGGGAAATGGCTTATCGATTGTCACACAATGAACTTGTTAACATGATAATAAAAACCCACTCTAATAGACAGAGTTTATTTCCACAACAGTTTCGATGCCCACTGGCATCCTCTTCGGGTGGATACAGAAAAACGAATGATCCAAAAACAAGAGAGAAAACCGTCCAGGGACCATTAAGAAATTCGCACCTAGGTTAGATCTCGTTCTCTCGACATCGGAAGGGCATTTTTATTGAAGGGACCCGCTTGTAAGTACATTCGCACAAATTTAAAACTATCTTCTTGTTCTATACATACAAATTCTATTATTTTTATTTTTTTTTAAATTTATTACATTTAATATTGCATTATTATTTATTACAGAAATTATAAATTTATTATTACATTGATTATTACATTGTAAAATAGTAAAATGTAAATGGAATAATAAACGTAAATGTAAATGTAATAATGGAAGTAATAATTGTGGAAATAAATATAAATGCAATAAATGTAATAATAAAGGTAAAATAAATGTAATAATTAGTGTATAGGTAATAATAATAAATGTTTTAAAAATGTAAATGCAATGATAAATGCAGTAATATGTCAAAATAATAGAATCTGTATGTATAGAACAAGAAGATAGTTTTAATTTGTGTGAATGTACTTATAAGCGGGACCCTTTAATAAAAATGCCCTTTTGGGGTCGGGGGAACGGGATCTAGCCTAGGTGCAAATTTCTTAATGGTCTCTGGATTGTTTCCTTCTCGCATTTTTCATTCGTTTTTCGGTTATAATTTCTGTATAATAAACAACAATGTAATAATCAATGTAATAATAAATTTATAATTTCTGAATAAATGATAATGCATATATAAATGTAATAAATTTTAATAATAAATGTAATAATTATATAAAAAAAAATTAATAGAATCTGTATGTATAGGTCGGGAGAACGGGATCTAACCTAGGTGAGAATTTCTTAATGGTCCCTGGACGGTTTTCCCTCTTGCTTTTGGATCATTCGTTTTTCTGTATCCACCCGAAGAGGATGCCAGTGGGCATCGAAACTGTTGTGGAAATAAACTCTGTCTATTAGAGTGGGTTTTTATTATCATATTTTGACCTTCACATAGAAAGAAGTGAATTTTTTTTTGCATTTAACTTGTTAACAGTTTCGATCTGAATAACAGTAACTCATTATCAAAATCACATAAGAATAATCCACGGTTATACTAGCATAAACATGTTTATATATACTTATAAATTCATACAATATTATACTAATGTTTGTAAAATGACGATGATGGGCCAAACCGTGGTGTTAACATGGTTACTTGCTCTCGCCGTCCAGGAGAGACTACATATAGGCGTGTCGGTAAAAATCGTAAGGTGGTGGTTGCATGAAGCAGGATATTACCACCGGTTTGTGGCTGATGCCTATTATATTAATAGTGTTTTCCAGATTGTATTTGTATTATCAATGTGGAGAGATAATGATTTAATCACGATGGACAGATAAACCCATTAATGTTTTCCAGATTTCGTGTTGCATTATCAATGTATTATTATTAGATCTTAACAAGGAATATATATATATATATATATATATATATATATATATATATATTATATATATATATATATATATATATACAATAAAACACCAATTCTTTATTACAAACAAATATGCAATGGTTGAGAATGTTTTACTAAATAGTTTATCATACAAAATGCTCACAATTTGCCATAGATTAACATAAATGGCACAGCTATACCCGGTTCATAGTTAGTATTTGGTCCATCCCCCATTATTGTCTATTACATCTTGTAATCTGTGTGGATGCAACATAGTTATGTATGTTGTGTGGGTTCCTTCGGAACATCTCCCATTCAGCCATAGTGTAATCTGGCGGCTGGTCCGCTCCTGCCCAGGCTCCCACGAGTTCACAACATTTGCCCACACGTTCTTAATGGGGTTGAGGTCACACCCCTTACTCGGCCAGTCCAGTAGTTCTAGATTTCGCTGCTCCTCGAACCACCTTCTAAGTCCTGGCGGTGTGGATGGAGAGTTGTCCTGCAAATGGATTTTAAATATTAAAAGTAGAATTATATCTCATCCATACGCTTCATCAGTAACCCACTATTCGTGATAGGTTTTAACCCCTATGTATTAGGGGTTTCTCTCAGCTAAATGTAATTGCGCCGTTATACAAATATTACAGTCTGCAGTTATCCAGAATAAAATCCTAAAGTGTTGTCATAGTACTGAAAGAGTTAAAGAACAATTTTATGACCATTATTCGTCCCATGTAAATGTGGAAACCGGACATACAAATGTGTGTAATACATAAATCTACTCTAGTAATAGTATAATATTCTATAACACACAATAAATGCAAAACACTTCACTTTTCTACGTGAAGGTCAAAATATGATAATAAAAACCCATTCTAATAGACAGAGTTTATTTCCACAGTAATTTCAATGCCCACTGGCATACTCTTCGGGCATCGAAACTGTTGTGGAAATAAACTCTGTCTATTAGAGTGGGTTTTTATTATCATACTATAACACACAAATACAACATACCTGCATAAATATAATCTGCTCAGGGTAAGGCAAGGCATACGCGCGTACAGAAGGCAGCATCACCTCCTTCATGATCTCCATATATGATCTGCCGTAAACCTCCCGTCGATCTCAGTCAGCTCTCCTAGCCCTTGCACGTGCATCCATCCCTACACATTCGCCGTCACGTGCCCACTTCGTAAATATTTTGGTGGGCATATCTCGTGTTGTCCTGTCGCCAACACCGAAGACGGCCGCGAGTTGTAGATGCAAACGTCTTCTCGTGAGAGAAGATAACTCTGCTTCAGTATGCGAGATCATCATTTATATGCTGGCGAGCAAACGAGAGCCTGGCCTGACGATGTCGTTCCTCGATCCTCTCTCTTTTGGCAGGAGCATGGTGGTGATATCCTGTTTCATGCAACCGTCTCCTTACGGTGTCGACTGACACGCCCATATGTAGTGTCTCCCGGATGGCGACTGCGTTCTTGATAGGATCGTTCTGCACTTCGTTGATTATTCTTCGGTCTTCTCCTGGGGTGGTCTTTCTTGGTGCCCCACATTTAGAACGATCTTGCAGATTCCCAGTCTCCTGTCACCTCTGCACCTAGCGTCGAACAGTAGGCTCCGAAATTTCCAGTTCCATGGCTATGTCAGCTACAAGAAGGCCTGCTTCCCGCATACCAATTATCCGGCCTCGCTGTGTAATTTTATCCTGAGCTGGATAATTTTCAGAGTCGGTGTTCGTCATACAGTGTAGAAATGTGCATAGATCATGCCATTAACCATGTCAACACCTCGGTTTGGCCCATCAACGTCATTTCACAAACATTAGTATAATATTGTATGAGCTTATAAGTATAATTAGTATATATACTGTAAACCGGTTTAATTTCGCGGCAGCAAATTTTCGCTCCTTCATATCCTTGGACGAGTTCGCAGCATCATAATTTCGCGATCAACAGTTGCTCGTCATAATCTTACAGATTAAAATGACGTCATGAATGACGACATTTATTCTGGACTGTGATTGGTCGAGGTTGAGGTCGTGTATCAAGGCAAGTCTTACCTCTTGGTATGGGGATAAAGTTTCAGCAGCACTCAACGTAAATGAATCTCTCGGTAAGATAGATTTGAAGCTCTCCACAGTGAAACCTATTCGTGCTAAATGGATTGTCTCTGCATGGGATAACCTAAACATAATGAGGGAGACCATTCGGAAGAGTTGGGAAATTAGCGGCATTCATGACATTCTTGTTATACAGTAATAATACAGTTTAATTTAAAATGTTTTTACTGCTTTTACTTTACAATGTTTTATTACAGTATACTGAATTTACTTTTCAAATAAAGTATTTTAATGATATAAATTTTATTTTCTTACTATCTTCCAAAGATTAGTTTAAAATGTCGAATTTTCGCCTGCTGGATATTTTCGCGTTTTGGATATTTTCGCGAAAATTTCCTGCGAACATTTCGCGTTCACTAGTACAGTATATAAAAAGTTCTATTGTAGTAGCTGTTCATATAGATTTGCAGTAATCACAATGGAACCTTATTACTGTATAAGACTAGTAAACTACATGGAGTTCAACGCTGTTCACGATCATATTAATTGTTTATCTTTATGAACACCGACATTAAATTATAACCTGTATGTCAATCAGACACGGGGTCAATTACTGGGTTTCTGTTACTATTACTATTACTTTTGATTCCTTCTATTACTATTACTTTAATTTTCATCTATTACTATTACTTGGTCATCTGTTACTATTACTATTACTTTAATTTTCATCTATTACTATTACTTGGTCATCTGTTACTATTACTATTACTTTAATTTTCATCTATTACTATTACTTGGTCATCTGTTACTATTACTATTACTTTTACTTTTGTATGTGGAGTACTTCACTCATTTGAAAAGGATCTTTGTCTATTTAAATGCAATTAGAAGCAGTGTGTTAACAAACAAACACTTTATTTCAGACTCAACAGGTACAAACATTACACAAGAGGTCCATAGAAGATTAAGATATAGTTGTCTGGAGCACTGACTAAGTAGGCCAGTGAATCACTGTGTATAATGAACAAACATTACACAAGAGGTTCACAGAAGATTAAGATATAGTTGTCTGGAGCACTGACTAAGTAGGCTAGTGAATCACTGTGTATAATGAACATACAAATACAATGATCCAACCATGAGGTGGTGTGCCAACTATCACTAACATAAATAAAGCTATCACCAGGAAGACTACACATAACACATGGATGAAAGGGTCAAGTTATTATCTTCACAGAAGGCTTTTAAGTGGTTGCTAAACAAAGAATTATCATTAAGTACCTTAGCATTAAAGTCACCAATAATAGCTACACATGTCGTATCCAACTTATCAATAATACTGCTGACCTGCCCCAATTTAATGAGGTAATCTTCTTCATTATCAACTGCCTAAAAAGGCATATAGATACACAGAATTACAATTTTTTTATTGTCTACACAAATTTCTATTCCAGTTAGCCAATTCAAACCAAGTTTTAATTCACTAATATATTTCCCATACCCCAACCTCCATAGAAAAACTATCTCACAAATGGGTTGCCTGCAAGGAGACCATCTTGTTTATTTCTGGTGGCCTGCAAGGAGACCATCTTGTTTATTTCTGGTGGCCTCCTCTATCCCATGAAAGTTACTGGACAGGCTATTCAGGTCCTCTAAGTCCTGTTTCCATAGCCATGTTTCCTGCAGACAGAGAATATCAGCATCCTCTAACAGCTTATCAATTATGATCTGCCTGTGTTTGCTGTTATTGCCTAAGCTTAGGCCTCTACATTTATAAGTAATTACCTTGAATGTTGCAATTAGGAAGATGCAGGAGTTCTGCCAGCCATCTCTACATGTTGAATTCCACTTATACCAGACAGCAGTTACAGCATTAGACCCAGCTGGATTTTCCTCCACAGTACGACGCATGATGTCTCCATAATTACCCTCTCCAGCACTTGCGAGAGGGGCTGCAGGTGTTTTTCTTCCCTTCTCATAGAACCGCCGTACATATACCCGTTCCAGCCATACTGCTGGATCCATAAATACCCCTGGATCATCACAGACTGCTGTAACTTGAAAGGAACTGTACGTAGTCCATCTGGAGTCGATTTTCCTACATGTAACCTGAAGGTTCACTTTATCTTCCACAAATGCCTGCAGCTCCTCGGCCGTAAGATCAGGTTGACATCTCGAGACGAAAGTGTTTGCGGTCTTCGTTGGTACAGCCATCATACGATCTGTTTTGGCAGCCCCTATGATACCCTGCCGTTCTCTGCCAGCCTTTGCCACAGGCTGACTCCCTCTAGACGGTGCATGAGTAGGACCAGACCCCTTGAGGGACCACCACCATTAGCTACTGCAGTGCTTGGAGTTCTCGGAGGGGTCGCTTGCTTCCAGCCCCTCCTTACCACCATTGTCCAAGATGCCTCCTCATTATGACCCCCGACTGCATTCCCAGCATCCCAATTCACCAAGGCCCCTTGCGGGGGTACCCTGTGTGAGATGGTATTGAGCTGGTGATGTAGCAGTGTCTAGACTCAGGGATCCAGGCTAAGACTGAGAAGCAGAGGGCTCTGCACTCGTGGATCCAGAATGAGGCTGAGAGGCAGAGGGCTCTGCATTCATGGATCCAGGCTGAGGCTTAAAGGCAGAGGGCTCTGCAGTCTGCACTCATGGATCCAGGATGAGGCTGAGCGGCAGCCAAATAACAAGTATTTGTTTCAACTAAATCATTACAATTTCAGAAACTGGGTCTTGATAAATTTTACTTTATTGAAGGAAAAATTTGCCACAATATTAGTTCACATACATGTTTATTTTAGTTTAGAGTAGATTTAGTTAATTTTTCAGTTCTTTGTTCACACAATATGTCCATTGCCACTGTAATAGAAAAGTAATAGACTATTATCTATTACTTTGTCTTCTATTACTATTACAGCCAAAAAATTATGATCTATTACTATTACTTGAAAAATCCTGTAATAGTCTATTACTATTAATATTACTTATTACTATTACCCCATGTCTGATGTCAATACAGCACATTCCATTGCCCTTTAGATATATATGTCTGTGTTATACAGTGTTGTTGTTGGACTCGGTTGTTCCCCCTCCACCCCATCTTCCCCCAGTTGGGATACCTTGACTAACACTGCGGCGTTGCCACATGGACGGAGTCGTCTGTGAGGCGAGGAACATTACATATGCGGGCAACTGTACATAAAATTAATTAGTTCCGTTCTGTTTTGAAAATATGTATCATCCAGAATAGCAATCAAATAGTTTACCAACACTTTTTTCGGCTCACTCTTCTTGATCTATAGTAGCTCATCGTTCCCAATCTATGGCGATGGTACGTAAATATATTAAAAAATAAATCTCGGCGAACTATTAAATAAAATTAAAATAAATTTGGAGTTTGTAGCTTGGAGAAGTAAAAATATTGGTTATGTATAATTTTGCCCTGAAAATTTTTAAGAGTATGGGTACAGTAAGTTTTCTGTTTTGCCGCGCATATAGGTGGTACAGAAGAAAATAAGCTTGGGAAACCTGCTGTAGTAACCAGAGATATATACCTATACAAATTATCACAGGCCTGCAAAATTGAGGGTCCTAAAAACTTTTTTGAAATTGTATGCTGGTTTTATAGGAATTTGAGGTGCTAAATCCAAAAACGACCTCAGATTTGCTCTATCACGTATGGTTTTTTCACAATTTGCTATGACGTTTTTATGTTGTAATATGTTACTGAATAAAATAAGTAGTGAAGAATTACCACATGAAACCTATTTCCTGACCATTTCTGAATATATTTATTTTAAAAAACTATAAAACTTGGATACTTACATCTTTACTTAGTGGAATGGCTCAGTG
Source organism: Bathynomus jamesi (assembly GCA_023014485.1). Classification (NCBI taxonomy): domain Eukaryota; kingdom Metazoa; phylum Arthropoda; class Malacostraca; order Isopoda; family Cirolanidae; genus Bathynomus; species Bathynomus jamesi. Next base: position 24,541 of record JAJOZX010003507.1, on the reverse strand, counting down.
GCGGATCTACTATGAAACTAATGAAGCTTAAGCTTCAGGGCCCCTAATCCAGGAGGGGCCCTGAAGCAACTTTTTTTTTAATGAGTGAATTTTTCAACAAAATCGATGGAGTTTTTTTAAGTGTTTGTTATTAAAATAAGGCTATTTTAGTGATAGAATCATAAGCCAATGGGTTGAAGTACTTAATATTGACCTTAGAATATGCTCTAATACCCATTTCATATGGCCTCAAAATGCCCCTGTAATTGGTCAAATTTCAAAATTTTCTCGGGGGCTTGCAGCGCCCGAACCCCCAGCTGTATGGGCTCGCTGAGCTCGCCAGAATCTATTCATAGTCTACATTTTGGAGCTGGATCGTCGAATCCTTCGTTGGTGCACGGCTTAATAGTTCTATAGCTCAGCCCTTAGGCTAGAGCCAATCGGAACCATAAAAAGACATCTGAATTCTCAATTCAGGCTGCACTCGTCTCGCTTGTGCATTTTAACACCAAAAATCAGATTTTCACCTCACTGTATGGCCCATTTTCAAGGACACCACCCCACCACCCCGTTCTCCGCCATTTGGGCCTCGAGGTCCTTGCAAGGGCAGCAAGGCCCTTTGAACCTTGTTGGATGTTGCCCTATTGTTGCTGGTTGCGAAGGGGCCCCCATAACACTTCAAGCTTCAGGGTCCCAAAAATGTAGGTCCGCCACTGGAATGGCTTAGTAGTCCCGTTTTCTTTTGCCAGTGAAGCTGCGCCGGTTGCATTTCCTTTTGTGCGCTGCTTCCGGATTTTCACGATGTAGCATCCAGCAATAATCCCCCATCATATTAACGTTCCACCGGCCTTGGTATCTCTTTTCCATCTCCTTAATGTCTTGATGGAAACGTTCTCCCTGTTCCTCACTTACTGCACCTAGATTTTCTGGGAAAAAGTCCAAGTGTGCATTCAAGAAATGAATTTTGATACTCATTGAGCATCCCAAAGCTTTGAATTTCTCCAGCATGTTTTCAACAATGAGTGCATATTCAGGGTCCTTATTATTCCCAAGGAACTTAGTAACCACACTTTTGAAGGAATTCCAAGCCTCTTTTTCTACTTCAGTCATCGTAGACGAGAAGTTTTCATCTGACAGCAGTCTTCTAATGTCTGGGCCTAAAAATACCTTCTCTTAATTTTGCTTCTGATAGGTTAGGAACTTCTTGCAGGGGTACTTAAAGCATTCTCCACTTTTTTCTAATGCCTTAACAAACTGTTTCATAAGGCCTAGTTTTATATGAAGAGGTGGTAGAAGTACTTTCTTTGGGTCAACAAGATTTTTACGCAAAATATTCTTGCTTCCAGGTTCTAGAGATCTTCTTTGTGGCGGCCAGTGTTTTTGCTCCCAGTGTTGACTCTTTGCTCTGCTATCCCATTCACAAAGGAAACATGGGAACTTAGTATATCCTCCCTGCTGCCCCAGAAGCATGCACAATACCTTAAGGTCTCCACAAATCATCCAGTGATGATCATAAATTTTATCTTTGTAAGAACCAATTCCAAATTCTCAACTTTCTTGGAGATGTACCGAGTGACCAACAGGTACAGAGGCATACTTGTTCCCATTGTGCAAAAGAACAGCTTTTAGACTTCTTTTAGAAGAGTCGATGAAAAGTCTCCATTCATCCGCTTTGTACTCAATGCCAAATGCCTGTACCAAACCATCAATAACTACAGTAAACTAAATTGCCCTCATGTGAAAAGTAGTGAATAAACTCCTTTTCTCTTCTTCTATACAAATATATCGATGTTTTAGCTGATAATAAATTTCTTTCTTTTAATCTGGAGCCTAAGAGTTCAGCAGATTCCTTGGATAATCCCAAATCTCTCACTAAATCGTTTAGTTCAGATTGAGTGAACAACTGGGGGTCTTGACTTCCTATATCACACTGAAATTCTTCATGATCAGTATCTGAACCAGAATTACTAGGCAAATCTTCCAATGTTTCTGGTGGAAGCGGAACTGGAACTTCTGGCCCATGAGGAACAGGTCGAAAAGCTGATGGAAGATTTGGATAGAATATGGCTTTCTTATTTTTGAGTTATAGCCTTTAACATCACAAGAGCAAAAATAGCAGTCATCACAGTGATTTTTGGCTCCCTCCATACCATTGGCACACCAAATCTGAATGCTTTCGTTTTGCCTTTACACCATTTCCTTAGATCCTCTACGCAAATAAAACAAACTTTGTGTGGTGCCCATGGTTTGTCTTGGTCTCCTAGTTTCATTCCAAAGTAGGCATGGTACATTTGCCTAATAAAATTTGTTACGTTTCTTTGATGTTTCTTGATCACAAATTCCCCGCATATGTAGCAGAAGCTGTCGGGACTGTTGACACAGCCACGGCTAGCCATGATTCACAACTTACTACAGTACCCAGAACACAATAAAAGTCTTGAATTTAATTTAATAAAGGCTAAATAAGGCCCTCTTAACACTATCAAAACACGCTAGTTCGCTGATATAAAACACAAAAAACAACTCAAAATCACTGAAAAAATTCGCTTCGGATGAATCATTGTGCGCACGTCATGAAATCTGAGTAACAACTGACTCATACGGCTTGGCAACCCAGTATTTACAGTCTCTTAGAAGTTTCTAGTAATTTCCGGAAATCTGGCATTTTCTCGAAGTCGCTTCACAAAAAAATCGAATTTGTGAAATAACTTTGTGTCGTATGACATTTTTATTGTGTTTTTCGAATTCAGCACACAAAAATACATTGTAAACAGCTAAAATTATGAAAAACGTTTTTCCATCGCAGGCCTGTGTTATGGATCCATCGTATCATTGTATGGATTCAACTGGGCATACGCCTTTCATGCATGTACGAATCATTATTTGTATATCGTGTGTCTGCGCATCCGTGCGCTAGGCCTGCATGCCCGTTTGGGGTAGGAGTGGGGCACTAGGGCATATCATACTCTGGGTTCAGGGTTGAAATTTTGGAAAAACAAAGTGGCTAATATGAATTCCTATGTAAAAATTAATTCTAAGATGGGTTTATTATTTGCAACTTTTCCGAAAAATCTCATTTTCATTGTCAAAATCGCGATTTTCTGATTTGAAGGCTGCCTAATGCAGCCTCAGGGCACCCAAACCAAAGCGCGCAGCTGTTCTGCATATGGTTTAGCCTAAAAGCTGCTTTTCTGACCTCATCCTTGCTTTCTTGCGTGTTTCAACACCTCTGGGTGCTGAAAAAATGTTTAGATTTCACATAAAACTTAAGAATTTTAAGTTTTTCTTCAAAGAATAGGCGCGGCTCACCAGCTCTACTCTGATTGAGTAGCGGGAGACTTGCCACCTCCACGTGTAGGTTTACACGCCTGTTCTTCCTGGATCCCTGAAAAGCATGGCCTCATAAGATCTTATATTATGATCTTATGAAGGCTTTCAGCTCTTATGAGCATTAACGATGGCTTCAGCCTCTTCATCAGCCACTCGAACCTGAAAAGCTCTTAAGTATGTCCTGCTTCGATCTGAACACTGGGAGCATTTCTCGATGGTCTATCCTGGCTCTCACCCACCCATCTCTCCTCTCGTGACCGTACACAGCTTAGGAAGCAGTTGAGACTTCCTGTACAGCTCTCTCGCAGGACTGAGTATAAACAGAGAAAGCGTCCATTTTGAGTGGAGTTTTCCTGAGATCCTCGAGCTCAGTCAAGGTCATCTTGCAGGTGAAAATAGGCTCGTAAATATTCTCTGATTCCCAGTTGATGAGATCCTCAGGTGAAGTGGCTTGCAGATTGACTTTGAGATTTTTATGGGGCCTCACTGTCGTATCACCAAAGTCTCTTCCTTCTCTGATCTCTATCTGGCTCACAGCAAAAGCTCTCTGATGCTCATCCTCACTGCACAGGAATGAAGCCAGGATGTTCTCAGGATGTGCATGGTAAGCTCCTCTTATCACTGCAGCAGAGATGATGTTCCTGACCTCGGTAGTCTGGTTCCTCAGCAGCCTCAGGCCTGAAAAAAACGTGTGCAGGACCAAATTTGAGGTGGTGCTTCACTTTGATGTCGTAGTACATTTTGAAGTAGAAGTTAAGGCAGAACTTCACGAGGACCTCGAGCCTCCTCAACACCTCCCCCTTCAGTCCGTGCTCCCTCATCCACAACGGCAAGATGGCCTGTGCAGTAGTGAGCCACCTGGATTGGTTCAGAGGTCCGCACTTGAGACCAGCCAACTGTGGACTGAGACTTCCAGACTTGATGGCTTTGATCGGAATATAGCAGTTGTGCTGCTCTGTGGAGAGAGATTTGACTATCTCTACTGGCAGCTCTATGATATCTTCAGTTCCTTCCACTGGTTTGAAGTTGAAGTTGACCTCAAGTTCATTCACTTTCTCAAGAAGTTTTCCAATAGGCCCACTGAAGCCTGACCGGGGAGTTGCAGGGCCGTCCAGCTTGATGATTAAGTGCGTCAGGGGGAGCTCGTTCACATGGAGCTGACAGATCATCCAGTAGCACTTGCGACCCAGCATCTTCTCCAATAGGGATATGGCGCCTCCAGACCACCCCGTGTTGGTGTTGGTAGAGTCTCCTCCAATCATTACAAGGCTCTCGTCAGCTCCGTGATCCAGAAGCCACTCATGCAGGCCCTGAGCGATCTAATGAGCAGGCTTTTCTCCTTCCTCAGGTTCCTCGGGAGTGAAATGGAAGAGGTACTTTCCTTGAGGATCCCACGTGATAGTGTAATGCTCCTCGATCACTTTGCCAGGATGAAATCTCCCTGTCACTTCGTCATATTTCAACACCTTTGTGTTCCTATCCTGCTTGCCATCAAAGGATATCCCAGAGATCTTCTCCTCCTCTGACCTCTGCGTGAGAGTTTCAACTGATGAGGCCATTACTTCCTCCTTGGCCCTCCAGACTTTCATGCCATGTATGGCCAAGTAAGCCTTGTCTTTGGAAAGATGACCGGCCTTGATGAGGTCGTTCAGGAAGCCAGTGGCAACTACAGCTGCCGGATTCAAATGGAGTAGATTTTTTTTCTTATGTATGTATGTATGTATGTATTAAACCTGTGTAAGAGTTAAGCAAAGTTAATGTGTCTAAATGGCAACAAATTACGACAAAGGGTTAAAAATATGAGGTTGTGTTCAATTGAATATTCGGTATTTCAACATAGAACAGAAAACCGCAATTTTGAACATGATAACGCGATTTTTGGGAAAAAGAAACGCCTCTTAGAATTAAATTTTACATAAAAGTACGTATTAGCCAGAGTGAAATTCGGACTCGGAAAATTATGATATGCCCTAGACTCAGGGCCGCCGCTTCCATTAGGCGAGGTTAGTAAATGCTAAGGGCGCCAAAGATCTGGGGGGCGCCAGCGCCTCCCGCCCTGTGCACGTCTGATAGTATTATGTAAGAACAACATGAAAAAAATAATGAAGGAATGAGAAGCATAGACAAATGATGAAAGGTTGTACGACGTATGTACACCAGTTTAGCTTGACTGATATTTACATAATTAACTTATTAATCTTATTGGGTCATTATAGAACTTTCACTATCACGACCTTTAACCCTTTAGGGACGGGAGTCGTAAATAAGCGATTTAAAAATGTTGCGCGCACAGACGGGAGTCGTCAATAAGCGACTCGGCTTATTTACGGCTTAATATGAGTTCCGGGAGTCGTCAATAAGCGAATAACTGTTTTATGTGACATATGCCCTTCTTGCTTGGAAAAAACAGTAGATATGTCCTTTTTGCACGCATATTTTAGCACTTTTGAGCGTTCTGATTTGTTACTACATATGCCTCGCTTTACTCGCTGTTTTGATTGGTCATGACACTTTCTTGAACTGTGAAATGATTTTATAATTTTATAATAAATGTATGTATTAGCAAATTAAAATAGATCAGTGTAAGGCAAATAGTTTCTTCAATATGGTACCTTGATTACTTTGTGGGCAAACCCAATCGTGAAGTGGGAGGCGGGTGGGTGGGGGCGCCAGCTGCAGTCCTGCTAAGGGCGCCAAATAGGCTGGCGCCGGACCTGCAGGCTAGACTGGGGCACTCTTCCGCACATGATAAGTGAATCACCTAATATACAGCTGGAACTGGAACAGAATATTCGCTGGCCTGTGCAGAACTTTTTTGCAGAGAAGAACGCAATATCTTCCACAAACTATTCGAGAGATGAGTTGCCCTAACCTAACCTAAATTAATTTAACCTAACCAAAATTGACCTAACTTATAATATGCATACTTTCAGGGTACTGTAGTCATGTAGTGTATACTTTCGAAACGAGATATCGTATGATTTTTGTGGAAGATATTGCGTTTATTTAGGCTGTAGGTGGGTATAATATATTTTCTATTTTAGTTAGGTTAGGGTTTACACATCTTGTTTTGGTTAATTTCAGCATTTAAAAAGGGCCAAAATTGAATTCTGCGCATAAAATTACCTAAACAAATATATCTTTTTAATAAAAATCAGCAGGGAATGAACCCGAGAAGATCCGAATCCTTTGTCTTTCCATAAATCCAAGCATTCACGCGAGTCTAGTTGTGACCACACTGTAATTATATATACAGTGTGGCACATTGACATTTATACCCCTGCTGCCGCCTCCTTCCCGCGCTTTTCCCCCTTCTCATTCCCGGCAAGCTTAAACAGCTACGATTGGTTATGGAAGTGTCGACCCGTTATGACGCAATAATGATTGACTTCATTGGTAAATAATTACTAATATTAGGAAATTAGGAAAGTAAATATATTAATACGTGAACAAAAATAGATTATATTTACACTACCACGTGCAAAAAAAGATTATTGTAAGTATTTATAGTGATTTATATGTTTCCAAAACCGTTACAAATAAGCGCAGGCAATTTTACGACAAAGTGCACCACTGTATATAAATAATTAGATTGTGGACACGAATCCAGAACGAAAACTCACTGGACAAAAACTCACCACTTAAATGCAAAAGAGGACAAAAACTCACCAGACAAAGGTTTTTGCGAAATACAGGGTGTCCCGTAAGTCTGGACCCATAGGGAAAAATAATAAAATTACAAAATAGTCCAAAAATTTATTTATAATATATTTTTTTATTATTTTTATTATTATTTTTATTATTTTTTATTATGATCTTACTCCGCTGGAGTTTTATTTGTGGGGCCACTGAAAGCCAAAGTGTACGAGGTCAAACTTCAGAACATTTTCCACCTTAAAGCACGCATTGTGGAGGCGTGTCAAGAAATTTCTGCGACTGTGATTCAGAAAGTGCTGTCGCAGTGGAGATTACGTCTTCAACTATGTGTGCGACACAACGGCGGACACTTTGAACAGATTATGTAATAAATTTTTGGACTATTTTGTAATTTTATTATTTTTCCCTATGGGTCCAGACTTACGGGACACCCTGTACATACACTCTTATCTAGATCTTAAGATTTTAGACTCATTGTAGATAATTACTCTTCATCTTTTAAACTGTTCTGTTTTTAACCAAATCGGTATACTAATATAGTTTTGGTCACTCTTTTCAAAAATACCTTTCTTTTTTTGGAGAAATGAAAAACAAACATGTTAGAGCACTTTAAATAATTAATGTGTTTTTAACGAAAATATCATGACTTAACCTAACCAATCGTCAAGGGCGTACAGTTGACCTAACTGGGCATTCAATTGACCTAACCGGGCATTCAATTGACCTAACTTGGCATTAATTTATAACGAAAGATTGGTAGGTTGGTGAAAAATTAATATCGGCTGGTTGGTTAAAAACAGAACAATTTTAAAGATGAACATTTTGAAAGATGAAGAGTAATTATCGACAATGAGTCTAAAATCTTGAGATCTTAAGATCTTAAGATCTAGACTAGAGTGTATGTATTTCGCAAAAACATTTGTCTGGTGAGTTTTTGTCCTCTTTTGCATTTAAGTGGTGATTTTTTTCTGTGCCCTGTGGACACATGCACGTGAGGCATGTATCCTCCATACGGGAGGATAAAACTACTACTCTCACTTCTCAAAGTTAAGTGATGGGCTGGAAAAAGGTGTGGTTGGTGTGTATAATAGTCATTTTGAGCGGGTATATGGATAGAATTAAATTTATTCACAATATACAATTTTTTTATTTAACCCTTATTACTTAATCTGGATAAAATATACCCTTGGTATAATTTACCAAGATTACGTAATAAGAGTTATTAAAAAGTGTACGGGTATATTTTAAAATATGTACTGTTAACAGTTAAAAGGTTATAGAAAATGTAAAAGTTTTTAAATTTCTTAATCCATTAAATATTATAAAATCGAAATAAACGCAGACATTTTCCATTAAGTTAACCTAATCTTTAGAGGACACTCACTCGTTTCACTTCAGTAACGTAAATAAATGTGTGTGCATTAGCTTTTTACCAACATTATCACGCTGAAAGGGGCTGATCAAACAAACGAAGAGATTGTACTCTATTTTCATTTGTACTTCTTTTACATTTCAACATTTTTCACAAATTGTAAAATTCCTTTTAAATTTAACCTCAAATTTTTTTGTTTGTTTTATTTTCTCGATTTATTAAGAAAACGTAATCTACATAATTAAAAAAAATTGTTAGGCAAGCCCTGAGAAGGGTTTGGAATTTAGCAAATTAGTATCACAGCTCGTATCCTGTTCATTGCATAAATCTTTGTTCACTCGAGTATGATGTACGGGCGGCAAATATCGCAAAAGTCCAGCGTAATAAACGAAACAGACACGCTTCTCTTTCCCACACAATGTGTAGAGTAAAATCGCCATAAGCACTGTGACCTCCCTCCCTTCTCGTTGCCTCGGAAATTAAGAATAAAACTTGAGACGTAAATTGAAAACAAACGAGAAATTCAAGTGTTTCTTTTCACTTTCACCTTTTTCATTCAATTCTTAAGAATTTTTGCTGAACAAACTTTACAAAAACGAGCAAGCAAGCGAGTGTACACACACACACACACACACACACACACACGTTTGTGAATATACGGTATATATATAAGGCTGTAACCGTAAAAAAACGGGTAGAAAGTAGGTTTTGAGATTCCCTTTCCTTGACATTGAACGCAAGTTTCTCTTGAGTGACGCCTGAGGCACAAATAATTAATTTACTGATTGCGTTAAGTTCAGGAAAGTATAAAAACTCGAAGACGCGATTTTAGCCTTTGTTTTTTAGTTATTATTATTATTATTATTATTATTTTTATTATTATTATTATTATTTTTATTATTATTATTATTATTATTATTTTTATTATTATTATTATAATAATAATAATAATAATTATAAAACGTAACTAATACAAATATTTAACTTAAGTTTCGTCATTCAACCATCGAATGTTCTTTTCCTATGCTAATTTTTACTTCATGCATGCAATGTTGAAGATCAGAATCGCCTCCTCTCACTATTCATTTGCGGATGGGTTTTAATTATGTAGATATTAATGAAGGAGGAGGAATTAGCTTACTTTTTCACTCCTTACATCATGACCTAATAATAATGATAATTTAAAATGAAGTAGGTAATATAATTTAAAATAAAAAATGAAAGATTTTTTGTTCGCCATTGTCATAATCTTTCATTTCTATTGCATTACTGCACCACGTGGTCTATGTAGCATTGTTAAATAGGTTATTTGGTTATTACATAATACTAAAATAAAATCTTCAACTATTGTATTGGACTTATATATATATATATATATATATATATATATATATATATCCCCGCAAGGGGGTTCTAAGCTCGTGCTCTTGAGTGCTCTTTGTGCTCGTTTGTACGTGCTTGTTCCTGGAGGTTTCACGTGCGCCCTCCCGGCCCTAGCACCCAAGGATGATGGGGCTCGACCCTGCAGTCCTTGTCATCCTTGGTCTTTTTCCACTTCGACTGTCCCCTCCACCCTTTCTTTTTCCTCTGTCTTTCCTCTCACTTTTTCTTTGTTTTTCCGCTGAGATATGCCCTTTAAATAGAGGCGAATCGGTTCTTCCTGAACTAAAAAATAAAAATAAAATAAATATATATATATATATATATATATATATATATATTATATATATATATATATGACTACTGTTACTACAACACATGTTGAGGAGGCCGGATGAAATATTTCTAAATCTGAATTACGCAAATTAAAGTCACGCTTTAGATTTTCTTGCTTAAGACTCTTTCGAGCATGTAAAGCTCGTGTGTCTGTTATGCGCGCGCGCGCGTACATACAAAGAAATTTTCTTCGTTTGCCAGAAAAAATGGTTTGATAAACTTTCTTAAAGGAGGCACTTCTGTAATTTAAGTTCAGTACAGACGAACTCTGTTATGGCGTATTTTCATCATGGACCTTTTCCGTTCTATGGTCGCCACTAAAATCCAATAACATCTACAATATTCTACTTCTCTTCACCTTTTTATTACTATTCAGTACATTTCATTAAGATTCGGTGAAAAAGAAGTTAAAATGAACCACAACACAATAATGCATTTTAACTGATCAACATTACTTGAGCTAGCCTAACCAGTGATGTAGTCGAAACCACCACCACGGCCGAGACCGAGACCAGAAAAGGGTCTCGGGTCCTACATCACTGAACTAATCTAACCTAACCCTAAACAATATGGAGGCAAAGGAAAGACTTATTCAGGAGAATATTACGTAACATTTCCAATTTGCACCGCAAAATTTTAAAAAATAGAAGTCGCTAAATAACCAAAATTGTTTGATTTTCTTAATAAAAATGATTTTGGCCAGCCTTAAAACCTACTGAATTGTACTCAAAGGTACTCAATTAATGAACATAAAGCCGCATATTAAATTTAGGTGACGGCCGAAAGACCCCTCATCATTATCCTCTGAATGAAGAAATCCTTGTAGCTAAATTGCGCGATAAAAAATTAAAAGTCGTATTATAATATGCATTTCCTTTTGCTTTCAAGCTGCAAACACTTAACTTTTAATTATCGAGATATTATTACGTAGGCATATCATACAAATATTCATATTCATATTCATACAAATATTCATATTTTCTGTCTTCAGACCTAATTTAGAAGAAGGAATACGACAAAAATAGTTTTGTTCTATTTGTAGGAAATATATAGTGTACTTATATACAGTACAGTATTTATACAGTGGAGCGTATCGCCATTTGTTCCTCTTCCCTCACCTTTCCCATCAAAATTAGACAACTATGATTGGTTACTGAAGTGATACACCCTGAAAGGACAGTAGAGTGGAATACGCTGATAACGTAACACGGCGTTTGATAATGCGGTACGCTAATGATAAAGAAATAAAAATATAAGAGTTATTTTTGATAATGTGGATCAAGACGAGAACACGGTAGTTTTTAATCTTAAGGGTAAAATTCAAGCCAGACGCGCTCAGGCGCTGGTAAACTCGACCCGAGAGCAGTAGTCAGCACTTAGCACCTTATACGGCATACCTCGGAGCCGTGAATGATGAGTGTTATATTTTATTATTTTAATCGCAGTTATGTGTCTATTGTGCGTTTGCTTCTTTTTAAATTTAATTTACGGGTCAATATCCTTCACGACAGTATAATATTACTCTAATATTTTAAGTAAAAGTTGTCTAATTCTATGGTCTTCGGAACCTAACCTATTTTTCCCAAAGATCTTTAACAATAAAAAACACGGACCGTGATATCGCGTTATCGACGTATTGTACTGTAATTATTGACTTTATTGGCAAATAATTAAGATTAAGTAACATGTGAAAATAATTACATTATATTTACATCACATGCAGGAAAATTCTCTCTAATTGTAGTGATTTATACGTCACGTCACGTATATCGGTTTCTATAGTTACAAAAATGGGCAGGCGATTTTACAAGAACAAAGTGCCCCACTGTATACTGTATATAATTACACTGTGGTAAGTAGATTAAGGTCCGTACGAGGCGTAATAATATAATTAACGAGGAAGGCCAGAAACTAGCACAGCACTCAAGCCAAACTAATGCGTGTCATTGCGCTAACTCACGAATTATTATTATTACCAGTACCATCGGGATTCAAACCCCCGACCTCAGTGTCTTCATTTTGTTTACAAAGAAACCGTGTACCCACTGAGCTACGGTCGCTAGTTCTAGGGGGCGTAGGACCTGAGGTTTCGCCTAATTTTGGAAGTAGGTGAAAGACGCAGTTTCAAAGGCACGTTATAAACGAGGGTTTAGATTTCAAATTGCGTGTGAAATGACATTAAAGTAGTCTTATGTCGACTGAAATTAAATAGCTGTATATTCTACCCCAACATAACTTTTGCTCTAGGTTGTGCATTAGTGTATAATTAGTGTATAATCCAGTTAGTCACCAAAACCATAAATACTTTTATTTCAAAGTCTCGACAACGTTTCGGCAGCAAAACTATTAGCTTTATAAAAATGAAACATATTTGTACAGACTACTTTGAAACTGCAGGTAAACCAACAGTCCAACAGCGTTCCTACCTGACACGCGAGAGATAAAAATCGCCCTTGTCCTCACCATTCTACTCTGCTTTCCAAAGGCAGATTGCTTGAAGGCGTGTGCCTTTTGGTCGAGCCTGATGCTTCCCAAGACGGTTTTTTCATCAGGAGCAACTCCTGGAGAAGCGAGCACTCCTCATGTAGAGTGATGAGGACAAGGGCGTCTTTCATTTCTCGCGTGCCGGGTAGGAAAAGTGTTGGATTGTTGGTTACCTGCAGCTTCAAAGCATTGTCCAAGTCCCCGCGTTTATTGGGGTTTCCTCGTTTATATATTTGCATTTATTCGTGTGCGTCCGTGGATCAGTGTCAACGACCTATTATAACTGCAACATCAGAGTGAATCTCCTTTAATCACTGCCTGTCGAAGAATTTTCACATTTAGCACGTTTCCTTGTCCTTGGCACCCGTCAGTCGTTGTGAAGGATATATGCTGCGTCTGTTACTTTCAGCTGTAAATGTGCAGTGGTGCAAATAGATTTTACTTCTTGCTTTGACTGTGCCTAAAACTCTGTGTGATGTTGCTACATCACATAAACACCGCTCCCGCTTCCACTTTTTTCGTTTAAATGAATAAATTCAGTCATAAGTTGATACAAGACTTTATTTTTAGTAATTAACTGAATAACTTTTTAGAAGGAAAATAATGCAAAACAAAAATAAGAATTCCAAAAATGTTAGAACAAGAACTTCCCTCTTTTTCTGGTACGCTGTATCGGATGTTCACTTCTTTCCGGTTCGGTGTACCGGAGCGTACTACTTTTGCCACTAATGTGATATATTAAAGCGAATCTGTCAAGAAACTGAAATTCAGTATTTTAAATAAGGAAATTACTTGTGACAGCCAAATTAATGTTTTTTTTTAGATTGTCAAAAAGAGATATTTATGTTCCGCCATGCCTTTTTCTACTAATTAGTAGCCTATTCGGAAAGAAGCATAAAATTTTACAAAACCTTATTAGAAAATGTTTTGGGAATTATCTGGAATTCATATTTCGCGTTATAAAGAACATTTTAAGTTACAACTGATATTTAATTCCCAAACTAACTCCTTTGAAGTCCAGATTCCCTTTCGATGGGTCCTATGTCGACTGCAGTGGGAAAATGGCATGAAGATTATTATAATTAGTTATATTATTATTTTGCCAGCCAAAAGAATTGTTATAGATCTTTAAAGATTCATCATACGGTTGGTGCTCGTGATATATCACCGTTACCAGTAGTCGAGTTATCGGACAGTCAGACTGTTGTCAAAGTAAGAAACAGATAGTTTACTATAATGGACTTGCATGAAGTTAACCATCGACCAGGATGGCCATTAGTGGCTACAGAACGAATGCAAAGAACCCTCGCTCACCGCGTGTGATTCAGTCTATTTATGAGGCCTGTACAGATATTCCAGACAATGAGTGCTAGTTTGTCCACACGTTCAATTAAGCCCAGATTTTCTGCATAAACGAAAACCCCTGCTTTCAACCGCCAACTAACACGATCGAAGGACATGACATAGACCTATGACGTTTTGGAGATGTTTCGTTCTCGGACGAGTCTCAGCTGAATGAAGTGACGTCGAAAAGGCGGACATAGGTAATATATATATATATATATATATATATATATATATATATAATACCTATATATATGATGCAAACCCACAACCCTTGTAGGTTTGCCTCATTCATTCACTCATTTCACGTATTTAATTGTGAAATTCATCATATATATATGTATATATATATATATATATATATATATATATATATATATACACATACAGTGGTGTAGTGCTGTGGGAACGCGTGGGAACGGCGTTCCCTTACTTTTTTTGGTAGATGGAACGGCGTTCCCTCACTATTTCAAATAAATCCGAACTTACAAATCTCTAACGTCATGAAATTTTAATTCCCACCCCTAGAAGAAATATGAGAAAGAATCATTAACTGCTTCATTTCTTTTAGCTTCGACTGAGGCAATGCTAGCCTATAAAGATCTGGTGAAACAGTCACCATGGCGTACCAGTTGTTAACTTTTTTTAGTTAATCATTCCAGTTGTTAGCTATTTTTATTGATCGTACTGGATGTCGTATATCTAATGACACTGGAAATACTGCATCTTCAACCTTGGAATATATCCTAATATCCAGTGCATATGACCTCAAAATATCCCTGAAATTGGTCAGATTTCAAAAGATTTCCCGGGGGGCTTACTACAGTGCCCCCGGACCCCCAGCTGTATGGGCTCGCCGCGCTCGCCATTGTTCCCCCCGCATCTGAGTAACACTTTCAAAATGCGTTTCCTCACTTCTTTATTTAGCACTACACCACTGTATATAATATATATATATATTATATATATATATGTGTGTACACACACAAACTCAAACTCAGAATGGTCCCCTGTGTTTAACATATATATATATATATATATATATATATATATATGAAATAGGATCCCTCCTAAGGAGACGTAGTTTTACATTTAGGATAAAAACGAAGACGTAGAGCAAAAAAGTCATTATATTTGGCTGCAGCCGACGTTTCGGGCAACTCTACCCATTTTCAAGGCCTAATAAATAAAAAGCTAAAATTAATGCATGACAAAAATATATGAATGTCAAAAACTAAAACTAATTTATAGTACAGAATAAAACCACTTCAAGAATAAAAATTAAAAAGCATAAAACAAGCATAAGCCAAAAACAAAAAGTAAAAATTATATACATGACAAATATACACATGATAAAAATAAAACTTAAAAACTAAAAACATTCAAACATAAATTAGTTAAAAACTTTATTAATAAAAAGTTAAATGAAAAAACGCAAAACAAAAGTGCACCAAACATACCATGCTCACTTGACAGCCACAAACAACTGAGGCGAAACGGAGACAGGGTCAAGGGGAAAAAACAAAAAAAAAAAAAAAAAATTTAGTTTGTAGGTATTCTAATTAATATAAAGGGGGTAACAGCTAGAATCAATATTTAAACTGGAGTTCAGAAATTTAATGCACAGAGATTCGTAAATACGGAGAGAGGGGGCATTTTAATGATTTAAGAATTTTAAAGTTATTAACGGAAATATCAACCTTACACTTAACAGAATGATTACTAATGGCAGACTGTTCCTTTTTAGATAAAACTTTCCCTGTCCTATGGCTAATACCCATATGGGAGCAAAATCTTGCCTGCAAAGAACGAACTGTGCTGCCAACGTAGTTCCCCTGGGAACACCCAGGGCAGGTAAACAAATAAACGACAGAACAGTTCATCGCAGGGGGGATTTTGTCCTTACAACGGAAAAAACATTCAAGGGTATTATTATTTACAAAAGCAACCTTAAAATCAGTGTGAAAATAAAATTTCCTCACCACACTCAACAATTGTTTTTTCACAAAAGTGTTAAAATGGTAGAGATCAGGTAAAACAAGATATTTACAATTCTTAGGAACATCATACGTTGGGATGAGGTTGGGGGAATAAACATTATTAAGAAATTTACCAATAATACCTTGTACAAGATCCCGTGGAAAACCATTTTTAAAGAAAAAATCAGTAAGGAATTCAAACTCATTATGAAGCAGAGCAAAGTTTGAGCAAATATTATAAGCTCTATGCACTAAAGTGCGAATGGAACTTAGCTTGTAATTAAAACCGCAAAAACTATAAAAATTAAAACCTAAACCCGTAAAAGTAGGCTTCCGGTATGTAGAAGTTAAAACAGTCGAGCCTGATTTGGAAACCAAAATATCAAGGAAAGGAATAGAACCTTGAACTTCCTTTTCCTGCGTAAATATAATGTTCTTATGCAGTGTGTTCAGAAAATTTAAAAACTGAACTGATTGATTATCCGTTTGGAATAAAGCAAACGTATCATCAACATAACGTCTGTACAATTTCGGCTTAAGGTGGGGGGGGCACTCACAGAAGGCCCTTTCCTCAAGATGAGACATGAAAATATTCGCAAAAACGGGACCTAAGGGGCTCCCCATCCCCACTCCATCCAACTGACGGTAAATTACCCCCTTTTATGCTTTTTAATTTTTATTCTTGAAGTGGTTTTATTCTGTACGATAAATTAGTTTTAGTTTTTGACATTCATATATTTTTGTCATGCATTCATTTTAGCTTTTTATTTATTAGGCCTTGAAAATGGGTAGAGTTGCCCGAAACGTCGGCTGCAGCCAAATATAATGACTTTTTTGCTCTACGTCTTCGTTTTTATCCTAAATATAATATATATATATATATATATATATATATATATATATATATCGTGCTCGAAAAGTCTGTAACCAATGGGGAATACTTTAAAACTCGTAACCCAATTGGAAATATATTTATTTCTAGAGCCATATCATAAATGTTTAAAATGTTCCCCACTTACTTAAAATCACATTAATATCATTACTGAAGTAATTAATGAATGAAATTAATTAATGTAATTCCCGCTGGGTATATATATATATATATATATATATATATATATATATACACCTTACCTTACCTTATGAACCTTATGTTGTTTCGTGCGTTGGTCTCTCTTCACACGGAGGTCAAGCTGGTGGCCCCGCCTCTAAAGCTGTATATATATATATATATATATATATATATATATATATATATATATATATATATATATATATACCCTCAGAATACGGGGCCCAAAGCTTTTCAATGTCCTTCCAAAAGAAGTGAGGAATCTCCAGCACACCGACCTGAATAACTTCAAGAACCAGCTGCACAGATTCTTTTTGCAAAGTCCCTGACCAGCCATGTGTAGCTGGCTACGAGGGCAGGAGGAGATCAGAGAGCAATTCCCTCCTTCAAGTCCCGCAAATGAGGCGGGATGCTGCAGAGGGGTCGACCGCAGGTGGATCCTGAACCGTCGTTCAAACTCAACAAAAGTAACAAAACTCCACAAAAGTATATATGACGCGTTCGGTGGAGAAGGGGCGAACGCAACATTTTCGAATTATGCCACAAAATGCAGTTAAAGTTTGTAAACTTTAAACCTTTGTATTTTTATGGTTTATTGAAATGTTGTATGAACTTGAACACATATTTGAGTAAAATATTGTTGTGTAATATGTCGATATAATAAAACGCCAAGAAATTTTACATTATTATTTATTGATAGCTTCTGATGTTAACTGGTGTAATCCATTATTTGGTCCTCTTCGTCGAATGTTGTATTACCTGCTTCAACTGTTTCGGTTTCTTCCAGTTCCTTTAACAATCTTGTATAATAGTTCACTGCAGTTGCAGGCATTACGTCTGATAATTCTTTGAGATCTTTTATTTTTTCCTTAGTTATTGGCAGCAATTGGGAATACTTTGGTTGCAGTGTCTGCTGGGCTAGATTGAATAAACTGACACTGTAGGATTTTTTCCCTTTCTGCAGTCTGACGGGATGGCTATTATCTGGGTTGCGCGTTATGCAGTAGATATTACGTAGCCTTCTTTGTGTTGAAAGTCAAATATTAACTTTCTTGCATCTGTAAATTTAGTAGTTGTTGATTTCCTAATGACAATGCACGTTTTTAGGACGTCAAAATCGAGAAAATCAGCCTGTTTCATTTCTACAACTAGGAAGCGCTGCGAAACGGCTGTAGTTATGGCCGAAACATAATCTTTTTGGTGTAAATAATATTGCTGTAATTATTTTTTATATTTTGTTTAATTTGGCCAAATGAGCATCACAGGGCATTGTCGAGTGACCAGAAAGTAGATAGATGTGTTCAATGTGAAGCAATGATGCGGAGTGAATTTCTCTGAGATACATTAAAACCTAAATTTTACCGTGAAAGAGTGCAGACTAACATCTAATTTTTTGCATAGGTAAAGCAAAGGTTTTAAAGGATAATTATACGACAAAAAACTCATTTTTCGAATTTTGTGGCGTTCGCCCCTTCTCCACCGAACGCGTCATATATACAGGGTGTCCGAGAATTATCTGTACAATTTTTGGCTGTTATTAAAAGTCAACCATGAAGTGTAGAAACTCCAGTGTTGTCCCATTTTACAGAGAATCTCATTAAGTTTTTTCTGATACCACGTTTTGACAAGTTTTTAGAAATGTACGCGGGTGACAGACATTGATGATTTAAAAGCAAGAATCACAGCTGCTATTGAGCGAATTGATGTGGATATGCTGCAGCGTACATGGCAACATTTGGAGTATCGATTGGATGTTTTGCGAATCACTAATGGTGCACATATCGAATGTTGTAACAACGTTACTTAATAAAAGAAACTTTTGAAAATATAGATTCAAAATAATCTTGTTTAAGAATTTTACGTGTGTTATCAAGAATTTATTAAAAGATGAAATTGTACAGATAATGTTCGGACACACTGGAATTTCTAAAAAACTTGTCAAAATTGGTATCAGAAAAACTTAATGAGATTCTCTGTAAAATGGGACAACACTGGAATTTCTACACTTCATGGTTGACTTTTAATAACAGCCAAAAATTGTACAGATAATTCTCGGACACCCTGTATATATATATATATATATATTTTTTTTTTTTTATTGGGGTTGTTTAACCTCCTTCGCAACATCTAAGGTCATATGACGGAGGGGACCTACAGCTTTACGTGGGATCCGAACCACGGGTCGCTACATAATCTGGGCGCGGAGGATGGTCTCCCATCCAACTACTACCCAGACCCAATGTCGCTTAACTTCGCTGATCACTAATATATATATATATATATATATGGGCGACAAGCTTGACCTTCATGAAATGAGGAATCGCACGGAACATTTGAAAGGTTAAAAGGTATATATATATATATATATATATATATATATATATATATATATATAAAATCTAGGAATTTGTTTGACCTTGAGAGAGGTACGTATGAATGGGCTTGTCAGGAGAAAGCTTGTCTCTTGTTCTAAGCCTTTTCTACAGTCGCGTTCGCGCGCGATGTTGTGGACTGTTGAGCGAGGCAATCACGTTTATACATTCAATATTTTATCGTTTCTTTTTTAATAAAAAATAGATCTCTGGAGGTAAATTTTCATTCATTACGTCTTAAAAGAGTTTTATGGAAGAAACTTGAAAAAGCTTCAAGGATATTTCAAATATTACACATTGACAAATTGCATTTATAAACATCGTGCTTGCGAATACTCTCTAAACCCGAGACGTTTGATAATAACTTTCTTTTTTATGCAGGAAGGAAGGAGGAACCAAGGGCGAACGCCCACAAAAATGCCCCTCCATAGAGGAAGAAGAAAGTAAAAATCAAGGTCCAAGGCTTTCGATATACCTGGACACTGCGTTTGAAAGATTGGAGGTCATATACAACGGGAAAGCTGGATTTGAGGAAGGTTGTTCCAGAGTTGACTGGTTGAGTAGATGAATGGTGAAGAATACCGATTAACCATTACATAAGAGAGTTGGACAGAAAAGGAATAAGAATGTGTCGAAAGTCTGATACTGTATAATACTCTCCTTAAGGGAGGAGGCATGCATTTGGAGAGTTCAGAAAAGCAGTGTCCGTTATAATAGCGAAAGTAAAGAGAGAGTGGGTCATCACTGCGGCGAAGAGAGAGAGAGAGAGAGAGAGAGATTGAAGACATTCGGTAAAAGGCGGAGAACTGATGAGACGAAAAGCCTTTGATTCTATCCGGTCAAGTAGAGCTATGTGTGTTCAACCACCCCGTGCATGAGAAGCGTACTCCATACAAGGGCAGACAAGATTCCTATACAGAGACAACAACCGAGTTGAGGTTAGTAAACCGTGGGGGCCGGTACAACACACCTACTCTCTTAGAAGCAGTTTTAGAAATAGCTTATTGTGATCTTTCGAGGAAAAATCACGAGAAAAGGAAACACCAAGAATGTTAAAAGAAGAAGGATTGAGTTGTGTATTGTTGAAGATAAGGGGATAGTCGTGTGGAAGATTGTTACCAGTACACAGATGAAGAAACCGAGTTTTTGAGACATTGAAAACAGGGGCGGAGCTAGCTAGGGGCAGGTGGGGCAGTGCACCGGGGCCCGGGCCTTTGGGGGGGGTCCAGGGTCGTTTCAACAAGTGATGAGAAATTATTTGAGAGAGCAACAAAGCTAGTAAATAAATATAAAAATTATATTTCCTCTGGATTTCCAAGTCAATTACTCTCTTTTCGAATGTGCTTAAAAACAGACATTGAAAAAATGACGACAATCCATGAGCTATATTTATTTTTAATTAAAGACAACAGTACTTTGTGCTCAAGTTTTCCCGAAGTTGTGACTGCCATAACATTGTTCCTCACAATTCCTGTGACAGTTTCAAGTGCAGAGAGATCGTTTTCAAAACTTAAACTAATAAAGAACTATCTTCGAAATTCTGTGAATGAAAAAAGATTAAGTGGACTCTCAATTATACCAATTGAAAACAAGAAAGCTAGAAATATTAACTTGGAGGATTTAATTAATGAATTTGCTGAAAGAAAGGCAAGAAAAGTCAAGTTCTGATGTTGTCGTAAGTAAACTTTCATTTCACGGTATCCTTTTTAAAGCTCAACATTTTGCATGATGTTTTGCCTTCTATGCCTCCATGCGTACAAGTAGTATCATAATTCTTAAATATATGCTAAATAAATAATGCAAAGAAAAGCAATATAAATGTATAATAAAAATTTTGTTAGGGGGCCCGTGACACTCTTGCTCCGTTCCTGATTGAAAACAAAGGTTTTCTCTGACCAAATCAGAAAGAGTAGGAAGCTCAGAGGTCAGGTGCACAATAGCCGTCCTACGTGAATCATGGGGCGACTGTTGAGAGGGATGCTTTGTGAAGCGAGTGGAGAGGTGAAGAGTGGAATCATCGGCATAAGAGTTGATAGAACAGGAAGTGCGATCTAATAGATCATTGATAAATAAAAGGAAAAGAGTGGGTGACATGACAGGCCCTGAATCATCACTATTAATAGTTTTAGGAGAAGAACAGTAGCCATCTACAACCGCAGCTACAGTATAGATCGACCAGAAAGGAAATGAGAGATGAATGCACAGATAGAAGGATAGAAACCGAAGGAGGACAGTTTGGAAATTAAGAATTTGTGCCAAACTTTATCAAAAGCTTTAGACATGTCTGGCGCAATAGCAAAGGTTTCACCGAAATCCTAAAAGGAGGATCTACAGATCTACAGAAGCTAAGGCTAACAAAGACCCTAAGATCCACTCTAAGGTTAGCCCGAGAGAAAGGAAAAAGTAGGGGGCTAAAAGAGGAGAATAAGGGGTTAAGTAAGTAACAAAACCTATCATTCGTGGGTTAACATTCATTCAGAAAAAGAGAAAGAAAAACTCATCATCATCATCCGCCGGGCACTGCCGACAAGTCGGAAAAATAGTCAAAGAGAATGGGAAAGGGGTGAAAGATGAAAAGAAGTTAAATAAGAACGCTTACAAACCATGCAAACACAGCCTTAACTCAAACACTGCCATACAATGCAGACTACAGACATGCAAGTAAAGAGAGGATAAGAAAAGAAAAAAAAAGTAGAAAGAGTATAACAAAAAGTGGGTTAGTTTACGCTACAAGCTACATCTACGTTCGTGTTAGTCTAAATTTTTTTTTTTTTGCTGGCATATCACATGCTGGCATGTCACAAGCTGGCATTAATCGTCAACAGACTCATCCTCGACCACCACCCCCAGAGCTCCTGTTGCTAATTGTTTTTTTTATTTTAAGCAACGTTAATATTTTTAAAATGCCTATCTAAACGGTTCTTAAACATACTAACGCTGGTAGAGTTCACGACTGACGCGGGAAGATTATTCCATTTATCAATTACTTTAAACGTAAAGAAGTTTTTAGCGATGTTAGTAATGAAACGTCTGCCACGCAACTTAAATCCGTTATTACGAGTATTGCTATTATCGAAAGTGAACAGTTTGTCAAAATTTACGCTATTAATTTTATTAACGATTTTGAAAACTTCAATAAGCTTCCCCCTTAATCTCCTAGTTTCGAGTGAATGCAAGTCTAACTCTTTAATCCTATCTTCGTAAGACTTGTTGCGCAATGACGGAATTAGTTTCGTGGCGCGACGCTGAACCCTTTCTAACCTATCAATATCCTCACGCAAATACGGGCACTAAAACTGAACGGCATATTCTAAATGAGGCCTGACTAGGGACTTGTAAAGGGGCAATATAATATTCTTCGATTTAAATTTGAAATTACGCGCTATGAAGCCTAACATCCTATTAGCTATTGCGCAAGACTCCAGGCACTGGTTCCTAACTTTTAAATCCTGATACACGTACGCTTAAATCTACTTCAGGATGACCAAGAGTCAGAGAGATATGTAAGAAGATCACCAGTATCAATCATATTGACCACCTGAAGTAAGATTGTGAGAAACAAGGTGCTTAAAAATCTTTCTATTAAGGATAGATTCAAAAACTTTAGAAAGGCAAGAAATCAAAGCAATTGGAGGATAGTTGGAGGGTTGAGAGCGGTCACCCTTCTTTGGGACAGGCTGAATGAAAGCGGACTTCCAACAGGAAGGAAAAGTACCAGATAAAAGACAAAGACGATAGAGTTTACCTTGGCATGTTGTCATCACAAAAGCACAGTTCTTGCGAACAGCAATAGGAACACCATCAGGAGTATACGCCTTTCTAGAGTTGAGCTCAGATAGGGCAGATAAAGCACTTTTGCAAGAGTATCTAATTTCATACATAATTAAGTCAAAGGGAGGAGGTGGTGGAGGAATAGCGCCGTAATCGTCCAAGATTGAGTCGAAGTCGAAAGTCTGAACGAAGAGTTCGGCTTTATCGAGAGAAAAGACGTCAACTGAGCCGTGGGATTGGAAAAGAGGAGGGAAAGAAGAAGTAAAGTTGTTAGAGAGATTCTTGGCTTGGTACCAGAAAGAGCGAGGAGAATTAGAATTATGTAGGTTTTCAGGTGTTTGTCTGATAAAGGAATTTGGCGAGTCGAAGAACAGATTTTGCACGATTCCGGGCAGAAATATAAGCTGAGTTATAGACAGGAGTTGGATGGCGACAGTACCTTCTGAACGCCTCCTCTCTTTTGCGTATAGCATTGGAGCAATCAAAATTAAACCAAGGGTTTTTGCATTAGCTGTAGGAATAGAATATGGGATGTACGCCTCTATGCCTGAAAGAATCACCTCCGTGATCTGCTCAGCGCACTCGGAGGGGCCCCGGCCACGGAAGCAGTAATCATTTTATGGGAAACCAAAGAAATACTGCCTAAGGGCCTCCCAATCAGCAGCGCCAAAGTGCGAACTGCACCTCCTCTTGGGAGGACCCAAAGGCCGAAAACTGGAGCGATAGGACAGGAAACATATATAAGTTTGTGGTCCTAGGAGCCCAATAGTCAGAGCAGCCCAACTGAGAAAAATTCTGACAGAGTAAGAAGAAGGATGAGTGGTGAGAATGTTGGGCCCATTTCCAAGGCAATCGGGGATACGAGTAGGGTGCCGTACAATCTGCTCTAAATCATTCGGGATAGCGAAGTTGTAAGCTAGTTCACCAGGAATGTCAGTGAAATCGGAGGAAAGCCAAAGGTGGTGGTGACATTGAAATCTCCTGAAATGGAGATTTCAGCAAAAGGAGAGTGAAATAGAATATATTCCACTTTGGAAACGAGGCAGTCAAAGATTTTTCGATAACCAGTCGAGTTAGGAGAAAGGTAGATAGCGCAGATGCATTTGGTTTCAGATTGGCAATTAAACCGTAGCCAGAGGGTGTAGAATTTGAAGGATTCAAGTTCAGGAATACGAGAACAAGTTAGGTCGTTGCATACATATACGCAATATTCACCTTTGGAATGAAACTGAGTATAGAGAAAGTAGAAGGGTACAGAAAAGGGGTTGCTGTCAGACACCTGAGTTTCAGTGAGGAAGAGAAGGTGAGGTTTAGAAGAAGAGAGGTTGTGTTCAACAGAATGTAAATTTGAGAAAAGACCAGGAATGTTGCAGAAGTTAATGAAAAGTAAATCAGGCAGAGGCCCAGGATATCTTGAATAAGCAGTTGCAGAACCAGCCCCACTGCCGGGGTCTGCGTTCCCGGA